>CM077153.1:50357455-50481613 GCA_039583875.1 Platanthera guangdongensis | reverse complement strand
TGGTCATAGTCTTCCTCAGGTCATAGCTCTGCCGGACTCCTCCCTCAGGTCATCCTCAAGCCACCTCAAGCCACCGCGAGCCACCACGAACCACCAGAGCACCACCAGCTGGAGAACGCCAGGTCCCAGCGCGAGCAGAGAGGAAGAAGACGATCCTTGCAAGTAGGCCGCGGCGGACCCGCAACCCAAGCTACAGAGCCCCAGTGTCGCCACTCGAATTCTAATACTAAAAGTGTAACGCCCCGAAACTCAAAAGAGCGACGGGAGGCATTTTTTTACCAAATTTGGAATTTGGCCGGGGGTACACGGCCTGGGTCACGGGCGTGTCCCAGGGCATGTAGGGTTCGTTCGACGATCTAGCTGTGTTCGATGATTTTGTCAGGGATCTGCGTTCAACGATCTGGCTGCATTCAACGATTTTGCTAGGGAACTCTGTTCGACGATTTGGCTGGTTCGACGAGTTGCCAGTGATTCTCCGTTCGACGATTCGGCAGCGGTCGACGATTTTGGTTCAACGATCGTCGAGCGGAGTTCATGACTGGTTGTCACGGGGTGTCCTTGACGGGATGCAGTGTTCGGCCAATTTCCAGGCTGGACTCGAATCACAGCCGTGCTTTTCTTTTGTGGAATCCGACGGCTGGTTGTCTTTCCGAATGGACTATACCTGAGGGTAGGGTTCAGAACCATTATTTTCTGCCGCTGGTTCTCTGTCTACGTTTATGGAGGAGGGAGAGCTCGAGGAAGAAGAAGGATAGATCGGCATTGGAGGAGTTTCGGAGCTCCAAATCGCGAGCCGACTTCGGATCTACGAAGGCAAGGAGATTGCAGAGCTTTTCATCCGCATAGATTTTCATGGCGCCGAGGAAGAATGCTAGGGTAACGATTCTCTTCTTGAGCATGTGAAGCACTTCTTCTTTTACATAGGAAGCCCGCTCTCACGAGTTTGCGGTGAGTTGGAGGCGTTCCTTCGGGTAGATATGTGAAGTCTCGTTGTGTAGAGACCGTAATCGAGAACGGACATAGGCATGATGTGTGAAGCCTATCCGGACATGTTGGTCTGGATTGGTGATGTTGCATTGCATAAATGGCCGGAGAAGACTCCGTGCGAATGTTTGTTTTCGGGTTTTTTTACGTGGTAGATTGCAACAGGGAGCCTTGGGGATTAACTCAAAGGTGCACCCGGAAAACTGGGCAGATGCGTGATTCTGCCAAACATTTGGGCCTGGGAGCCAACTTGAACATAACTGGGTCATGTGTTGTGTGTAAACGATATTTGGGACTCGTGAAAGTTTGACCCGCGCATATGTTTTAAATTAACATTGCGGTTGAGCAACGCGGTCAGGCAGGAAACCGTACCCGCTCTATGTCGTTCGGTTAAAGAGACCTAAAGTTACTTGGCACTTAACGTTGGCATAGATTGAGGTCTTAGGCCAGTGGCCAGAAAGACCAAATGCTCATAAGAGATTGCCGTCCCGGGGACGGTGGTGAGTCGGCGGACTTAGACCGTGATCACCGAGAATGTGCCCTGAGAGCACGGGGCGTGTGGCCGTGCGTTGCAACGCCTGGGATACAATGTATTTATATACTGCTGGTGTGCCTAATAAAATGCAGGGAAGAGCATCGCCGCCCGAGTGGGGGGCGGGATCGTTATAATTTGGTCAGCATTGCTGACCGTTGCTTTGTTTGCCACCGTGCGGTGGATTGTGCTTGCAGGCGCTACTGGACCGAGCGGTCAATAGGGGGCTAAAGCCCAAGTTGCTGTGCCGGCCCTCGAAGGCCTAATTTTTGGATGTTTTATTTATTCATATATGGCCAGCTTGCGTGCCGAGGTTTGAAAACATGTAATTTTGAAGGAAATAAATTGTAAAGCCTTAAGGCCAGTACTTGTGTATTTGTACTTCATTCCTTTGGGATTGTTTAGTGGACATTCATGCTATTTGTGCTGGGTTTTTTTTAATTGCAACTTTTAAAACTGCTTCCGCTAGAATGACTTTGTGTAGGATGTTGGATTGGTTGGATGGTTTCCATTGAGTAACCACCCGGTCTGTCTGTGGTATATGACGTCGGGCCCCGACCGGACCTACTGCTATATGCTATGTGACGGATAGGGGTGTTACAATTTGGTATCAGACTATTGGTTTCGATCAGGCTTGACATGAATTCGTGGGCGAATTCTTTTTAAGGGGTGGTGAGCACATGTGCGTGCGTCATCGTTATAATAGCAAAAGAACCCATGAATGTCCACTTAGGAATGAAAATACACGTGTTTGAGGAATCTGCGTGTTCCTATAATTACGTTTTGCAATTATGTTTGGTTGCTTAACAGTGTTTTGTGCAACTATAGGTGACCATGAGAGGTGCAGGGCCGCCAGAAAGTCGGGTTTCTGAGGAGTATAGTGCACCCAGCGAGGTGTTTGAGACCCCTCCTTCGTCTGAAACCGTAAGAAGGATCGTTGAAGCGGTGTTCGCTGTGACGAGTGCACAGCATGGAAGAAATGTACAACCCTGTGCTCCTGTTGTGGCTTCAAAGCCGGGTGGCGTGATGGAGCAGATGACTTGGTAGACCATCGGGGGCAAGCAGCTGAATATGCATTTAGTGCAGGGAGCGCACTCAGTTGACGAATACTTGCAAGCATTTCTTATAATAAGACGCTACCCATGCTTTGAGTTGGAAAGCGAGCAGGCTATAGTCGATAGATTTTTTAATGGTATGCGTGGCGAGCTGCGAATTCTACTGCTAGGACCAACATTATTGGGATTCCGAGCCTTGGTGGAGTCGGCTAGATCTTTGGAGGAAGACTCACCCGATGCCAGCGACCATGGTATCGAACTATGCAAGCCCCATAAGAGCTGCATCCAGCAGAATACTGGAGAAGGGGGCTACGACATCGACTAGCAAAGCTACTTACACTTATCATACTTGTGGAAAGAAAGGGCACTTTGCCCGAGAGTGTTAGAATGGTGCTCAGAAGACTAAGAAAGCTATGCCAGGAGCAGTTGAGGACTTTAGTGCAAAAGAAACGGCGTTCAAAATGCCAAACACCTCAAAGTCTGGATATCGTAGGTGGTATAAGAAGGCTAGGACTTTGGGTCTAGCCCCTCCTCTCAGTGCTTCGGGGGCATCTACAGGCCAAACCCCGGGCGCATGTTACAACTGTGGGGAGTCGGGGCATTATGCCTGTGGGTACCTAAAGTCCGAGAGAAAGCACGCCGCCGTGAGGACAGGTATGGTTTAAAGTTATAGCAGTTTAACCTTAAATACTTGTCGCCCATGTGCATGTTAGCTTAGAGCTACTTGTGCTAAGCTTTGTTCTAATTTTCGTTTATCCGGCGAGAGCACCGTTCGTGTAAACGAAGCTTCGCATTCCTTTATTTAGGAATTATATTACGCGTCGGAGTACCTCCTTCGATGGTAAGAGACAAATTGGATGTGTTATGGTCCAATGGTGCTTAATGCGCGCGGGTAGAAGCTACTGCGCTTAGGTGTGGGCAGGGAGTCAAGAATTTAACTTGCAAGTGTCGTTACTACCGCTAGGGGAGCTCGACGTGATCTTTGGTATGGACTAGCTCGCGGAGCAGCAAGCATACATTGATCGAAATCGCAAGGAAGTCAAGTTGGAACAGGTCGTGAGATGACTTTTACGGGTTTGAAAGGGCGAGCAAGACGTTGATGTCTGCTCTTCAGTGGTGAAAGGCGGTTCGTGCTGGTGCAGAGCTGTTCTTTACACTATTGGAGGTTGCAAAGCCGAAGCCTACATTGGATAGTATTTCAGTGGTATCTGAGTACACTGATGTGTTCCCCGCCGATTTTCCTGGAGCCCCGCCTCAATGGGAGATAGATTTCACGATTTAGCTACTGCCAAGTGCAAAGCTTGTGTCATGATCTCCGTATCGGCTAGCGCCTAAGGAAATGACGGAGCTGAAGGTGCAACTTCAAGAGTTGTTGGAGCAAGGGTTTGTGTGTCCCAAGTTCGTCGCCTTGGAAGCCACCGTCCTCTTTGTTGTTAGAAACGAACAAACAACAGCAGAATGGTTTTAATCTCATTTTATTATCTGAAAAAAGTATCTATTACAAAGGTATGCCCTCCCCTTATATAGAATGGAGGAGAGATGAGAGAATACAAATAAGAGATGTGGGACTAAAAATTTTACAGGACTAAGCGGACTATACAAAACAACCGCACAAGCCCGCGCAGTTAGACAGAGGAAGGGCTAACCGCACGGCTACCACAAAGAAAAGAGAGATGTCAGGGGAGACCGTTAGACCGCCCGGTCTCCAAGCCGGCTGAGACAAACCGCCAGACCGCGCGGTCTTCAACCCGTCAAGACAACCGCCAGACCGCCCGGTCACCAACTTCAACACTCCCCCTCAAGCTGGAGCATATATATCGATCATGCCCAGCTTGTCGCAAATATGAAGAAACGAGGCGGAAACTGGCTTGGTGAAGATGTCAGCCAGCTCTTTATCAGATGTGACAAAAGGAGTGCAAATTTGTTCCTTTAAGATCTCTTCACGAATGAAATGACAGTCGACCTCAATGTGCTTTGTTCTCTCATGGAAGACAGGATTTTTGGAGATGTATATGGCAGCCTTGTATCAAAGAACATAGGTAGAGGATGGTTGTAGACCTCTCCTAAATCTAGCATGAGAGCCCGCAGCCATTTTAACTCACAAGTGGTCGACGCCATACTGCGATACTCAGCTTCTAACACTGACCTGGAGACAACACAGTGCTTCTTGCTCTTCCAGCTCACCAGATTTCCCCCAACAAAGGTGCAAAAACCTGAGGTTGACTTGCGATCCCTTTTGTCATCAGCATAACTTGCATCTGAGTAGGCTTCAATCCTCAGATGACCATTCTTCTGAAAAAGTAATCCTTTCCCCGCGCTGCTTTGACATACTCCAAGATCCACAAGGCGGACTGTAGATGGCACTCCCTAGGTGCTTGCATGAATTGACTCACCTTGCCACAGCATAGGAAATGTCGGGCCTGGTCACTGTGAGATATATGAGCTTACCAACCAGACGCCTGTACCGCGAACTATCTGAAAGAGGAGGCGAATCATCTGTCCAGGTTTTGTCTTCTCCAGTTGCCATGGGGCATCGGGCAGGTTTTGCTCCAGTCAATCCTGCCTCTTTTAAAAGATCAAGGGCATACTTACGCTGAGAGAGAACTAAGGAGTCGGGCTTCCGAGAGATTTCAATCCCCAGAAAGTATTTTGGGGAGCCCATATCCTTTGTGACCAGATGTTGACGAAGATGTTTCTTGGTCATCAATACCCCATCCTGATCATCGCTAGTAAGAAGAATGTCATCAACATACACTGCAAGAACAACAAGACCAGAGGCTGTTTTCCGAACAAACAAGGAGTGATCTGCTGAGCTTCTTGTAAAACCAATGGCCGAACAATGCCACTGAACTTGTCAAACCAGGCACGAGGACTCTGCTTGAGGCCATAGATAGCCTTCTTGAGCCGGCATACCCGTGGCTCCCCCTGAGCAACATACCCCGGAGGTTGCTCCATGTAAACATCTTCTTGCAGATCACCATAGAGGAAGCATTCTTAACATCAAGCTGCGAGATGGGCCAATCCTGTTGACAGCCACAGAGAGAAGACCCGAATAGTGCTGAGACGAGCCACTGGAGAGAAAGTGTCAAAGTAATCAACGCCATAAGTTTGGGTAAAACCCTTGGCAACCAGGCGAGCCTTATAACGGTCCACACTGCCATCTGGGAGAAACTTCACCACGAAGACCCATCGACAACCAACAACATCCATGCTGAAAGGAGGAGGAACAAGGGTCCAGGTACCCCGTTCAGTGAGAGTAGCAATCTCCTCATCCATGGCAAGCTTTCCAATGAGGAATAGTAAGGGCCTCCTGGTAGGAACGGGGGGTGGCAGTGGCCGAGATAGCCAGTGCAAAAGCTCTGCGAGAAGGGGTAAGATGATCGTAGGAAACAACTGCAGCAAGCGGTGTTGGGTACATGCCAGAACCCCCTTTGCGAAGAGCAATGGGGAGATCCAGGTCAGCAGGTGCCTCAGTATCCGGAGTATCCGTGTGGAGAGAGCTGGCCCGGGAGTAGAGAGAGATGGCAACGGAGTGGAGGGAGAAAGCGGAGGAGAGGGTGGAGATGGTGGAGGAGGTGGAGATGGTGGAGATGGTGGAGATGGTGGAACAGCAGGCGTGGGAGCGAGGGAATGGATGGGCCGGTATGAGCAGTAGGATCAAGAGGAGGAGAGGAGGAAGCGGGAGAGAAGTAAGATGAATTGTCAAAGAAGGTGACATCCGCAGAGACAAATTGCTTGCGTGTAACGGGGTCAAAGCAACAGTAACCTTTCTGAGTGGGAGGAGTACCCAGAAAGACACATTTAGTGGCACGGGGTTGAGAGTTTGTCACGGGTGGCAGCGGGAGAGTGCACAAAGGCGGTGCACCCAAAGATGTGCAGGGGAAGAGGAAAGGGATCCTTGTTCGGATAAAGAAGGGAGAAGGGGTAACACCGTGGAGAAACTGTGGAGGGAAGGCGATTGATGAGATAGCAGGAGAGGAGGATAGCATAGCCCCAATAGGATCGAGGAACATGCATTGAGTCAGCAGAGTGCGAGCGACATCAAGGAGGTGACGATTTTTACATTCCGCCACCCCATTTTGTTGGGAGGTGTAGACACAGCTTGTCTGACGAATAACACCATGGTGAATACAAAAGGAGGAGAAGTTCGTGGCTAAGATACTCCTTAGCATTGTCAGAATGAAGGATTTTAATAGATGTATCAAACTGAGTCTTAACCATAGAGTAAAAGGAGGTCCAAACAGAGAACAGCTCGGAGCGATCCTTGAGAAGATACACTCACGTACACCGAGAGAAATCATCAATGAATGTGACAAAATAGGAACTACCCCGTCCGATGGTGAGGGTAGGAGCGGGACCCCAAATGTCAGAGTGAACAAGGTCGAACGGACGGGAAGAGCCCCGACTGTGCGTTGGTGGGAAGGACGAGCGGTGATGTTTGCCAAGTTGACAGACATCACAGTTTAGAGGATGATGAGGAGGAGGTAGGTGGGGCAGGAGCTGGCGTAGAATGCGGGGAGGAGCATGTCCAAGGCAAAGATGCCATTGGAGAAGATCTGTAGAGGAGGTGGAGAAGGCGGAGAGAGCAGAAACATTGTCGAGGAAGTAGAGGCCACCACTCTCAGTCCCGGTAGCAATCGTCCGTTGGGAGTCCGGATCCTGAAAGGCACAAGAGGTAGGGGTGAAGATGACAGAACACCGTAGTTTCTTGCATAAAGAAATAATTGATAATAAATTGCACGGAAACTTGGGCACATAGAGGGTATCAGTTAGGCAGAGAGATGGAGTGACTTGAACCATGCCCGCCCCATGGACGGGTGAGGGAGACCCATCCGCAACAATGACCGGGGGAAACTGTGCCTGTGTGTCAAGAAGAGAGAAACACTGAGGATTGCCCGTCATATGATTTGTAGCACCAGAGTCAATGAGCCATCGTCCGCGAGTAACAACATGAGCACTACCAGAAGAGGTGACCACCGAGGCGGACAGTCTAGAGGAGGGGGAAGCCATGGAAGCAAGAGGGGAGCAAGCCACGGCGATAAGAACAAGCCGCGAGGAGGAGAAAGAAGCCGAACGGTGAAGCGAAGAAAAGAAGAGAAAACCAAGGCGGGCGAACAGAGAACAGGTCGTGCGGCTAGGAAGGCCACGACCAAGAAGCAGAGCAAAGCAAAGGGAAAGAAGTCGCACGACTTGAAAAAGGAGGGCGAACAGAGGAGAACAAGTCGCACGACTAAAGATGAGGCCGGAGCGACTAGCAAGCAGGAGCGGGTAGAAGGCAACAGTCACGGCGACTTAGAAGAAAACATGACGAATAGAGGAGATCGCGAAAACAGGTCGCGAAAAAAGAAGGAGAAAGCCGCGGGGAGAGGAAGAGAGCAACCCGCGCGAAACCGCAGCGGTCAGGAAGCAGACCAAGGCACAACGGGGAAGAGGTCGCGCGTACTGAAAAGTCCGCGCGAACAGAAGAGAAGAGGAAGCAAGAAGCAGCAGCGACAACAACAAGTCGCAATCCGGGCGAACAGAAGCAGGCCGCACAGCGAGGGAACAAACAGGCGGCTAGAAGGAAGCAGGTCGCGGCGACAACTAAACAGGTCGCAGCGAAGAAGAACAGCTAGAGAAAAGAAGCAACAAGCCGCGCGAACAGAGCAGCGGGCGGAAGAGAGGACAAGCCGCAAAGACAGGTCGCAAGAATCAGAAACAAGCGGCGAGAATCAGAGGGCGCACACAATCAGAAGGAAAATACCATGTGCTCTGATACCATGTTAGAAACGAACAAACAACAAGCAGAAATGGTTTTAATCTCAAACTTTATTATCTGAAAAAGGTATCTATTACAAAGGTATGCCCTCCCTTATATAGAATGGAGGAGAGATGAGAGAATACAAATAAGAGATGTGAGACTAAAAATTTACAGAACTAAGCGGACTATACAAAACAAACCGCACAAGCCGAACGGTTAGACAGAGGAAGGGCTAACCGCACGGCTACCACAAGAGAAGAAGAGAGATGTCCGGGGAGATCGTTAGACCGCCCGGTCTCCAAGCCGGCTGAGACAAACCGCCAGACCACGCAGTCTTCAACCCGTCAAGACAGACCGCCAGACCGCCCGATCACCAACTTCAACATTTGTAAAGAAGAAGGATGGGAGCTTGAGACTTTGTATTGATTATCGGGAGTTAAACAAGCTAACGGAAAAGAACAAGTACCCAATCCGAAGGATCGATGATTTTTTTGATCAGTTGGTCGGGTCGATGGTATACTCTAAGTTGGATCTCAAGTCTGGTTACTATCAACTAAGGATAAGGGAGAGTGATATCCCGAAGACAGCGTTCAGTACGAGATACGGGCATTACGAGTTTACGGTCATGCCGTTTGGGCTGATGAATGCGCCGTTAGTGTTCATGGATTTGATGAACAGGACCTTCAGGGAGTACTTAGACCATTTTTTGATCGTCTTCATCGACAATATTTTGGTGTACTCGCAGAGTGAGGAAGATCACTTCAGGCATCTTCATTTGGTTTTGGAGATGCTAAGGATGAATCAGTTGTACGCCAAGTTCTCGAAGTACGAGTTTTCGTTGTCCTCAATGGCATTTCTCGGTCATATAGTGAGTGGGGAAGGTATTGCAGTGGATCCGACGAAGATTGTTGTGATACGGGAGTGGCCTGAGCTTTCTACGGTAGCGGAAGTCCGGAGCTTTCTGGGGCTTACTGGCTATTATAGGCTCTTCGTAGAGAACTTCTCGCGGATAGTGTTACCTATCACTACTTTGACGAGGAAGGAGCAGAAGTTCGTTTGGACGTCGGAGTGCGCGCGAGCTTTTGAGGAGTTGAAATGTCGGTTGACCACGACGCCGGTTCTTAGTTCGCCGAGTGGGACCGAAGGTTATGAGATTTATAGCGATGTTCTGGCAGTGGTTTGGGTTGTGTGCTGTTACAGCATGGAAGCATTATAGCATATGGCTCGAGACAGCTGAAGGTGCACGAGAGGAAATATCCGGTCGATGACTTGGAGTTAGCGGCCGTGATTTTTTCCTTGAAGCTGTGGAGACATTATTTGTACGGTGTGAAGATTGATATCTACACCGATCATAAGAGCCTGAAGTATTTGATTGATCAGAAAGATCTGAATATGCGGCAGCGTAGATGGATGGAGTTCTTGGGTGACTATACATTCAAGATCCATTATGTGTCTGTTAAGGGCAATGCGTTTGCGGACGCGTTGAGTAGCCGGGCCCCATCTCAAGCCAATTGGCTGTCAGTCCATGACGAGCGGTTGGTTCGGGAGTTGGAGGCGATGGAGATCGTTTGTGTAGATAAGAAATCAAGTGCTGAAGCAGTATTGAATTGGACTAAAGTTCAATATGACCTAGCTGATCGGATTCGGCAGGCGTTGGATATGGATGTCCACATGAAGCAACTCGTGATAGAGACTCTGGATGGGTCAAATTCCTAATTCGTTGTGGAGGAAGGATTACTTTGGAAAGAAGGTCGTTTGTGCGTTCCAAGCGTGGGCAATTTGTGGGTGGAATTGTTGAAAGAGGCGCATCATACCAAGTACTCAATTCACCCAGGGAGCACAAAGATGTACCGCGATGTTAAGAAATTGTTCTGGTGGCCAAGAATAAAAAAGGATGTGGCGCTGTACGTGGCGAAGTGCCAAACTTGCGCCTTGGTGAAGGCGGAATGCCAAAAGCCGGGAGGATTCTTGAAGTTCTTGTCTATTCCAGAATGGAAGTTCAATGACATCACTATGGACTTTGTGCACTGGTTGCCAAGGTCACAAAAGGGGAACGACGCCATTTGGGTGGTCGTAGATCGTCTAACGAAGGTGTCGCATTTCATTCCGCATAGGAAGGATGATCCGGTTGAGAAATTGGCAAAGCTATATGTGGATAATATTGTACGGCTTCATGGCGTGCCCCGCAGCATCATGAGTGACCGAGATGGGCGGTTCACGTCCAATGATTGGAGGCTGGTGCAGCAGATGTTGGGAACAAAGCTGAGTTTTAGCACAACCTTCCATCCGCAAACGGATGGTCAGACCGAGAGGGTCAATAGGACAATGGAAGACATGCTTCGCATGTGTGTCCTGGACTTTGGAAAGCAATGGGAAGATCTCCTATACTTGGTGGAATTCTCTTACAACAATAGCTACCAGGCGAGTATTCAAATGGCGCCCTTCGAGGCCCTTTATGGTAGAAAATGTCGCACGTCGTTGTCCTGGTTGGAAACGGGTGAATCAAAGTTGTAAAAGCGATTAGAGGTGGAGGATGCTACTTCTTTGGTGAGAACCATTCGGGAGAGGTTACAAATTGCTCAGGACCGTCAGGCGAAGTACTATAATGCTAAGCACAGTAATGTGGAGTTCGCTGTGGGCGACTGGGTGTACTTAAAGATCAAGCCGTTCAAAGGTGTCTCACGGCTGCGGCGATTGAAAAAGCTAAGCCTGAGGTACCTTGGGCCGTTTGAGGTTCTGTAGTGGGTTGGCGAAGCAGCCTATCGTTTGAAGCTATCTGTGGAGCTCAGTGGTCTACATGATGTATTCCATATATCGGTGCTACGGAAGGCGGTGCAAGAGCCTTCGCAAGTGATCGCGGTTGATCAAGTGTCGGTGGATACTGGATTGACGACAAAGGTCAAGCCCGTGCGGATTGAGGACTCGGAGGTCAAGCGGCTACGTAATAAAGAGATCAGGATGGTCAAGGTCCGTTGGGACAATTGCGTCCATGAAGAGCTCTCTTGGGAACGAGAGCAGACTATGCTTGACGAGTATCCGGAGTTGTTCCTCTCAGGTACAATTTAATTTTGAACTTTTCTTTCCTTTATGAAATTTCGTGGACGAAATTCTTTTAAGAGGGAGAGAGCTGTAACGCCCCGAAACTCAAAAGAGCGACTGGAAGCGTTTTGTACCAAATTTGGAATTTGGTCGGTGGTACACGGCCTGGGTCACGGGCGTGTCCCAGGGCATGTCGGGTTCGTTCGACGATCTGGCTGCGTTCGACGATTTTGCCAGGGATCTGCGTTCGACGATCTGGCTGTGTTCGACGATTCTGCCAGGGAACTCTGTTCGACGATTTGGCTGGTTCGACGAGTTACCAGTGATTCTCCGTTCGACGATTCGGTAACGGTCGACGGTTTTGGTTCGACGATCGTCGAGCAGAGTTTATGACTGGTTGTCACGGGGTGTCCTTGACGAGATGCGGTGTTCGGCCCATTTCCAGGCTGGACTCGGATCACATCCGTACTTTTTGTTCGTGGGATCCGACAGCTGGTTGTCTTTCCGAATGGATTGTACCCGAGGGTAGGGTTCAGAACCATTATTTTTGCCGTTGGTTCTCTGTTTACGTTTTAGAGAGAGGGGAGAGCTCGAGGAAGAAGAAGGATAGATCCAGCCATTGGAGGAGTTTCGAAGCTCCAAATCGCGAGCCGACTTCTGATCTACGGAGGCAAGGAGATTGCGGAGCTTTTCATCCACGTAGATTTCCATGGCGCTGAGGAATAACGCTAGGGTAACGATTCTCTTCTTGAGCATGTGAAGATCTTCTTCTTTTGCATAGGAAGGCCGCTCTCGCGAGTTTGCGGTGAGTTTGAGGCGTTCCTTCGGGTAGATATGTGAAGTCCCCGTTGTGTATAGTCCGTAATCGAGAACGGACATAGGAATGATGTGTGAAGTCTATCCAGACATGTTGGTCTGGATCGGTGATGTTACATTGCATAAATGGCCGGAGAAGACTCCGTGCGAATGTTTGTTTTCGGGTTTTTCTACGTGGTAGATTGCAACAGGGAGCCTTGGGGATTAACCCAAAGGTGCACCCGGAAAATTAGGCAGATGCGTGATTCTGCCAAACATGTGGGCATGGGAGCCAAATTGAACATAACTGGGTTATGTGTTGTGTGTAAACGATTTGGGACTCGGGAAAGTTTGACCCGCGCATATGTTTTAAATTAACGTTGCGGTGTGAGCAACGGGTCAGGCGGAACCATACCCGCTCTATGTCGTTCAGTTAAAGAGACCTAAAGTTACTTGATACTTACCGTTGGCATAGATTGAGGGTCTTAGGCAGTGGCCAGAAAGACCAAATGCTCACGAGAGATTGCCGTCCCGGGGACGGTGGTGAGTCGGCGGACTTACACCGTGATCACCGAGAATATGCCCTTAGAGCACAGGGCGTGTGGTCGTGCGTGCCAACGCCTGTGATGCAATGCATTTATATACTTCTTGGTTATGCTAATAAAATGCAGGGAAGGAGCATCGCCGCCCCGAGTTGGGGGCGTGATCGTTATAATTTGGTCAGCATTGCTGACCGTTGCTTTTGTTTGCCACCGTGCGGTGGATTGTGCTTGCAGGTGTTGCTGGACCGAGCGGTCAATAGCGGGCTAAAGCCCAAGTTGCTGTGCCGGCCCTCGAAGGCCTAATTTTTGGATGTTTCTTTATTCATGTATGGCCGGCCTGCGTGCCAAGGTTTGAAAACATGTAATTTTGAAGGAAATAAATTGTAAGGCCTTAAGGCCAGTACTTGTGTATTTGTACTTCATTCCTTTGGGATTGTTTAGTGGAAATTCATGCTATTTGTGCTTGGTTCTTTTAATTGCAACTTTTAAAACTGCTTTTGCTAGAATGACTCTATGTAGGACGTTGGATTGGTTGGATGGTTTCCATTAAGTAACCACCCGGTCTGTCTGTGGTATATGGCATCGGGCCCCGACTGGACCTACTGTTATATGTTATTCGACGGATAGGGGGTGTTACACAAAGCGCTCCTGCGAAACAGCCTGTTGCACGCGAGGAGCTGCTGTCCTCTTCTTTCACCTCAAGTTGTAACGGGAGCGGCCTGTCCCCCCGATTCACCGAATACCCTATAACCGCAAGCAGCTAGTGGATTTTAACCGGCACAGACCCGATCATGTGGTTTTTTACCCAATTTAGGGATTTTTCCATGTCATCATATCTTGAGTCGATCTTCCCTTTTCTCTGACTGTGTGCGCGCTCGACCGCCCCGCAAGCTAAGGCGGCCCAGTTGAATCCGGTCTGACCGGGGCATCGAGTTAACCCGCAACAACCGTATTTCATAAATTATTATACGTGTATTGCTCGGGGATCTTCAACTCTCGTCGGGGTTCAATTTGTTACGCGCTCAAGTGAGTCCCTCTCAAATAATTGTTAATGGTTTTACAAAGTCCACGTTGAAAGTAATTTGCGCAAAAGCTCGATTTTGGCCAACTCGGCTCTCCTTTCAAAATCAAAATCTTTTTTAAAGTAAAAAATCATAATTTTATGTTATAACAGAATAAATTAATTGCTTAAATATATTTATTTTGGAAATCCTGAATCCGTTTTACATCACGTTGCTCCGTCTTTGGGCAAGAACTCCCCCGTCAAGCGACCTGGGAAGGAGGTCAAAGAGGAATGCAGCGAGCGAGACCTCTCAGGGCGAACGTTGTTCCCCGGTTCGGCGAGTGCGGCTAGGGTCGGCGAGGTGGAGGCGCGAGACCACCCTGTAGGGGAAGAAAGTCCTTTTAGTAAGCTGGTCGCATCCAACCCAATCCCAGAGGAGTTTCGCAAGCCGGAGATGTCCTACTACACTAGATGGGATGATCCAGTCCAACACGTCCAGTGATTCAAGGATTTGGTCTTAATTCGACAGATGTCAGATGCTTTCAAGTGTCGGCTTTTCGCCATAACCTTCAATGAGAAGACAAGGGATTGGTTCCATCAGTTTCCCACCAGCTCCATATACTACTTTGAAGACTTGTATCGGCGGTTCCTGCTGAGGTTTTCAACTTCAAAGAATAGGAAGAAAGAGTCGGAGTCCCTGTTTCTCATCAAGCAGGGGGTGGAGGAGACATTGGGAAGTTGCGTCGACATGTTCTAGGAGGAGGTTCTCCAAGTTCAGTAAATACCTGAGCATACCCTCATGATTTCTTTCACTCTGGGCCTACAACATGGGTTCTTCAAAATGGAGTTAAAAGCGGGTACCTCCACTATCCTTCGAAGAGCTGATGGAGAGGGAGGCAAAGGAGATCGAGGGAGAAGCAGCGAATCCGGAATTTGCCAGGAGATTAGCCAAGTTGGCAGCAGAGGAGGTGAGAGAGCCAGGAGGTAGGAATCAGGAGGTGAGGAGGGGAGAGCCTAAGCAGCGGGAGCAGTAGCAGCCGAGATGGTGTCGTCAAGAGCCGAATAACTAGCTGGGATGGAGGCAGTAGGAGTGGCACGACCGGGGCCAAAGAAGAGATTTTCACAGAAGGGAAAAGGCCGGTTCAACCCCCCAGGCTGGAGGCATGTCCAAAAACCACATCTCCCCGAGCAGCACAAGG
Organism: Platanthera guangdongensis; assembly: GCA_039583875.1. Taxonomy (NCBI): domain Eukaryota; kingdom Viridiplantae; phylum Streptophyta; class Magnoliopsida; order Asparagales; family Orchidaceae; genus Platanthera; species Platanthera guangdongensis. Next base: position 50,466,724 of record CM077153.1, on the reverse strand, counting down.
CTATGGCGATAACTCTAGGGAGGAGGAGGATAGGCGTTCAGAGGAGAAGGCTAGAAGGCAAGGCGGGGCTGCCCTACTACGACTTCTGTTGAGGACCAAGGTCCAACGGGATTGGGTGTGTGTGGGACCGCATATTTGGGCTTCCCCATCGCGTTCCAGGTCTGGGTGTTGACCCCGGTGGCCCCCCCCCCCCCCCCCCCCCCCCCCCCCGTGTGGCGGAATATCCCCACCATCCCGTGGTTGGATTAGTCCCACATTGCCTGCAGCGGGTGGTCCTTGGTGTTTATGTACCCCCGTCCCCCCTTACCATGACCTCGGCGTTTTGGGAAGATGTGCGGTGACGGGTGGTTTCCATATGGTATCAGAACCATCCCGCTGCGGGGGTGTGTTGAGGACCAAGTTCCAGCGGGATTGGGTGTGTGTGGGACCGCATATTTGAGCTTCCCCATCGCGTTCCAGGTCTGGGTGTTGACCCCGGTGGGCCCCCCGTCTGGCGGAATATCCCCGCCATCCCGTGGTTGGATTAGTCCCACATTGCCTGCAGCGGGTGGTCCTTGGTGTTTATGTACCCCCGTCCCCCCTTACCATGACCTCGGGGTTTTGGGAAGATGTGCGGTGACTGGTGGTTTCCACAACTTCCATCAGGAGGAGGGCCACGCGACGACCCCCTGCCCGGCGTTCTTGGAGATGAGGGGCAAGAGGGCAGGCCCCACAGCAGCAGCGACCCCGACAGGTGGTGCAGAGGATGAGGACAGGTACGAGGATCGGGTCTACATAGGAGCCGAGGAGGGATCAGAGTGATCCGCGGGGAGGGGGGGGAGTCGAGGCCACCCTAAAGGAGAGTCTCCACACCATGTATCGTCGGAGTGTTGCCTTGACTTCTCAAGCCTCGCCCCTAGATGAAAAAATCACCTTCTCCCGGAAGGATATATCGGATCATGAGGATCCATTTTGTGATACGCTGGTAATACAACCTGCCATCAAAAGTTTCACTATCGCTCGGATCCTCATCGACAACAGGAATTCATCAACGTCATTTTCAAGAAGGCATTTGACGCGATGAAGGTGGAGGCCAAGAGGGTACTGGCATCGGATGGGCCCTTGTTCAGATTCTCCAAAGAGAGAAAGGAGGTGGAAGGGGGAGTGGGGCTCCATATCACCTTGGGGGGTCAGTCCAGGAACTGCATGTTCGTCATCGTGGACGCTCCTAACAGCTATAATGCGATATTCGTGCGGCCACTCATCAGCGCCTTCCGCCGCGTACCCTTGTCCTTCTAGCAATGCCTCAAGTTCAATGCCGAAGGAGTCCAAGTCCAAGTCTGGGTGACCCAAAGGAGGCGAGGGAATGTTACGTCACCGCAGTCAACACCATCTCGTGGTAGGAGGGAGCTGAGGAGATGGAGAGAAGAATGGAAGAGTTGTCCAGGCAAGAGGCAGTGGGAGGAGAAGAGGAGATGGATGTGGAGGAGGTGGAGATCCACGCCCGTGTGGGGAGAGCAGAAGTTCTGGAGGAGCAGGCCAAGGTGATGGAAGTGGAGGAAGTCGGGGAGGAGGAAGCCCTCATCCCAGGTGAGAGGGCAGCAGGAGAGTGGGAAGAATAGTCTCGACTGGAAGTGGTGGAAGAAGTGGTGGTACTGGAAGTCCTCACTCCGGGAGGAAGGGTGAAGAAGGTGCAAGTCAGTGGGGGTTGAGCTTGGAGATGATGGAGGGCATCTAGAAGAACGTGGATATCTTCTCATGGAGGGTGGCAGACATGCCGAGAATTGAGGTGGATGTGGATTGCCACCGCCTCAACCTTGATCCTGGTGTTTGCCCCATCCAGCAGAAGAAGAGGTCCATCGCTGACAAGCTGGTCGAGCCCATCCGTGAAGAGGTGGGTAAGCTTCTCAAGGCAGGGTTTGTATCAGAGATCAAGTACCCAGGCTGGGTCTCCAACGTGGTGATGGTCAAGAAGGGAGATGGGCGTTAGATAATGCGTATCAATTTTTCATTTTTAAATAAAGCATGTCATTAGGATTGTTATCTCCTGCCTCAAATCGGCGCGCTGGTTGACTCAGACGTCAGTTTTTCTCTAATGAGTTTTCTAGATGACTTTTCAGGATACCACCAGATCAGAATGCACCCGCCAGACATAAATGATGTTTCCTTCATTATAGGGGACAAGTGCTATAGTTACAAGATGATGTCATTTGGGCTGAAGAATGCAAAGGCAACATATTAAAGAATGATGGATCGGGACTTCCGGGAACAAAAGGGAAGGAATTTGGAGGTGTGCGTGGATGCTCTCATGGTAAAGAGTCGGGATGCGAGATCTCATCTCCAAGATCTGGAGGAGACCTTCAACAACTTGCGAAAATATAAGATGGGGTTGAACCCCTGGAAGTTCATTTTCGGGGCAAGCAGGGGAAAGTTCATGGGTCATCTCCTTACTCCTTCTGGGGTGGAACCCAATCCTGATAAGGTAAGGGTGATCATGGAGTTGGAGTCGCCATAAAATGCCAAAGAAGTCCAGTGCCTAACAGGGAAGCTTGCAGAGCTGAGCAGGTTCATCTATCAGGCAGGAGAGAAATACTCGCCCTTCTTTAAGGTGTTGAGGGGAGGACAAAAACTTGAATGGTCCAAGGAGTGAGAAGAGGCTTTCCAAACCTTGAAGATACAACTCAGTTAGGCTCAGCTTCTCCAGGGACTAGAGGAGGGGGAATATTTATCCATATACCTTGGATTCGGGGCTGAGGATGTGAGCTCCGTCCTAGTCTGGGAGGAAGGAAAGAAGCAGCTGTCGATTTATTATGTGAGCAGGGTCCTGAGGAAGGCAGAGCTTCGATACCCGATCCTAGAAAAGTTGACTTTTGCTCTGGTCATTTCGGCTCGGAGGCTCTGACCATACTTCCAGGCACATTTAATCCGGGTGGTGACAGACCATCCCCTCCGCAACATCTTTGAGGGGGTGAAGCATTCAGGGAGGCTTGCAAAATGGTTGGTAGAGCTAAGAGAGTTTGACATATAATTTGTCCCTCTCCTCTCGATAAAGGCCCAAGCGATGACTGACTTCTTATCCGACTATGTAGTTGAGGTGGCAGAGACGAAGCTCACTCGTCTGGTTCCCTGGAAGGTGATTGTGGATGGCACCTCTGGAAGGCACTCTTTAGGGGTGGGAATGATCCCGGAGAGTACTCAGGGAATGAGGATAGAGCAGACGGTGGTGATCCATTTCCCCATTACTAACAATCAAGTGGAGTATGAGGCGGTAATCTTGGGGTTATGTCTAGAAAGGGAGTTGGGGGTGCATGATGTGGTGGTGCTAATATATTCCCGGTTTGTGTCCTCTTAAATTGACGACAAGTTCGAAGCAAGGGAGCCTACCCTCCAGCTATACCTAGCGAAGGTGAAGGGCATCATTGGCATGTTTCAAACATTTTCCATCTGTCATGTGCCGCGGGAAGAAAGTGTACAAGTGGATCAAAAGCCAAGTTTGGGCCCCGTGCGGGAGGAACCATAACCGACCTGTTTCGTCCTTCCATTGAAGAGGGAGAGTTGATGGAGGTGAACCAGCGCCCCTCCTGGATGGACCCCTTTACAGTCTTCTTATCCACGAGTGAATTCTCGAAGGACCTGGACAATAAGCGTTTCAAGTATAAGTCGGCGTACTACCTGATACGCGATGGGAAGTTGTACAGGAAGACCCTCTCGAGATTTCTGGCATGTTGCGTGGCTGAGGAGGAGGTCCCGAGAATCTTGGAGGAAGTCCATTTAGGTGAGTGTGGGAGCCACTTAGGAAGCAGGACTCTGGAAGGAAGGATGGTGAGGCAAGGGTATTTTTTGCCGACCCTGGGCTGGGACGCTGCCGAATTTGCAAAGAAATGTCAGAAGTGTCAGTTGTTCGCTCCTCTCCGACTGCTGTCGGCTCAGAGGCTCAGAAACATCACCGCGCCCTGGCCCTTCGCTATTTGGGGAATGGACCTTATGAGGACCTTCTGCCAGGCCAGCGGACAGAGAAGGTTCCTGTTAGTTATGATCGATTATTTCTCTAAGTGGTTGGAGATCAAGGCGCTGGCCAAGATGACCTCTCAGGAAATTCGCAACTTCGTATGGGGGGGAGATCATTTTCCCGTATGAGTTGCCTCAGGCCATTTTCATGGATAATGGACCATAGTTCTCCAGTGCAGAGTTCATCAGCTTTTGTGGCCAACTAGGGATAGACCTCAGGTTCGCGTCGGTCCATCACCCACTGAGCAACAGACAAGTAGAGGCGGCAAACAAGATCATCGTAAACCTATTAAAAAGAAGGTGAAAATATTGAAGGGGGCCTGGGTGGAGCAACTCCCTTCGATCCTTTGGGCCCTGAGGACCACGCCCAACACGGCCACTGGAGAGACTCCCTTCAAGATCTACCATGGCTGCGAGGCGATACTCCCAATAGAATTCAAGATCCGGATGCCATGAATAGTGGAGGCAGGGGAAGGTAGTGAGGAATGGCGGGTCGAGAACGATTACGGCTCTCCCTAGATCTGGTGGAGGAGCTGCGCGACATGACATCGATCCGGTAGGAAGAAGTCAAGCGAAGGATGTCCAAGTACTTTGACAAACATGTTAGGATCAAGTAATTCGTAAAGGGGGACTTGGTCTTGAAAAAGGTCGATGCTGCCGGAAGGTCACAGTCATCGGCAAGTTGAATCCAAATTGGGAGGGTCCCTATGTAATCAAAGAAGCCTTGAAGTTGGGGGATACCACCTCCAGAATGTGAAGAGGGAACCCATCAGTCATGCCTGGAGCGGCGACGACTTAAAGCGCTTCTATCCGTGAAATAGAACAATGAAGAATACCTTTTTTCACTCGTTTGTCTTTGATGGTTTACTTGCTCGTTATAAGGAATGTGGAGAATGGCTGGCCGAGAGACAAGTCTGGTTGATGCTCAACACCCGTCGTCAGGCTCCTGCTAGCTAATTGGCCCAGTGGAATCGCCCAATGGCTGGCCAAGAGATAAGTCTGGTTGATGATCAACACCCATCGTCAGGCTCCTGCTAACTGATTGGGCCGGTGGAAGCTCCCAGTGGCTGGCCAAGAGATAAGTTCGATTGATGCTCAACACCTGTCCTCAAGCTCCTGTTAGCTGATTGGGTCGGTGGAAGCGCCCGGTGGCTGGCCAAGCGATAAATATGGTTGATGCTCAATGCCCGTCGTGAGGCTCCTGCTAGCTGATTTGGCTGGTGGAAGCGCCCTGTGGCTGGCCAAGAGATAAGTCTGGTTGATGCTCAACACCCGTCGTCAGGCTCATGCTAGCTGATTGGGCCAGTGGAAGCGCCTGGTGGCTGGCCAAGAGATAAGTCTGGTTGATGCTCAACACCCACCACCGGGCTGACAGGAGGGATGAAAACTCCCAGTGGCCCGCCAAGGGGAGGACCAGATGAACAAGTGTTGCCGAGAGTTAGCACTCCAGGCGAGCTGGGCCCCGCTCCTCTGGTGCCAGTTCGGCGAATACCCCTTGGTACCCGCGAGGTGACCCAAGTCGCTAGGGCTCAATCATGCGAGGTGCTCGCAAATCCCTCCGACCACGTCTTGACCAAATAAAGCATGGCTTGCACGAGCTGAACACCCAAGGTGCGGGGCGGAAGGTGCCTAAACCTAGATCTCACGGACACCGTGGAAAAAGCTCTCTGAATGGAGGCATCCAGTCGCTGCTCGCAGGCTAATCGCCGCGGGTCTTGTCACTCTATATGCTAAGTCCTTAAGAATCGCGCGATCTCACTATCGAAGAGTTGTGCGAATAAAGAAGAAGAAAATTATCAAAAGTAAGAAAGACAGCGAGCTCAACCATCATGCATTCAATAAAAGTACATATGCATTGATATTCAGTAATTATAAAATATGGGATCAGCCCGCGTGTACAATATTACAAAATAATGGCAAAAAATAAATTACATGTTCGGCAAACAGAAATCAAAGCAGTTTACACTCTTCAGTGCGAGCCCTTATGCGACGCGCTATCCCGCATGGGGAGTTACAAGTCGTCGCCCGACTTCGAGAGTGGAATGAACAGTTCTGGGACCACATCTTTCGTCGTAAGCCTCGTTCTCTCGCTCGTCACCAGGCCCGCCCGTTGCAGCGTCTGGAGGGTGTACTTCGCCACCTTGGTCGAGTTCAGCTACAGCAGCTCGTCAATCTCGTGCTCGATGTATCGAGCAATCTTGTGGCTGCTGCTAGAGGGCGGCGAGAGAGCTGCGGATTCCAACTCCCAAACTCGAGCCTTCATCTCCTCATTCTCCTTCTCTAGGTCGGTGATTCGGGAGTTGAGGCGCTTGGCCATCGCCGCATCCTGTGGAGGGCAGTGAAAAGACGATTTAGCGCGAGAAGATATTCTTAAAAAGGTGTTAATTTTGGGACTCACCACCCCTCCCAGGTACTCGACGAGGAGGGAGTTAGAGGAGTCAGCCCTCTTCTTATGGTGCTCCACCTCCTCGAGCCTGAGAAGGTGGGGTTGATCTTCGTTAGTGGCATTCTTCAAGTTCTCGACAGAGTTCCTTTCCACCTGCATGCAGCGACGACCCACTATATGAGCCAACTCCAGAGCGCGGAGCTGGGCCCGAGCACTCTCATGCACCAATAATCGCGTAGACTCCTCATTGAATATTGAGGCATCATCTCACGAGTAGAGACCAAATGAGAAGGCGAAGGCCTCCCTGCTGGATGTTTCCTGCTCCAGCAAGGTCAGTAGGAGCATCAAGATCGAGGCCATGTTCGCCCCCTTGTCCCACAGTAGGAGGGGCTTACCAAGCTCGTCGAGGTGCTTCTCACCATAGCCGAAATTTCGGTGCCCCCTCGACACGAGCTTGTTGGCGAGCTCCCATTCTCGCGCCTTTGAGGTGTCAGACACCTCACCAGGGGCTCCTTTTGGGTATTGTATCCACAATAACCTGGATTTGAAAAAGGGTCAAGTTAAGCTAAGATGAATTGTGACTGTATTTGATGTTACCTTTTGAGTTATGTACTTGCAGGTTTTCATTGCCAAGTACACACCTATAAGACCCCCCCCTACCCCCTCAGATCCCAAAACACGGCACGAAGGGGGGGTATTATACCCGAAACAACCGTCTTGTGGTAGAATTAGCACACAGGCTAACCTGTACCACAAGACACCTATTCCACCGGCTACAACCAATATCAATATATACATGTCAACTCAAACATAATATAAGCAAGAAGAAGTCAAATCCACACTAAGCAATAATGTCCACATACATCAAATAAGAGAAGCTAAAACTTGCTTCTTCAATATCAGAGTACAGCTAGAACATTGCCCAAACGAGCTACATCAAAATCTCACAACACTCACATCCGTAACCGACCGTAGCGACAGCACCGTCACATTAGGCCCTATCGTCCTGACCTGGCTGTCCTGCTGCAAAGTCTGCGGCTACTCTACCTGCGGGGTGACCTCCTAAAAATGAAGATGTAGCAACCATTAGTCGAAAAGACTAAGTGGCTTCACATCCGCTCCCCCGGCGACTCCTCGGCACCGGGCAGAGAAAGGAACAAGGGTACAAGTATATTACAAGTAGTAAAGCAGGTACAAGCAGGTGGTAATAGTACATGAATAACAACATTATAAACTAGCAGTTCTACTTGAACAATTAGTAAATCAACAAGTACAAGTAACTACGGCAGGAAAGTAACTTAACTTATAAGGATGTCCATACAAGCTTGTAAGTTAAGGATCATGTTACATAAAAGTAACTCATCGTATAAGAGTGCCCATACAAACTTATACGATGAGGGTCTTGTTTGTGCAATTCTATATAATGGTATGTATGCTATGCAATGGCTCACCCATGATCACACCATTCAAATGCTATGTCAACATAGACTAGTAGTTCCCACTATTCGAGCAGGTAGCTAACCTCGCAGACATCAACTGCTGTGGCCAGGCGGTGACAGTAGAGCGGTCACCTCTACTACTAGCCGGGTATCCACACTACTTCACCTAGGCCTCCGTACCCCTCAACGCTAAGAACACAACAACGGAGCCCATGCATACTATGGCCCAGCGGGGTCTCGGGTAGATGTGCATCGAGAACACAGCCCAAACTGGCCTGGTGTGACCTAGAAGGGGCCTCGGAAGTAAGCACGAGGACACAGCCCAACTGTTCACTTGGCACGAAAGGGGCCTCGGGACGTGAACACCGAGGACACATCCCAACCGCCCAAAGTCTAACTGTCAACTCTCGTCGGTGTGACGATCGGCGAGCCCGTAGACCTGCCACACAATCCTTAACCCAGGATTATGACACAGTGTGTCGACTCACACCGCATGCAAATGCCACGCCACCGTGGCATGGAAGGGGCCTCAGAAGTAAGCACGAGGGCACATCCCAACCATCCATTTATACATCATCTCAACTCGAACCCAACTAGTGACGGTCATCACCGCACTTACATCCATCCACAATACTACCCGTAGGGAGACTACGCTCTAAGTATTGGACTACTATATTTCATTCTAACCATCATACATGCTCATGGCCATGGTTTATCCTTCTATTTGTCATTCCAAATGGTTTCAACATATTACAAACATGATGCGCATTAATAATAATCTACCAATTTGTATCCAGTCATTTCATTCATCATATTATAAACATGGTGCGCATTTATAATAATCTATCAATTTTAGCAAGTCATATCATGCATTAAAGCTTGCTCCACAATTCAGTTTTATGAAATCTAATTAACAAGATTTATCATTCATAGCACTACAGTGGTCTGCATAAAATAGTTCATCAAAATTTAGAGTTAATTAGCAACATCGATTCCACTGAATTCAAATTCATATTATATAAACCCCAGAATTTAAGTGCAGAATAAATCTGGATAGCAACTTCGACCGGAGATTCCCAAAGCTAAAGGAATCCGGTGAAGACGTGTAACCCCTCGATGGAAAGGTCTTTATATGGGTTACAACTTTCATATTCAGCCCACAACCCAAATTTGAGTGTATCCTATTTGAAATCAGCCTTGAAGTCCGCTGCGTATAGAACACAATTTCTGCATACAGGATTTATTGAACATCATGTTCGTTCAGACTTTCCCGTGGCTACAGACTTCACATGAAGAAGTGAAACCACTCGTTGGAAAGGTAGTTTCAAGGGATTCAACTTTCATGTTTAGTCGAAAGCCCAGATCTGTCCACAACCTACATGAAAATGGCCAAGAAGATCGCTGCGCGTAGAATACAGATTCTGCACGCTTCGTAAAGAGGAATGAACGGCATCGGTTCATCTTCCTCTCCAAGTCGATATTCCAAAATCACTCCAAAATTTCCTCCTCCCTTATTCACCCTCAAAGGGGCCATGATTCTTCACGAAACCATCCACCCATCATCACATAGAAAAAAGGGGAGGTTGAAGAGATCTAAAACCTAGAACACATGTCCAAGCATGGCCGTCCCTAGAAAACTCCTTCTCTCCATCAAAACTTTCTTGAGTTGATATCTCTCCTAAGGAAATAACTAAAGATCTAGCACCAAGGGAGAGGGTAGAAAGCTCACCTCATTTCCGGCATTTCCACCATTTCCGGCCATGGATCTCGTGACTCTTCTCGACGACATCTTCTTTTCCACGGCGGCTGCGGATCTTCTCCTCTAGAACTAGATCCAGCGACTTCCTTCTCTCAACAGGAGTTTCTCTCAGAAAAACGGTTGGAATGAGGAGTGAAAACGGCTAGGGTTATCACTTCCCCTTTTATATAAAAGTGACACGGGTAGGGACACTCCCGTGTCCTTACCCGTGTCGTGCTTAGGCGAAGCGTTACGACGGTTTTTTATACGTCGGTTCAATACTCGATACGACACACTGGTGGGATACGCCCGTGTCGGCCCAGTCACGCCCGTGACATGGGTAGTGTAACCCACTCGAGACCTACTCGAGAGGACTTACTCGAGAGAAAACCAACTACTCGAGTACCCGTATAAGACACGCCCGTGTCACAGGGATGACACGCCCGTGTCACCCCTCTTACTCGAGTACTTTTCCGCCTACTCGCGTATATTTCGACCTACAGGAGAGCTACTCAAGGATGAGTGGGACACGCCCTGTGACACGCCCGTGTCACAGGCCGTGTACCCCATACTTGACACTCGACGATCGTCGAGCGTTGGTTATCGACCAGAGGGAACACACGCCCTCTGACACGCCTGTGTCGGATTGGACACGCCCGTGTCATACTATGTCGACACACCTCGTCGATCTCGACACGCCTCGTCAAGCTCAACTCGACACAACGACACACGGGTAGGGACACGTCCGTGTCTCTACCCGTGTCATACAATTCGTCGATCTCGACACGAAGTTCGTCGATCTTGACACGTAGTTCGTCGATCTCGACACATCGATCTCGACACGGGTAGGGACACGCCCGTGTCTCTACCAGTGTCCCTTCACATGGGTAGTGACACGCCCATGTCCTTCTTTGGACATACTCGAGTCATCTACTCGAGAGCTGGGCACTCCCACACGGGTAGGGACACGCCCATGTCCTATGCTTGACTGATTTCTCCTCCTTTTCACATGTGCTGCCCTATTGTCAGCACTTCCCCTAAACCCAAGTCAGCTCTCCTGACTCAAAAACACATACGAGGGGCCTAGTGCGATTCGGGACGTTACAAATCCTATAAATAAAATAAAAGATTTCGTCCCCGAAATCATGCTTAGGCTATGGAGAGAAAAGCATAACAGAAATATAATATGCTTTTAAAGAAAATTACTTTGAGCAAACAACTCCGGATAGTGTTTTTGCATCACATTCATGGGCTCCCATGTATATTCCTCCTTCCCATGATTGGACCATAGCACCTTCACCAAGGGAACACTTTTGCGGCGTAACTTTCTTGTCTCGCTATCTACGATCCGCACCGGCTCTAGTCGCATAGACCTATCAGACGCCACAACACCATCAGTTATGGGGATGTATTGATCGGGCCGCAACAACGCCTTCCGAAGCGACGACACATGGAACACGTCGTGGAGGTTCTCTAGCTCGGACGGTAACTCCAACCGATAGGCCAACAGGCCAATCCTTTCCAATATAGTATAAGACCCAACATACCTTGGGCTGAGCTTTTTCACACCACGCACACGTGACACTCCATGCATCGGTCGGATTTTCAGGAACACCTTATCTCCCACTTGAAACTCCACCATCTGGTGCTTTGCATTATAATACTTCGCCTGCTGACTTTGAGCTTCCAACATGCGATCCCGTATCAGTCTAACTGCCGCATCAGTATCATCAATATATTCAACACCCAAAGCCTTCGGGTCTTCATCTTGCACCCAAGACAAGGGGGTTCTACACCTTCTTCCATAAAGAGCTTCATGAGGAGCCATGTCGATACTAGCCTGGTGGCTGTTGTTGTAGGAGAATTCTACCAACGGTAAGAGTATTTCTCACGGCTCTCCTCTATCCAACACACATAATCTCAACAAATCTTCAAATGTCCGGATGGTCCGTTCAGATTGCCCGTCCGTCTGAGGGTGAAACGCGGTGCTGAAGGTAAGGCGCGAGCCCAAATACGCCTGTACTGCTTTCCACTCATTGGAGGTAAACCGACCATCACGATCAGACACGATCGTCTTATGCACGCCATGATACCGTACGAATTGCTCCATAAAGAGGCGTACTAAGACATCCACATGAGCTTCTTTCTTCATTGGAATAAACCGGGCTACTTTCATCAGGCGATCAACTATCACCCACACTGAATCATTTATTGAGTGCGAGCGAGGTAACCCATGGACAAAGTCCATGGAGATATCCTCAAACTTCCACTCGGGGATGGGCAATGATTGTAACAAACCACCGGGACTCTTGCATTCCGCCTTCACCCTTTGGCAAGCTTCGCAATGTATAACAAAATATCAGACATCCTTTTTCATTCCCAGCCAACACACGGTCTTCTGTAAGTCGGCGTACATCTTAGCAATGCCCGAGTGCACTGAATATTGAGAGCAATGAGCCTCTCTCAAGATATCCTCCCGGACTTTACCGCCTTTGGGAATGTAGAGTCGGCCTCGAAAATAAACGAGGCTGTCTTTTAGCGTATACTCATCCGTAGTCCCATCTTTGATTGACTTGATTGCCGGGGCCAGGGCCTCATCCACTCCTTGCTCCACTCAAATTCGGTCCCGGATATCACAAACTATGCTCATGCTTGCCAAGTACTCTGTATACTCTGCCGAAGGAGCCTTAAACACCAAAGTAATATCCATCTCCTCAATCATCCGAGCCAACTCCATACTCATCAGTCGAGCCTCTAGGCTAGAGCCTGGTACCTGTTAAAATTCAACAAACCGCAGACGCCCCCTTGGATACCCTGTTGAAAACTCAACAAACCGGAGGAGGATACGCCCACTTATAATGTTGAAAGTTTTCCCGGATCGTGGAGTTAGCAGGGGTTATCTCAATAAAGCAGTAACAACCAGCAACACATGCATCACAAGCTTCTTTATTGATCAAGAGCAAACTTCTTTACAAGGCGAGACATACATGGCGAGACATGCTTCACCAAAAAACCAAACCGGGAGAGCAGAGACAGTTACAAAGACAAGAACCAAAAACAAGCCGCGCGACTCAACTACCAAGCCGCCGGTCTACTGCTGTGGAGTCCGCTCAGTCCGCCAGGTCGCCAGACCGCAACCCAAGCCGCACGGACTACCCCTTATTCCAATGCTTAGCTCTTCACCGCCGATCTGCAGGCCGCCTGACCGCGAGGTCACCTAGCCGCCAGACCGCACAAGCTGCGTCACCGAATGGAACAGTCCGCCTGGCGACTTCCTGAACCCCGAACCAAGTTGCCAAAGAGAAGACCGCCTGGTCGCTATCCGCGACCTGCTGTTTACCGCCTGTTGCTTAACCGCAGAGTCCGCACTGTCCCTGACCGCAATCAGAGCCAAGTCCTGGCTTTCCAGCGCTATCCGCACAACCTGCACAGCACAACCGGGTCAACTCTCTACCAGCGCGGACACCAAAGTCCAGACCGCAGCAACTTACGCGAGCTCAATTACTGTTCACTTACTTCGGTCCAGGTTGTCTTACTCCTGATGTGACATGGGTCCTATTTATAGGCACGATGATGAGTATGGTCACCGCCCTAGCCGATAGGATCACCGCCACATCCCGCAGCAAGAACAAGTGTGTCCGCCAGCCCGCGGACACACATTCCAGTTCGCCGCTCCTGTGCAGATAGCCAGACCGCCCCAGCATCTCTAAGGCCGGACTCCAATATCCAGCCCGCCTTGCCGCCAGAGGCCAAGCCAGGACCACCACAGCCGGACTCCACAACAGCCGTGTCTGCCAATCTGCGGATAAGGCATCAGCCCGCAAACCCCGAGCCCGCAGCCTCGCCATCAAGGCACCTGCCGGACTCAGCGGACACCCGGCTTCCGTCCGCACTTCCTGAGTCCATTGCCTCCATCTCCAAGGCACCGCCAGACTCAGCGGACACGCCGATCCAGTCTGCTTTCGCAGCAAACTCCAGTCCGCATTCCTGAGTTCATAACCTATAAGGCTAAACCAAACTCAGCGGACACCAGCTCCAGTCCGCACGCTCTTGCACAGGCAATCCTCCAGTCCGCATACCCCCAAGCTAGCAATCAAGGCAACAACACTTCTACTAGGCTTGGCGGACTGAGAAAGCAGCCCGTGCTCCACTGCGCGATCTCCCCGGACTGAGCCACCCTGGACTTGGTTCAGATCACACCAAGTCCAGTCCACTGTCCACAAGGGCCAGTCCGCACTTACTGGCGGACAATGGATCTAGCCCGCCATACCGGGCGACCTCCAGTTTCTGTCCGCGCTGACCGGCGGTCTCCGCGGCTTCCACTTGCCGCTCCACTAGAGCAAGACCAAGGCAACTGCCAAACTGGTCTGCCGAGCTCCAGTTCATCAGTCCGCTTCAAGTCGGACTCCGCGGATAGGATTTCTATCCGCCCGGTTACTTCCTGGGAACAAACTGCCTGCTGAGTAATCCCCGGCCTGACAGACCGCCGCTGCTGTCCGCGTAGTTCGCGCGAACAGACCGCCCAGGCCGCCACAGAGCAAACCGCCTGCAACATCCCTGCCGACTTAGCAGTCCGCAAACCCTGTCTGCGTAGTCCGCGCGGATAGGTTGCCCAAGCCTTCCATTCACCCACTTTCACTTCACAAGTTTCAACACTCCCCCTTGAAGTGAGAAGTGGTGAATAACTCCAGCAGCTCCCGTAACCTTGCACCTGGTCCCTTCGATAGCATCTACGAAGAGATGTCCAAGACATAATCCTCGCCCCGCATATCATGGACCATGAGGGAGCCCTCCAGCATCTCCTAAAAGGAGTCATGCTTCCCTCTGCCTTCTTCAGCTTCAACCTCCACTCATGCATCATATGAGTATCACCAACTTCCTTGGGCACAACAGCCCAAGCCTTATTACCTCTGAGAGAAGTCACCTCTTCAGCCTTGGTGTCAACCACCTCCTTGATTCTAGTGGGGTCATCACAGCCAGAAGTACCTTGCTCGACTTGAGGGATAACAAGGAAACACGGGACCAAGTCCGTCGTATTCCCTTCGCTATATCGAGCTGGTGGCTTACTGATCCTCTTCGATCTTCGAAGAAACTGATCATGGCTAACCACCTCTGCTACTTCTGAACCAGCTCCTTTCCCGGGCAAACCCGGAACAATGCTCCCCTTGCTTCCTAAACAAGACGCCTCCTCACTGGAACCAAGAGCACCTGGAGCAACGCTCCCCCTGCTACCTGAACCAGAAGACTCCCCTCTTGAACAAGAACTACCTGGAACATCGCTCCCCTTGCTTCCTGAACCGGAAGCCTCCGCCTTCGAGCCAGAAGATCCTGGAGCATCGCTCCCCCTTCTTCCCGACTCTGACGCCTTTGCCCCGGAGCTAGAACAACCTGGAACACCTGGTGACTCAGGTAACTCCACTTCCTTAGCAGCAGCCTCCTTCAGCCCATCATCTGACCTGCTTATCTCTAGCTCCACATGAGAGCTACCCCAATACGGCGTCAACTCATCAAAGACAATGTCTCTCGACACTATGAGTTTCTTCGTCGCAGGATCCATACATCTCCATCTTCTTCTCTGCTCATCATACCCAACAAAGACTAGCTTTGTCTTGAGAGCACCCGAAGAGTGTATATAGCAGGTAGATCCAAACACCCGAAGGTGCTTCACTAAGGGATTAACTCCGAACATCAGCTCATAAGGAGTCTTCACTATGATCGGACTAAGAGGCATCTGGTTGATGACCTGAGCAGCACAGGCCATCCCTTCCGCCCAAAGAGCCTTCAGAACGCCTTTACTCTGAAGCCAACACTTGCAGGTCTCCGTTAACCAACGGATCATCCGAGCTGCAATACTACCTTGTTGTGAAGTATGTCCACAAGAAAGCACCTTCCGGATCCCTTGCTTCCTGCAAAAGTGTGAGAACTCGGTTGAGCCAAACTCACCACCGATACTTGTCCTCAACACCTTGATCCTCCGGCCAAGCTGGCCTTCCACAAGCTTCTTGAACTCCACAAACAAGCGTACCATGTTGGACTTCTTCTTCATGAAGTATACCCAAGTATACCTAGAATAGTCATCAACCAATATCAGCATGAACTTGCTGCCTCCAAGACTGGCCGTGACGGTCGGTCCCACCAGAGCACAATGGACAACCGCCAATGGTGCTTTATATCTGGATTGTGCTTTGTCAACCATGAAGCGATAGGCTCCACTTTCCTGACATCCCGCACACCCCCGACCATCGCCATAGGATGACAATCTAGGCAAGCTTCTTACGAGTCTTCTTTCCGCCATTTCTTTCAGCTTGTCCATCCCGACATGCCCCAGTCTTTCATGCCAGATAGCAGCACTATCACTGGCATTCCTCCGATCAGCTCCAGAACTAGTTGATGTCCCAACTACATTCTTCTCCTTACCTCCGACATGAGCTACGTTCGCCGAGAGCAAGACAACCTTGCACTCCTTCCGAAGATGACCTTGTTGCTTGCATTTATAGCACCTTGGTCCTTCCTTCCTCTTCCTATCACGCCTAGGAGAAACACTCCTTTCTTCCTGATACGAAGTAGAGGGACCATCTTCAGCAGCAACCTTCACCTTCTTCCTGAACAACCCATCAAGGGAAGTCCAAACCTCCGCAGCTGACCGACATCCACTGATGTGGTCCAAGAGCTCCGATGAGATCACCTGCTTGAGAATAGACTCCGCTTTCGCATTTGTCTCCTTCCAAGCTCTCATCGCCTCAGCATTGCCATCAGTATCCTCTTGTCTTCCTGCTCCGCATACAACCTCCCAAAGGTCCTCGCCAAGAAGAAAGCTCTTCATACAGGACTTCCACCTTTCAAAGTTCGTCTCTGTAAGAAGATCAATACCAAGACAACTTGCATCCTCCACTGCCATGGTTCTACCACTGGTTTCCTCTACAGAAGAGCAACTACTTCCATTGAGCACTGCTTGACCACTCCAACAACCTCCCTCTGATACCATGTTAAAATTCAACAAACCGCAGACGCCCCCTTGGATACCCTGTTGAAAACTCAACAAACTGGAGGAGGATACGCCCATTTATAATGTTGAAAGTTTTCCCGGATCGTGGAGTTAGCAGGGGTTATCTCAACAAAGCAGTAACAACCAGCAACACATGCAGCACAAGCTTCTTTATTGATCAAGTGCAAACTTCTTTACAAGGCGAGACATACATGGCGAGACATGCTTCACCAAAAAACCAAACCGGGAGAGCAGAGACAGTTACAAAGACAAGAACCAAAAACAAGCCGCGCGACTCAACTACCAAGCCGCCGGTCTACTGCTGTGGAGTCCGCTCAGTCCGCCAGGTCGCCAGACCGCAACCCAAGCCGCGCAGACTACCACTTATTCCAATGCTTAGCTCTTCACCGCCGATCTGCAGGCTGCCTGACCGCGAGGTCGCCTAGCAGCCAGACCGCACAAGCTGCGTCACCGAATGGAACAGTCCGCCTGAAGCAGTCGACTTACTGAACCCCGAACCAAGTTGCCAAAGAGAAGACCGCCTGGTCGCTATCCGCGACCTGCTGTTTATCGCCCGTTGCTTAACCGCAGAGTCCGCACTGTCCCTGACCGTAATCAGAGCCAAGTCCTGGCTTTCCAGCGCTATCCGCACAACCTGCACAGCACAACCGGGTCAACTCTCTACCCGCGCGGACACCAAAGTCCAGACCGCAGCAACTTACGCGAGCTCAATTACTGTTCACTTACTTCGGTCCAGTTTGCCTTACTCCTGATGTGACATGGGTCCTATTTATAGGCACGATGATGAGTATGGTCACCGCCCTAGCCGATAGGATCACCGCCACATCCCGCAGCAAGAACAAGTGTGTCTGCCAGCCCGCGGACACACATTCCAGTTCGCCGCTCCTGTGCAGATAGCCAGACCGCCCCAGTATCTCCAAGGCCGGACTCCAATATCCAGCCCGCCTTACCGCCAGAGGCCAAGCCAGGACCACCACAGCCGGACTCCACAACAGCCGTGTCCGCCAATCTGCGGACAAGGCATCAGCCCACAAACCCCGAGCCCGCAGCCTCGCCATCAAGGCACCTGCCGGACTCAACGGACACCCGGATTCCGTCCGCACTTCCTGAGTCCATTGCCTCCATCTCCAAGGCACCGCCGGACTCAGCGGACACGCCGATCCAGTATGCTTTCGCAGCAAACTCCAGTCCGCATTCCTGAGTTCATAATCTTTAAGGCTAAACCGAACTCAGCGGACACCAGCTTCAGTCCGCACGCTCTTGCACAGGCAATCCTCCAGTCCGCATACCCCCAAGCTAGCAATCAAGGCAACAGCACTTCTACTAGGCTTGGCGGACTGAGAAAGCAGCCCGCGCTCCACTGCGCGATCTCCCCAGACTGAGCCACCCTGGACTTGGTTCAGATCACACCAAGTCCAGTCCACTGGCCACAAGGGTCAGTCTGCACTTACTGGCGGACACTGGATCTAGCCCGCCATACCGGGCGACCTCCAGTTTCTGTCCGCGCTGACCGGCGGTCTCTGCGGCTTCCACTTGCCGCTCCACTAGAGCAAGACCAAGACAACTGCCAAACCGGTCTGTCGAGCTCCAGTTCATCAGTCCGCTTCAAGTCGGACTCCGCGGATAGGATTTCTATCCGCCCGGTTACTTCCTGGGAACAAACTGCCTGCTGAGTAATCCCCGGCCTGACAGACCGCCGCTGCTGTCCGCGTAGTCCGCGCGAACAGACCGCCCAGGCCGCCACAGAGCAAACCGCCTGCAACATCCCTGCCGACTTAGCAGTCCACAAACCCTGTCCGCGTAGTCCGCGCGGATAGGTTGCCCAAGCCTTCCATTCACCCACTTTCACTTCACAAGTTTCAACAGTACCTTCATACTCAATGAATCAACCACCGAGTTCGCCTTTCCGGGCTGGTAGTTCATGGTGAACTCATAGTCGCATAGAAATTCTAACCACCGCCGTTGTTTCAAGTTCAACTCCTTTTGAGTATGAACATACTTCAAGTTTTGTGATCTGAAAAGATATCGCAGTGGATGTCGTATAGACAATGCCTCCAAACCTTCAAGGCGAACACTACTGCTCCAAGCTCCAAATCGTGAATCGGGTAATTGATTTCATGTTTCTTCAGTTGTCTTGAAACATAAGCAATCACGTGTCCATGCTGCATCAATATCGCTCCCCAGGGTGACGAACTGGGGCAAACAAACCCTAACTCCATCCATTCTTGCAGTTGAACTCTAAACTCCGCGAGTTCCTTCGGGGCCATTCGGTAAGGGGCCTTGGATACCGGCTTGGCACCCGGTACTAGATTAATCAAGAATTTAACCTCTCTATGCGGGGGTAATCCTGGCAGTTTCTCAGGAAATACCTTGGGGAAGTCCTGCACTACCAGTACATCTTTCATATCCAACGCCATCTCCTTCACCTCGAAACAGGCCATGAAGACTTCATCCCCCGACATATGGGCTTTTACAGCCTGAACTGAAGATAACAACATACGAGGTGCAAAGCTAATACCTTGAAAGATGACGTCGGTGTCTCCATGTCTCAAATAGATTCGCTTTTCCGCGCAGTCGATCCTTGTGAAGTGCCAGTCCAACCACGTCATGCCCAAAATGATGTCAAACTTCAGCATTCTCAAGACCGTGGCAGGTGTATCAAAGGCATTTCCTTCAACAAATATCTCGAACTCGCACTTAGCAGTTGCAATCATCTCCGAGCCGTCCGGTAGGCGCACTCGTCGGGCTATACCAGTAAAGTGTTGTATGACCTCCATGTCCTTAATGAAGTCCTCAGACACAAAGGAGTGTGAGGCACCGGTATCAAACAACATATAGGTCGGTTTCTCACTAACCATTACGCCTAAGTATCAGAATTGTAAAGGCTCAAGCCAGATTCCTAGAACAACTTAGGTAGACTAAGGACGAATGCTTAATTTCTTCCTCGTAGTCCTCGTCCTGGAGTTGGGTCATGCTTCAATTACTCCCTCAGCGAGTCCCTTAAAGCTTGACTGAACACCCAAAAGACCCGCTTCCAACCACTTTACCATATCCATTATCTCCACCAAGCTCAAGTCCGCTATAAACAAAAGTGGTTGCCTTAGGGAATCTGCCATGTCTATTATCTCCGCCAGATTCAAAATCCGCTATAAACAAAAGTGCTTGCCCGAGGGGATCTCGCAAGACTTTATACAATAGGTTTACATACCTAGGGTCGTCCAAACCTTAGGAGATCGATGTATAAAGGTACGTACCTAAGGTCAGGTTGGCTAATCTTAAGGTCAAAGTTGGACAACTTAGTGTGAATTACATATGGGCACACCACTACTTCCGCTAAGTCAGTTTGTCCGCAAACTGACTAATCGAACGGGGGTGGTACCATTGTTAAATGACTTCTTTAGTTGAGGATAGTGGCAAACTGATACCATTTGTAAGACCCCCATCCCGGATCCCAAAACACAGCACGAAGGGGGGATCTTATTCCCGAAACAGCCGTCTTGCGGTAGCATTAGCACGCGGGCTAACTTATACCACAAGACGCCTATTTTGCCGGATACAACCAATATCAATATATACATGCCAACCCAACCATAATATAAGCAAGAAGAAGTCAAATCCACACTAAGCAATAATGTCCACATACATCAAATAAGAGAAGCTAAAACTTGCTTCTTCAATATTAGAGTACAGCTACAACATTGCCCAAACGGGCTACATCAAAATCTCACAACACTCACATCCGTAACTGACGGTAGCGACGACACCGTCACATCAGGCCCTGTCATCCTGGTCTGGCTGTCCTGCTGCAAAGTCTGCGGCTGCTCTACCTGTGGGGTG
Organism: Platanthera guangdongensis; assembly: GCA_039583875.1. Classification (NCBI taxonomy): domain Eukaryota; kingdom Viridiplantae; phylum Streptophyta; class Magnoliopsida; order Asparagales; family Orchidaceae; genus Platanthera; species Platanthera guangdongensis. Next base: position 50,446,331 of record CM077153.1, on the reverse strand, counting down.
ACCTCCTAAAAAGGAAGACGTAGCAACCGTTAGTCGAAACGACTAAGTGGCTTCACATCCGCTCCCCCGGCGACTCCTCGGCACCGGGAGGAGAAAGGAACAAGGGCACAAATATATTACAAGTAGTAAAGCAGGTACAAGCAGGTGGTAATACTACATGAATAACAACATTATAAACTAGCAGTTCTACTTGAACAATTAGTAAATCAACAAGTACAAGTAACTACAGCAGGAAAGTAACTTAACTTATAAGGATGCCCATACAAGCTTATAAGTTAAGGATTGGGTTACATAAAAGTAACTCATCGTATAAGAGTGCCCATAGAAACTTATACGATGAGGGTCTTGTTTGTGCAATGCTATGTAATGGTATGTATATTATGCAATGACTCACCCATGATCACACCATGCAAATGCTATGTCAACATAGACTAGTAGTTCCAACTATTCGAGCAGGTAGCTAACCTCTCCGGCATCAACCGCCGTGGCCAGGCGGTGACAGTAGAGCGAGCATCTCTACTACTAGGCGGGTATCCACACTATTTCACCTAGGCCTCTGTACGCCTCAACGCTAAGAACACAACAGCGGAACGCATGCGCACTATGGCCCAGCGGGGTCTCGGGTAGATGTGCACCGAGAACACAGCCCGAACTGGCCTGGTGTGACCCGAAAGGGGCCTCAGAAGTAAGCACGAGGACACAGCCCAACCGTTCACTTGGCACGGAAGCGGCCTCGGGACATGAACACCGAGGACACAGCCCAACCACCCAAAGTCTAACTGTCAACTCCCGTCGGTGTGATGATCGGTAAGCCCGTATACCTGCCACACTATCCTTAACCCAGGATTACGACACCGCGTGTCGACTCACACCACATGCAAATGCCACGACACCGTGGCATGAAAGGGGCCTCGGAAGTAAGCACGAGGGCACAGCCCAACCATCCATTTATACCTCATCTCAACTCGAACCCAACTAGTGACGGTCAACACCGCACTTACATCCATCCACAATATTACTCGTAGGGAGACTACGCTCTAAGTATTGGACTACTACATTTCATTCTAACCATCATACATGCTCATGGTCATGGTTTATCCTTCTATTTGTCATTCCAAATGGTTTCAACATATTACAAACATGATGCGCATTAATAATAATCTACCAATTTGTATCTAGTCATTTCATTCATCATATTATAAACATGGTGCACATTTATAATAATCTATCAATTTTAGCAAGTCATATCATGCATTAAATCTTGCTCCACAATTCAGTTTTATGAAATCTAATTAACAAGATTTATCATTCATAGAACTACGGTGGTCTGTATACTAATTGTTGGAACACCCTATTACTGATTTGGGCAAGGATCACTATGTCTTTTAGGAAATCTATTTTGACCTCCTTGTATAGATCTAAAGGTCAATTAGAATTGAGTCTAAGGGTTAGTATTTAGGTTTGAAAGCTGCCCTCAAGACCAGATATTTCAGTTCTGGAGACTAAGTCATTTCGTCGAGCTCAGGACGATGAATCGTCGAAATCCATTCGACGATCGCTGAGCTCACTTCGACAAATCGTCGAACTCCATTCGACGATCTCTGAGCTCAACTTCAACGAGTCATCGAACTCCATTCGACGATCTTCGAGCTCAGATCGACGTTCTTGTCTCCAGTTTGTTTCTCTATTTCTGAGCTCAGTTCGACGATAGTTGAGCTCAGATCGACGATCTCTGTTTCAGTCTAAGTCCAGTCTCTGAGCTCAGTTCAACAATAGTAGAGCTCAGGTCGACGTTTTTCTAGAGAGATCGACGTTTTTCAAGATTCAAATTCAGACAGTTATGGAATTATTCTCAGCATTTATTTCAAGGATCTTGTAGCCGTTTTCAATTAATCTGGAGCAAGTTTCAAGGGATTTTCAAAGGAATGTTTTATTGGACTTTCCTCCAGAAGACAAAATGCAGTTAAAGAAGTCATTTATGATAGGCTAACGGCTATATTGGACAGAGAAATATTCTATTCAGATCTAAGGAATAAAAGATCAGTTTTTTTTCATTCCTGCTGCAGATAACATAGAACATCATCAACAAGTGAACAACAACAATAAGGAAAAGAGTTGTAGAAACTCACAGTCTTAGAATTCTTACAAGAACACCATCACAAAAGGAGATCAACATACTGAAACTTTTAGATCCCTTCTGATTCCCGTGTTCAAAGGCCATCATCATTCAAGACTCCAGACACCTCACATTTCAGCTGTTGCTGAAATCATCTTTTGATGGAGATCAAATTTTCTGAAGGCCTATCACCCTACTGCAAAGCTTCATTTCCTGAACAACTCAAGAACTCAGGGGGAGCTTTGACAACATCCAATATCTTCTCTCTGATTGTTGACAGAGAAGATCATCTCATCCCTCTCTCTCTCTCTCTACTGTAAAGGGTTTTTCAAACTCCCTTCAAAAGTTTGTGCTGGTTTCTGAGACCTTGTCAAAACTCAGTGGTGGCAAGACACCTGATCAAAAAATCTAGTTTGGTTTTTGAGCACCTTATCAAAAGCTCATTGGTGCCCAGGACACCTGATCAACTCATCCTGCAGTGGATTCCTACCTAGGGTGGTAGAATAGTGGATGTACCCAGATTGATTGGGGAACCACTATAGCTCCTTGTGTCATCTGGTTGCTTACTTTCTTTTATTTTCTGGCTGTGGTTTGTGATTGCTTTTTGATTGGATAGTTGCTATATGTTATTTGCTTCCCTGTTCACTTAGGAATACAACAACAGCTGTAAAACGTTTTTAGCAAGCACCATACTCTATTCACCCCCCCTCTAGAGTATATCAGATCTAACTTGCACTTTCACTAATAATACTCGGCGATACTTGACGAATTTGACTTAAATCATTTTTTCAAAATTTTCAAATCGTTGTTTTGGGTTTTCGGTCGGCCATGCACAGTAGTTTCTTGATTTCGTCTTTGGAAATTTTCTTTATACCGTTGGAAGGGATATCTTTATAAATACCTAGGAGATATTTCCTTTTAATAAAATCATGATTTTGCTCTCAATTTCAAACCTTGAAAACTACCAACATCGGAAACCGTCCATCCGCCGTCGACTCTGTACGCATAGCGATTCTTCCGATCGGCCGCCAACTACAGTGTGATTCATCTTCTTCGACATACACGACTGGGTTGCTTTCTCTCTACAGATTTATACTCCTCCAGATCAAGTTGTTTGAAGATTCAAATCGAGATTCAAGATCTTTCTAGTCTACAAGTTCCGTATTCTACAAGCAATTTCAAGATCCATTATTTTCGAAGATCGACTGACTGAAGTTTTCAGATCTTATGTAATATTGTTGTAATATTCTTTTACATATTATAGGAGATTTATCTTCGAGTTTGTAGATCCGTTTGTGGATCGTGTTTGTGGATCGAGTTTGTAGATCCGGTTGTGGATCGAGTGGTAGGAGCGCCGTCTCCGAGTTGTAGAAGTTGTGGATCTGAGGTGTAATATTATTGAAATCTGAGATTGGTGAAGTAGCCGAATCTAGCCCTTCATGGTACATAGGCGAGACGGGAAAGTGGACGTACCCAACTCGGGAAACCACTATAAATCTCTGTGTTTGTGTGCTTGATTTTTAAAGTTATTTTTATTCCGCAAAACGACACAAACATCACATATTCACCCCCTTCTAGGTGATTTAGGTAGATGCTAAATACTTTCAATTGGTATCAGAGGGGCATTTTGTTCGATATAAGATTAACACCTTGAATAAGATCCCTGTTCTAGCATCAAGTGATTTCGTATAGTCACCATGGATAGAAGCAAAGACATGTCTTCTATGAAGCTACCAGTGTGTACAAAGGAAAACTTTCCCATGTTGAAAGAACGAGCAAGGTTCTACATGGAAGCTGTTGATCCATGAATTTTTCAGATTGTGGAAGAAGGACCCCACATATCGACTCAACCATCATCTCTGAGTCCTGTAGTCATGATCCCCAAGAATATGATGGACTTAACTAAGGATGAAATTTCCTTAGTCTCTCTTGATAAGAAGGCATAGAACATCATCGCTAGTGCAGTGGTTGACTCAATGCTTCAGAATCTATTCCACTATAAATCTGCCAAAGAAATGTGGGACTGCCTAGTTGTGCTGATGGAAGGGATAGAAGAAGTCAGATACGACCGTAGATCGCTGCTGAATCAGGAATACGAAGCATTCAAGAAAGGATCAAATGATAGTATTGCTGATAGCTTCGAGAAGTTCTTTAAGATAGTAAACGACCTTAGGAACTATGGTCATAATTTTACCAATGGCGAACTAAACAACAAGTTTCTCAGATCCCTTACAAAGGAATTAGACACTAAAGTGGTTGCCATCAGAGAGTTTGGAAAGTTTCCTGAGACTGATCCTCAGAACCCTTTTGGGAAATTGTTGTCCTACGAACTACCAATGAACACCAAAAAGAAGGAAGAACAAAGCAGCCGGACTTCCTGCAAAGAGAAGTCAGTGGCCCTAAAAGCTGAAGGTTCAAGGAAGTCCAAAGTTGTTTCTCCAGTTAGAACTCGTGCTCCTAACACCCCAGAATACTCGGAGCCTAGCACATCTGGCTCTGAGCTATCAGATGGAGAGTTCTCTCTTATATCTAAGCAATTCAAGAAACTGCTCAGCAAGAGGAGACAGATGAAGAATCAATCATCCTCAACTGACTTCTGGAAATCCCATCGTGACGATGACTGTTTCAGAAAAAGCTACAACCGAGAGGACATGTTTAAATCGAAACAGAACAAACATTCTTCCTCTGATGTTGTGTGCTATTGTTGCAACAAGACGGGTCACATGATTGTTGAATGCCCATACAAGAAGGAGGGCTGCAAGAAAGAGGAGAAAAGATCCTTCAATGGAAAGAGAAAATAAGAAAAGAGCTTCGTCTCCAAGAAGTCCAAGACTCTTAGTGACAGCGACTCAAGCGAGTCCAGCTCAGAGAATTAGGAAGCCTACTTCGGGCTCATGGCTCAATCAGACGAGGAAGTTGGTGACTCAGATTATCGTGGGAAGGTAAACTCGCACACTATACTCTCAGAATCGGAAACATCCACTAATGGTCATGAAGGCTATTCTTCTGAAGAGGACGAGTCTGAGTTAATGGTTCAGCATGAGAACTTTTTGAAAGCTTTTGACAAATGCCGCAAGGTAGTCAAAAATCAGGCAAAAGAGATTACCTCTCTCAAGCTAGTGGAATCAAGCCTGAGGGAGAGAATTGCAGATTTGACTCCTCTCATAAGTGAAGTTCACTCCTTGCAAGAGGAATTGAAAAGCTCAACTGAAATATTAAGCCTAAAAGAGAAATATCTTGATAAGCTGGAAGAAAAACTCTGGGTGGAGAGAAAACTTGTTGAGAGTTTCTCCAAACCGAATACTGTTCTGTTGGGTATTGTATCCACGATTACCTAGATTTGAGGAAGCCCCCTGTCAAGCTAAGATGAATTCACAATGTATTTGATGAAACTTTTTCAAGTTGTACTTGCAGTTTCTCCACTCTAAGTGCACACCAATGTCAGGGTGCAGTAGGTCAATATACACGGGTCTGCACGACGTAATCCCTCGTTGAGCAGATCAGTGTGTTGGCCTATGTGTACTCTCTCTATTGGAGTGCACTTGCTTTCAAGTACAGGGCCGTTCATATGCAAGCAAAAACAAGGAGCATGGAGGATCAAGGAGCAGCTCCTGGGTGGAAGACGTAAAATCGTCCAAGGCAAATTCGACGAGAATCACCAAGTGATTCTCGCCGAATCGGCGAGAATCACTAGTGATTCTCGCCGAATCGACGAGAATCATTAGTGATTCTCGCCGACTCCTTCTGGCCACCTCAAAATGGTGTCAAGTAAGATTCGGCGAGAATCACTTGTAATTCCCGCCGAACCAGTGGTCAAGCAGCCCATGTATAAAGTAAAATTCGTTGAGAATCGACAAGTGATTCGACGAGAATCACAAACGATTCTCGACGAATCGTCGAGAATCACTTGGTGATTCTCGCCGATTCGTCGAGAATCGTCTGCGATTCTCGCCGATTTTTACTTGGCGTTTTCTCAGAACGCTGCTGAACCGGATTCTGCTTTTGGACTAGTTTGAACCGGGATTTGGGGAATTCTTTTGTGGGTCCCACAAACGGTCATATTTGAGAATCCTACAGTATTTATACACGGGTATTTTTTGAACGAAAGACACACAGAAAAAGACGTCGAGCTTACGGAAACCCTAAGATCGCGAAATCCTTCCGCCGCCTCCGTCGCCGCTCGCGCAAGTTCGTCGCCGCCGCTGATCTATCTTCTTCCCGATCTCCGGCGACAGAAGCTTAGCAAGGCTTGTGTCTCACGCGTCTATCCAGAGATCCTTTGTCTCTCGATTTGTTGATCGGAAAAACTTCCCATCCGAATCGATCGAGACGACCGATCCTCGTGTGACCGTTGGAAGACCGAGCTTGCTTCGCTACGAAGTTTGGATCTTAAAGTCCTGCAGCTGCCGCTCGTCATCGTAGCCGCCGACCCCGAAGCTAGCCGTCGCTCGTGTGCCGCCGCCGGTTCCGGGGAGATCCTCTCCAAGTGAGACCAAGGTCGTAGACTCTTCATCGACCTCGAGAACACGTCGTCGAACGAAGAGGAACACCGTAGTCTCCGAAAGAAGTTTGTATCTCATATACATTCCATATTTACTTTTGTTGTAAAGGAACTTTTGTTTTGTGTTGTAAGGGTTGGGTGCAACCCGTTTTGTGGGAGTGTTGACTCTCATGTATGGAAGGGCTCCTTCCGTTAGTGAAGGGATTGGATTTCAATCCCGTTGGAGAAGTGACCGAGTCGTCCCTTGTTGGGGAGATAGGTCGAAGGGGGAAAGTGGATGTACCCAAGTCGGGGAACCACTATAAATTTGCTGTGTATTCTGTGTGCTGTGCTTGTTGTTTTTATTGTGCAGGTACATCCGTAAATTCCGCAAAAGAACCACACGTCACCTATTCCCCCCCCCCCCCATAGGTGCACATAGCTGACACTAGGTGGACTTTCAAGTGGTATCAGAGGGAGGTTGCTCTTCAAAAAGGGTAACACCTTGAGTAGAATCCTGCCACCAGTGTCAGAAGCATGGATCTGGATTATGACGTATTGCCACTCAAACTCCCTGCATGCACGAAGGATTATTATCCCATCTGGAGGATGAGAGTGTTATTTCACCTGGATGCCATCGATCCACGAGCATCCCTCATCCTGGAAGAGGGTCCGTTTATCCCCATGAAGACCTCCGACTCTGGGATCCAAGTGCCCATGGGCATTGCTGAGATGTCTGAGATGGAACTATCTCTATTTCACTTGGACGAGAGGATTCGACAAATTATCATGGATGTCTGGTCTGGAGCCTCTCGCTCTAGATTGGAAAAATGTACAACGGCTAAATCTCTGTGGATGATGATCTCAGAGCTGATGGGGGGTCAGAGAAAGCTGAAATATGCTGCCAATCAGAGGATGAGGCGTATGTGGGGGTCCTCACTTCTGAAGATGAATGCAAGGATCCTTCGGATTGCATCAGAGCTCCAGTATCCTTGTCAGAGACTGAAGAAGATAGTGAGGAAAGCAGCTCCGACGAGGACAAAACATTGATCACTGATTCTAATGACAATAACTCAGATGAGAAGGTATCATCTTCATCCTGTCCCATATCTTTCGACTTTTCTGAAGACAGAAACTGCTCTCCTCCAGAAAATACTGATTCCCTGAAGAGAGCCCTTCAGGAAAGCAATCTACTTGCTGAGGAGCAAGCTCGAGAGATTGCTCGACTGAAGATCTTGTTGGTTCTCCAATTGGCGTCCAACAAGGTCAAGGACTCTAAGATCTCAGATCTAGAGAATAGTCTAGATAATGAGAAACGTATAGTATCTAACTTTTCCAAAGTTGATGCTATAAAGAGAAAACAAGAAACCGGGTGGATCTCCCGGATTATCCAGGGATGGAGAATGGGGAAAGTGTTCCGACCTCCCACTCCAAGCGGGAAGGCAACTCATCATGCCTTCAGGTATGACCACAGGAATAATCGTGGTCACTGCAAGGGTGATTTGTCCCATGTGGAAACGTCCATAGTGCAAGAGGCGTCATGGCCACCCATGAGGAAATACCTAAGGCTAATTCTGAGCCCTTTGTATTCACGGCCACTGCCACAACAAAGTGTGGATCTGCATGTCCTAGTTCACAGAAGAATTCTCTCCATTCGAGGACACGGGATAGGGAGAATAGAAGTCATGATGTCAGGCGTCATGGAGCCTCAGCAAGGAAGATGCCTGAAAGAATGGCACCACCTTCTCGGCCTCATAACGCTCACATCATGCATTCATTCCACCCTTCATCATGCCTCGATGGAAGAGGAATTTGTGCAACAAGAATATGCCCTATCCCTTTGAGACCTAGGACCGTGACTACATCAGTCACTAGATCAGGTCGAAAACGGCGATACAACATTCACTCTTGTTGGTGCTGCGGCAAAGTGGGACACTTTGCCATTGACTGTTGGCACAACCTCTCTGTGCCCACAGCAAGGGCTTATCCACATTATAGGGACAGAGGCAGTCTTCCAGACAGGTTTTCTCAAGGAAGGCAGTTGCATGCTTATGCTAATAGAAACCTAGGACCCAATATGATTTGGGTTCCTAAGGTAAAGTAATTCTGTCTTGCAGGGTAGTCTAGGTCCCCGTGAATACTATGGGAACTAGACAGTAGGTGGGTCAAGGCTAACTTGGAACAAGCGTCTGCAATAACAGATGTGCTACCTGTTGAGCATACTCACTTTAAGATACTAATATGTTCTACCTGTGGGACTAAGACGATGACTCTCCAAATCCCAGGTAATTTTGATCAGTTCAAGGACTTGTGTCATGATGCATCCTCATTCAAAGTAAATATATATATATATATTTCTATCCTTGTGTATACGTGTACTTATGCTTATCACGAGGCATGCAAACCATTACACATCAATAAAAGGTTAACAAAGATATGTCATTGCGAATTTCGACACATCACAATTGACATCAAGAAGTGTCTGGAGAAGTCTCGCTCAAATCCGAATAGATTGTCGTTATAATGAACATGTATTTATTAATCATGTATTAACTTGACATTCGAAGAATTTGAAAATGGTGCAATGCTTCCCAAAGTAGTCAAGAAAAACATCAATATATACTCCGAATCCCGCCGACCCATTTTATATCTCGCCGAATTAGACAAACGGTATTATAAACCAAATTAGACAAATCCCGCCGAATCCCGCCGAAGGAGCTCGCCGACCGCTCGGCTTCCTTAAGTATCCCGCGGCATCAGAAATCTTCTTATCCCCGAATCCCGACGACTTATATAAATCCCGCCGAAAGACTATCTCCGCCTGTTCGCCCGCCTCACGCTGCAGCAAGTACCCCGACACCCACAAGAGTTCTCCCGCAAGGATTCTCCGCAACCCGCAGGAGTTCTTCCGCCGATTCGCAGCAGCTCGTGAGGTCTCCTCCTAAGCTCCCGCTAGGGTCTCGCAACGTTCTCTTCGAAAGGCTCCCGACGACTCCCGCCGAAGCCCGCACCGCCGAAGCCCGCACCGTCGATTGGTGCTCTCCCCAAGTCTCGATTTTGCTCTGCTCAAACCACCTCACCGACTTCACCTCTAGGTATCCCCTCGCCCGAAGCATCCACTAATGAAGTCTTCCTTTTGAAAGTTCATTAACATTCTCAGTAGGGATTCTCTCTAGATCTTCAATGGCTCCAAGGACGACTGCAGGTTTGATTTCTGGCTGCGAGCTGGTTCGCACTGGATTTTCTCATGCCTCGGACGAGTTCCGGAATATCATTCTCATGCTGGAAGAGGCCAGGCTAACCTTCGTATTGGAGCACCCTTGCAAAGTCCTAGATAAAGAGGTGCTGGAGTTCTTCTCTACCGCAAGACTCCGAGATAGAGACTCCATCATCAAAAGCAAGGTTGCTAGGACAAAAGTAAAGATGTCTGCCAGTAAGCTAACTCGCTACCTGCAGCTTTCCAGTTCAGAGGAGGAGGACTATCTAGAGGACGAGGACAAAGCCAGAACTCTCCTGTTCTGCGGTCTTCTAAGAGGCACTCGATCAGTAAAGCGAAAAGAGATGAATGAAGAAGGGAAGCTCCTATCTGACGTAATAGGAAAAGTGCTCATCTGCAAGCCGGGGTCCCATGATCATATCTCCGGAGATATGTTTAAAATTCTCACAGCTGTGGTCTGCCGAAAGAGGTTCAACTGGGGGGCGTTGCTGTTCCAAAAGATCAAGGACACTCTGGGCACTCCAAGTTTCGGCCGCATCATCAGTCTATATCTCAACCGAGCTCAACGGAGACAAGTTCGACATGAGCAAAGGAGTTCCTCTCCACTACTTGAAAAAGATGGATGCTACTGTGTTTGATCGATGGGAGCGGCGCATCGGGCAGCCTGCTGTGGAAGAGCATGAGGAAGTATCTCCCGCAGCCTCCCCCGGTGAAATTCCTGATACTGTGACTGCAGGAATCGAGGGGAGACTCTATCCCCTCATACAGATGCAATATCTGAAATCGCCCAGGTGGCCAGGGATGCTGTGGCCGATATTCAAGAAGAATGTGACCGTGTGCTGGAGACTACTGACCAAGAAGTGGAAGAACCTGCTGACATAGATGAATTCTTGAATGAGGACGGAGAGGACGATGAAAATGAGGGACATGAAGTACTTGAGTCTCCAGATGCTGTTGAACCTCCTTCTAATAAGTCTGCACCAGTGGAGGGGGAGTTAAATAAATCTACAGAGGCCACCCACACTCCTCCGATAGAGACTGTGATGGTATCCAGCTCCACCGATGCGTCTGCTGACGAGCACGAGCAAGGGCAAGAAGTACCTCAGACCTTACCGTTGCGAGATGAGCTGGCCACTCACACCATCAATGTCATTCAAGGAATAGTGAACGAGCTAAAAGATTCTTTTGATACAGCTCAGAAAACACTGCTGAAAAAGATCAAGACGTCTGAAGATCTCATGCTTAAAAATATGGTAGAGATCAACCACAAACTGGATGTGATGGAGAAGAAATTCGAAGAAAAGTATAATGTGGCCGGCGAAGCTGTCACACTGTTAATGGCCGGCTTGAAAAAGAATACTGATACTCTGGCTGTTGTCAATCAGAACGCACACGTTGTAGCCAACAATATTCAGAAATTTGATGGTAACATGGTCACTTTAAATGCAAATCAGCAGGCCCTAATCACTGAATTCGGCAAGACAACTAAGCATATTGATGACTCCTTGCACTCATATGCCAATTGCATAGCTGACGAAGCCAAAAAGGGGGAGAAGGAGTATATCGCTAAGCTGGCCGAGCTCCAAGAAAGCATGGATGCAAACTTCGCACAATCAAGCAAATACGTCTATGAGAGTTGCTGGTGGATGCTTCAACAGGCACTGGGCACGTTAGGCGTCGTCCTACCTGATCAACCTGCCGGTATTCAGGTTCCTGAGACATCGAAGGCAGCTGAGGAAGTAAATATTCCTGAGGATGTAAGTGCAAGTGCAGCAGAAATTTTCACAGATGAAGCTGACGCTAGGGCCCTCTCCAAATCTAAGCTGAGGAGTATGTTTGACCAGGAGGCTTTAGCAAAAGCCAGGGGAAAGAGGAAGGTTCAAGAAGGGACATCCAAGGAGACACATGCTGCAAAGAGAACACGAATGAATGAGGAGGATGTACGAAATGAACGATGGAGTCCAGTTTCAAGGAATATAATCTTAGACACCTTCTGGCTGCAAGAAAGAGGAGAGATCAATCGAAACGAGGTATATAGCCAGTATGAGTGGGAGACGCACAAAACGTTTGAAGCAAAACGCAACATTTTCTTCAGAAACAACAAGGATCCAGACAAAGTTGCTCCTCCTTAGGTACTACCCGAAGCCCAAGGAATACATGGAAAGGCAAAGCAAAAAGTACTTGGCTCAAACTCTGAAGGGTGACGTAGCTAAGGACAAATAGTCATTATTTTATAGCTGATCACTGTGTCTTAAGAACGTTTAATGATTATTACTGTCGTATGAACAATTCTGAATTATATGTGAATACATTTCTCTTGGTATATATATATATATTTTTTTTTTGAATGTGTGAATGACTCAAGTCCTGTTCTGATTGCATATATTCCCTTGTGTTGCATATTTAATTTTTAAATGCTATAATTATTATTTGATAGGTGTTATTCATCTTAGCTAGTAGGGTTTTGGCTTCGTCAAATAGGGGGAGATTGTTGGGTATTGTATCCACGATTACCTAAATTTGAGGAAGCCCCCTGTCAAGCTAAGATGAATTCACAATGTATTTGATGAAACTTTTTCAAGTTGTACTTGCAGTTTCTCCACGCTAAGTGCACACCAATGTCAGGGTGCAGTAGGTCAATATACACGGGTCTGCACGACGTAATCCCTCGTTGAGCAGATCAGTGTGTTGGCCTATGTGTACTCTCTCTATTGGAGTGCACTTGCTTTCAAGTACAGGGCCGTTCATATGCAAGCAAAAACAAGGAGCATGGAGGATCAAGGAGCAGCTCCTGGGTGGAAGACGTAAAATCGTCCAAGGCGAATTCGACGAGAATCACCAAGTGATTCTCGCCGAATCGGCGAGAATCACTAGTGATTCTTGCCGAATCGACGAGAATCATTAGTGATTCTCGCCGACTCCTTCTGGCCACCTCAAAATGATGCCAAGTAAGATTCGGCGAGAATCACTTGTAATTCCCGCCGAACCAGTGGTCAAGCAGCCCATGTATAAAGTAAAATTCGTTGAGAATCGACAAGTGATTCGACGAGAATCACAAACGATTCTCGACGAATCGTCGAGAATCACTTGGTGATTCTCGCCGATTCGTCGAGAATCGTCTGCGATTCTCGCCGATTTTTACTTGGCGTTTTCTCAGAACGCTGCTGAACCGGATTCTGCTTTTGGACTAGTTTGAACCGGGATTTGGGGAATTCTTTTGTGGGTCCCACAAACGGTCATATTTGAGAATCCTACAGTATTTATACACGGGTATTTTTTGAACGAAAGACACACAGAAAAAGACGCCGAGCTTACGGAAACCCTAAGATCGCGAAATCCTTCCGCCGCCTCCGTCGCCGCTCGCGCAAGTTCGTCGCCGCCGCTGATCTATCTTCTTCCCGATCTCCGGCGACAGAAGCTTAGCAAGGCTTGTGTCTCACGCGTCTATCCAGAGATCCTTTGTCTCTCGATTTGTTGATCGGAAAAACTTCCCATCCGAATCGATCGAGACGACCGATCCTCGTGTGACCGTTGGAAGACCGAGCTTGCTTCGCTACGAAGTTTGGATCTCAAAGTCCTGCAGCTGCCGCTCGTCATCGTAGCCGCCGACCCCGAAGCTAGCCGCCGCTCGTGTGCCGCCGCCGGTTCCGGGGAGATCCTCTCCAAGTGAGACCAAGGTCGTAGACTCTTCATCGACCTCGAGAACACGTCGTCGAACGAAGAGGAACACCGTAGTCTCCGAAAGAAGTTTGTATCTCATATACATTCCATATTACTTTTGTTGTAAAGGAACTTTTGTTCCGTGTTGTAAGGGTTGGGTGCAACCCGTTTTGTGGGAGTGTTGACTCTCACGTGTGGAAGGGCTCCTTCCGTTAGTGAAGGGATTGGATTTCAATCCCGTTGGAGAAGTGACCGAGTCGTCCCTTGTTGGGGAGATAGGTCGAAGGGGGAAAGTGGATGTACCCAAGTCGGGGAACCACTATAAATTTGCTGTGTATTCTGTGTGCTGTGCTTGTTGTTTTTATTGTGCAGGTACATCCGTAAATTCCGCAAAAGAACCACACGTCACCTATTCCCCCCCCCCCCCATAGGTGCACATAGCTGACACTAGGTGGACTTTCATGTTCGTCCTCTCATTGATGAGTTCTCAACTCTGAAGAAGGGTAGTGGTCTTGGCCACGTAGTTGGAAAAAGTAAGGCTGCCAAGAAAGCCAGTGCCAAGGAAAAGGTTAAGGCACCTCTAGGTCAACCCTTGTTTAGAAAGGTCATCTTTCCGACGAACAAGTTTAACCTTGAGTCATCCTATTGTGATCTTGCTAGGCCTACCTATGTAGAGCCCAAGAAGAAATACCAGGGATGGACCCATCCCGAGACTATGGTGTTAGTGTTTTTAAAGCACCTCATGAAGAGATAGAACTCAAGAGTTATGGTCCTTATATTCATGGACATAACCACAAGATGGCAACAAAAGCAAAAAATGGTGTACCTGAGGCAAAGAAGATGGAGAAGCCCTATGTATGTTGTAATCTGGAGGCTTCCACCTCCAAGTATGTTTCCTTGCTAGACCTCGCATTCAAAAGGTAAAGCAGGAGTACAAGAGAAGGTATAATAGGTTTGATTGTTGGTGCTGCGACAAAATATGTCATTTTGGCATCGATTGCTGGTTTAACCCTGCCAATTTTGTAACTCCATAAGTTAACTATGCGAGGCCGACCACTCACAGAGTTAATGTTCCTACTGATGTTAAGCTGACCAGGGACCAAGGACCCAAATACGATTGGATTCCTAAGGTAAAATGATTTATGATTGCAAGTATGCCCAAAAGCCAACAAAAATCTCATCTGGTATTTGGACAGTGGATGCTCTCGGCACATGACCGGGACAAGAAGTCTGTTGCTTGATTTCACCCCAGTCAAAGACAGACCAAAAGTCATCTTTGGAGGGTCAGACCGGGGAACTACAAAAGGCTATGGTATGATCTCCAGCGGAGTAATCTCATTCACAGACGTGACTTATGTTGAAGGATTACACCATAATCTTATAAGCATAAATCAGCCATATGATAAAGGCTACATCGTTGAGTTCTATAAGGACAAGTGTCTGATAAAGTCGTCTGCAAATTTGGAGATGGTCTTAACAGGCACTCAGAGCCGAAATATTTTTTGTTTAAATTTTCTTTGCTTAGACAATTCTGCACCAGTATGTTTTCTTGCAAAAGATAGTGCATCTCTTTGTGGCCAATGCCACAAGAGATTAGTACATATTAATTTCAGAACTATAAATATGCTATTTTTTCACAACTTAGTGCGAGATGCCCCCAACATTAAGTGTCATAAAGAGAGTCTGTGTCACTCATGCCAAATGGTTAAGCAGACATGGGCTACCTTCAAGAGTATTGCTGAAAAGGATTCTTCAAGAAGTTTATACTTACTTCATATGGACTTATTCAGTCCTATGCTTATTCACAGTTTAAGAGATAATATCTATACGTTAGTAATTGTTGATGGCTACTTGCATTTTACTTGGATGTTCTTTCTAAAACACAAGTCAGACACCTTCGACACATTCACAAATTTTATCTAGCAAATTCAGAATGAATTGAACTGTTCAGTGGTCAAAATCAGAAGTGACCACGGAACAGCATTTGAGTCTGGTGTCATGATAGAATTTTGTGGATGTCAAGGTATCTTTCATGAGTTTTCCTCCCCGCGTACTCCACAGCAAAATGGAGTTGCTGAGAGAAGGAATAGAACCCTAATTGAAGCATGTACAACTATGTTGAACGACGCTTCACTTCCGGAGTACTTCTGGGCTGAAGCAGTCAACACAGCTTGTCACGTGTGAAAGTGCAGGTTAGATCTGATATACTTTAGAGGGGGGGGGGGGGTGAATAGAGTATGGTGCTTGCTAAAAACTTTTTACAACTCTTGTTGTATTCATAAGTGAACAGGGAAGCAAATGAAATACAGCAAACACAGCAACTATCTAATTACAAAGCAATCACAAAACAATCACAAACCACAGCCAGAAAACAAAAGAAAATAAGCAACTAGATGACACAAGGAGCTATATTGGTTCCCCAACCAATCTGGGTGCATCCACTCTTCTACCACCCTAGGTAGGAATCCACTGCAGGATGAGTTGATCAGGTGTCCTGGGCCCCAATTAGCTTTTGATAAGGTGCTCAAAAACCAAACCAGATTTTTGATCAGGTGTCTTGCCACCACTGAGTTTTGATAAGGTCTCAGAAACCAACACAAACTTTTGAAGAGAGTTTGATAAACCCTTTACAGCAGAGAGAGAGAAAGGTGTGATGATCTTCTCTATCAACAATCAGAGAGAAGATAGTGGATGTTGTCAAAGTTCCCCCTGAGATCTTTAGTTGTTCAGGAAGTGAAGCTTTGCAGTAGGGTGATAGGCCTTCAGAAAATCGGATCTCCAGCAAAAGATGATTTCAGCAGCAGCTAAAATGTGTGGTGTCTGGAGTCTTGAATGATAATGGCCTTTGAACACTGTAATCAAGAGGGATCTAGAAATTTCAGAATGTTCATCTCCTTCAGTGATGTGTGTTCCTGTAAGAATTCTAAGACTGTGAATATCTGCAACTCTTTCTCTTTCCGTTGTTGTTGTTGTAATTGTTGTTGTTATTCACCAACAGAAATGAATAATAAATCTTTTATTGCTTAGATCTGAATAGAATGATTCTCTGTCCAAGATAGCCGTTAGCCTGTCATAAATGAATTCCTTAACTGCATTTTGTCTTCTGGAGGAAAGTCAATAAAATATTCCTTTAAAATTCCCTTGAAACTTGCTCCAGATTAATTGAAACAGCTACAAGATCCTTGAAATAAATGCTAGGAATAATTCCATAACTGTCTGAATTTGAATCTCGAAAAACGTCGATCTCTCCAGAAAAACGTCGACCTGAGCTCCACTATCGTTGAACTGAGCTCAGCGACTAGACTTAGACTGAAGCAGAAAACGTCGATCTGACCTCAGCTATCGTCAAACTGAGCTCAGAGATAGAGAAACAAACTGGAGATAGGAACGTCAATCTGAGCTCGAAGATCGTCGAATGGAGTTCAACGATTCGTCGAAGTGAGCTCAGAGATCGTCGAATGGAGCTCGACGAAATGGCTTAGTCTCCTGAACTGAAATATCTGGTCTTGAGGGTCTTGAGGGCAGCTTTCAAACCTAAATACTAACCTTAGACTCAATTTTAATTGACCTTTAGATCTATACAAGGAGGTCAAAACAAATTTCCTAAAAGACATAGTGATCCTTGCCCAAATCAGTAATAGGGTGTTCCAACAATCTCCCCATATTTGGATTAGGATTACTATTTACAGACATTGGAAAAATAAAAATATACAATGCATAAATATAACAAAAATAAAGAAAAAAACATTGCAGAAACACAGATATAATCATAGCTAGTCAGAAATAGGTATTACTGTCATCTTACAGAATCATTCCTTTTCCTTGCTCTTTATGAGAACTATTTCTCTGTTAGGTTTGAGAGCTTCTTTCTTAGATCTTCTGTCATCAGCTGCACCTAGAGAAGTTTGATGTTTTGGCCTAGGGACTACAACATCTGGGTGCAGCTTCATATAACTTTCTGAATCAAAGAATTTGCTGGAAGAGTATCTCTCAAGTTCTTTCTTTCTTTTATCTGATAGAGTAGTGATATTTGATGTATCTTTTCCTTGTTCTCTAGCATTCTTGATTTGGTCTAGTGCAGCCAACTCTTTCATTCTGGCAGTCCAAGAAGTGGGATTATTTTCTGGGTCTTCAAATGGAACAGAAGGCTCATATCTGTTTGAAGAATTATCAGGAGGAGCTTTGGAAGAGACTAGATCTTTAAGCTTATAAGGGAAAGGACCAGAAGTAGTGTCAGAGGGACCTTGTCCTTCCCTTTGATAAGGATGTTGCCTGGAATATCCTTTAGAATACACTTTGAGTTCTCTTTGATTTCCTCTGTACTGTACTCTTCTGGACTGGTAACCTCTAGACTGATTTCCTCTGTACTGAGATCTTCCTTGAGATTGATATGAACTTTGGCTTCTAGCAGTAGATTGAGAGGCAGAACTACCACCTGTACCTGCATCAGGTGAAGGAGGAGGAGGATTGAAATGAGATGATCCTTTGTCATATTTCCTTTTCTTCTTCATGGCTTTCAGCTGATTTCTAGAGTACTGCATCCATGCTTCTGTAATAGGGCAATCATGCAATATATAATATGGAATATCATTTGTATCTTTAATCTTCTCTGGGGGAACTCTCTTCATGGCCTTGCTTCTTGCTTTCCTTTTCCTTGCAATTGTTGTAGAGATATCGTCAGAGTCAGTTCTAAACTGATCACTGTCTGAACTTTGTGGATTATCATACACTGCATCAATCCTTTTGAAATATTCTTTCTGTTGTTGAGACTGAGCAGAAGAAACAGCAAAAACAGTAACAGGAGCAACAGCAGTAGTAGGAAGTGGAGTAGAAGCAACACTGGCAGAAGGAGCTATGACAGCAGGTTCAGAAATAGAAATTTCAGAAACAGGAGCAACAGCAGCAGTAATAGAAGCAGTAGTAATAGATGAAACTGGAAAAATAACTTCAGAAATAGAAACAGCAAGCTTAGAGGTAACTGGAACAACAGATTCAGAGATAAAAATAACAGGCTCAAAAACAATTACCTCTGTCATATGCATATCCTCAAAAACTGAAACAACAATATCAGAACTAACAGAAACATCAACAGCAGCAGTAGGAGCAGCAGCAGTAGGAGCAACAGAAGCAGAAAGAGCACTGTCAACAGCATTGAAGGAATTTATATAAGAACTTATTAAGCTGGGGGCACAGCTGGAACTAGACACAATGGCCTTAGTAAGATCTTCAGTATGCTGGTCTAGAAGACAGCTGAAGTACACAGAATTAAAAACTGACAGCAGTGACCTGAGGTCCACTGTAATGACTGCAACTGGAGCTTGAACTGAAGTTACTGCAGCAGGCAATCTCTCAGCTTCATGAGGCATCTCCCCCTGCCTAGATTCAGTGATAACTGGATCAAGGCACCCATTAGAAGGGATTGCCTGAGGAGGAAGGATAGAGGATAGCCTGGCAGACAACTCCTGAATAGTTTGCAGAAGTGGAGCCAAAGAGGTCTCCAGCAGTAGTGATAGCCTTGGAGCTATCAGCTCATATAGCTTGTCTGCAATAGCTGGAAGATCTACTTGCTCAAGAGGGACTTGAGTAGAGGTAGGAATGGATGTGGTAGAGATGAAGGTTGGAGCAGCAGGAGATGTTGTTGGAGAGACTGTGGATTGTGGAAGTGATGGTTGAGATATTGGAATTATGGAGATGGAAGATAATGGAGTGGAGATGGATGGTGTGAATGATGGTTGAGCAATGATGTCCTGAAGTAATTGTTGATAAGAAGTGGATGATGATGGTGGCTCAAGATGGGATGAAGGAGAATCATCCATATAGGAATCATCTAGAATAGTGAATGATGGAATATGAGATGATGAGTCAATGTCCATGTATGGGTAGTGATGTAGTGGATGGAAGATTTCTTCAGTTGATGTTGGAGTTGGAGAAGGGATTGAAGTTGGAGATGGGATGGAAATGGGGGATGAAATTGTGATGGTGGATGAGATTGTTGTTGATGAAACAATAGGTGGAGAAGGAGGAGATGATGAGGCAGACAAATCTTCTGTAGGGGCAGAAACCTGAGGGGAAGAGACTGAAATAGTCCTTGTGCCTGAAGAAGATATTGCAGAGGTTATGCTGAGCTTTACAATCTGCCTGTCCCATTTCCCAAATAGGGCACAGGTAAGCCTCTTGGAGCCATTGATGTGCACTCCATTGGAAACAAGCAGTGCAGGGCATCTATTATGAAGAAACAACCCTAAAATCCTTCCAAAATTAACAAAATTCTTGTTAATTTTCTTCTTAATTAAATCAAAGAACACTTCTCCCCAGTTCAGTTGCTTCTTGTCCACTAAGGCACCCATCAAACAGAGCTGATACCTAGAGATGGTATCATGAGCAGAGTGTTTTGCCAACAACATTTTCCCAACTACATCAGCAAGAAATCTGTACTCAACTGACAGATTCTTCTTAAGCAATTTACTAGGGTTAGCTTCTGAATGTCCCATCCTCTCAAGCATAAGTGAAAATTCTTCTCCATAAAGCTCAACAGAATCTTCTCCAGAATTCAATTGAAAAACCTCTGTCAAAACAGCAGGTGTTAAAGGTAACTGAGTTCCTGAGATGGTTCCGACCACTGTGTTCTGATCCAGATTGTGGGCAGTATACACCCATTCCTTTACTTCATCTGCGGCCAATTTGATCCTTGTAGTCATTATGTTGACTAACTGTTGGTCCTTGAAAAGTTCCAGAATATCCTTGAATATTTGATCGCTGTTATCGAAAGAATCCATGTCGATATCAAAGCCAGCGTCAAATTTCACTACTGCCAAGATTGCGACTGAAACTGCCATTGATTCCTGCAAAGAAAATGAACAAACACAAGAGCAAGTACAGAAAAATTTGGAGGGAAAGAGAAATTTTGCAGAGAGTATGAAAGCGCAAAGGCAGAACGACGGCCAAAAAATGAGTTTTATATTAGGGTTCGACGCAGAAAAGGAAAGATCGTTGAACTCTATTCGACGATCTGGGCTTCTAAAGGAAACTGAAAGGTCATCAACATCGTCGATCTCCGTTCGACGATATTGGAGAGCGTCGAGCTCCGTTCGACGATCGCTGACCTGAAGAAAGATAGTTTAGCACTATCTGAGAAGCGCTGAACTCTGGTCGATGATTTCTGAGATCGTCGATCTCCGTTCGATGATCTTGGGGAAAATCATCGAGCGCAGTTCAGAGACCAGAAACACTCTATACACTAGAAAAAGCATTTTGATTTGCCTAGTCTTGGTCATTTTTAGATTTTTAAAAATCTTGGATATTATTTTAGACTTCCTCCATCTAACATTCCTAACTGATTCAGGAAGAATGTATGTTTCTTTTCATCCAAGGGTTTGGTGAAAATATCTCCCCTTTGCAAATCAGTTGGGATATATTGAAGTTCAATTTTGTTTTTCTGAACATTATCCCTTAGAAAGTGATGCCTAATTTCTATGTGTTTTGTCCTACTATGGAGGACTGGATTTTGTACAATGTAAATAGCACTGGTATTATCACAAAATATTTTAGACTTCTCTAAATTGTACCCATAGTCTAGGAGTTGGTTTTGAATCCACAAGATTTATGAACAACAACTACCTGCAACCATATATTCAGCTTCAGCAGTTGAAGTTGACACAGATGTTTGTTTCTTGCAAAACCAGGAGACAAGTCTGTCACCAAGAAACTGACAAGTTCCACTGGTGCTTTTCCTGTCTATTCTGCATCCAGCATAATCAGCATCTGAAAATCCAGTTAAGTCAAATGCTGAATCTTTTGGATACCAGAGACCTAGATTTGGACAACTTTTTACATACCTAAGAATCCTTTTTACTAAGGTTAAGTGTGACTCTCTAGGGCTCACTTGGAATCTAGCACATATGCATGTAGCAAACATTATGTCAGGTCTACTAGCTGTAAGGTACAATAAAGAGCCAATCATTACTCTATATGTTTTCTGATCAACAGGTTTCCCATGTTCATCAGCATCTAATATAGCATTAGTAGGCATATGTGTTTTCATACATGATGCTTCAGACATACCAAATTTCTTAACCAATTCTTTTGCATACTTGGTTTGAGAAATAAATATACCTTCAGCATGTTGTTTGATTTGCAATCTTAGAAAGAAGGATAGCTCAGCCATGCTACTCATTTCAAATTTAGAATGCATTAGGTTGGAAAACCTTCTGCATAAATTTGAATCAGTAGAACCAAATATAATATCATCTACATAGATTTGTACTAGTAGGGTATGAGACTTATGGGTTCTAATAAAAAGAGTTTGGTCTACTCTACTCCTTATAAAATTATTTTTCAGAAGAAAGCATGTTAGGGTCGCATACCATGCTCTAGGAGCTTGCTTTAGACCATATAATGTTTTGTACAATTTGAAAACATAATCAGGATGAGTTGAAGAGATAAAACCTGGGCGTTGTCTGACATAGACTTCTTCTTTGATATCTCCATTGAGAAAAGCACTCTTTACATCCATCTGGTATACTTTGAATCCTTTGTGTGCTGCATATGCTAAGAAGATTCTTATGGCCTCTAACCTTGCAACTGGTGCAAAGGTCTGGTCATAATCTATCACTTCTTCTTGAGAGTACCCTTGAGCAACTAGCCTTGTCTTGTTCCTTACAATGACTCCTTGATCATCCAATTTATTTCTGAACACCCACTTTGTTCCAACAATGGAGTGATCCTTTGGCCTTGGTACTAGTTCCCAAACTTTGTTCCTTTCAAATTGATGTAACTTCTCTTGCATTGCAATGATCCAGTGTGGATCTTGCTCTCCATCTTGAATGGATTGAGGTTCAATTTGAGAGAGAAAGCAAGTGTGCATCAGGTTTTGGTTGACCTGATTTCTGGTTTGCACACCAGTTGAGATGTCTCCAATCACTTGGGAGATTGGATGGTCTCTTGATGTTACTAAATCAACAGGAGATGTTGATTGTTCACCAACCTGTGTTGTTGTTTCCTCTTATGGTACAACAACCGGCTCTTCAAAAAGATTCTCTTCAAGATGTTGAATGTCTTCTTCATCTTCACTGCTTTCATATTTTTGAATAATTTGTAACCTATCCAAGTCTTCAACAAGAGAGTGTACCTGCAAAGGTTCTATGGTAGAAGTATTCTTCTCCTTGAAAGACATGTTAGATTCATCAAAAGATATATGAACAGATTCTTCAATTTTGAGAGTAGATTTATTGTATACCCTATAAGCTTTACTGATCATGGAGTATCTCAGAAACACTCCTTCATCAGCTTTAGCTTGAAATTTTGCTAAGTATTTCTTGTCATTATTATGAATGTAGCAAATACAACCAAAGATTTTGAAGTAATCTACTTTAGGTTTCTTCCCTTTGAGTAATTCATAGGGAGTCTTGCCCTTCAGTTTATGTATTAAACTTCTATTCAACACATAGTTGGAGGTGTTCACTGCCTCTGCCCAAAAGGATAGAGGAAGATGAGCATCTGACAACAATGTAGTAGCAGATTCAATAAGGGTTCTATTTTTCCTTTCAGCTACCCCATTTTGTTGAGGAGTTCTAGGAGCTGATAAAGTGTGCCTGATCCCTTCACTCTGACAGAACTCTTGCATAAGAAGAGAATCAAACTCTGTCCCATGATCACTTCTGATCAGGGCAATGTGAGTATTGAACTCACTCTGTATGCATTTGAGAAACTCTGTCAAACACTTAAAGTTATCAGACTTTTTCCTCAGAAAGAATACCCATGTGAATCTAGAGAAGTCATCTACAACTACTAAAGTATAAGATTTCCCTCTTAAGCTTTGTACTGTAATGGGTCCAAAGAGAGCCATGTGTAACTGATACAAAATCCTAGGTAAATCACTCTTATTAAGTGACTTGAAACTATTTTTGGTTTGCTTGCCTAATTGACAAGCCCTGCAAAGTCCTTTCTTCTTGTAGGGGCCAGAAGGTAGTCCTCTAACAAGGTTGTCCTTGGATAGCCTAGCAATGGTTCTAAGGTTTATATGTCATAGTCTCTTATGCCATAATTCATTAGGTTTACAGATAGAATTGAACAAACATATATCTACCTTGGTTGAAAGAAAATCTACAAGATAGATGTTACCTTTCCTTTTACCTGTCAACACAGTTGTGTTGTCCTCTGATTTGATCTTGCATGAGGATTTGTTGAAAGTCACTTGATAGCCTTCATCACACAGTTGACTGATATTGATCAAGTTGTGCTTCAGTCCTTCCACATAGGCTACTTTCTTGAATATGACTGTGTCAATCTGGACTGCACCATATCCTTTTGTTAGTCCAAAGTTTGAATCACCAAATATTACTTTGGGTCCAAGCTTGGCTTTGAAGGATGTGAAGTTGTCCTTGTTTCCTGTCATGTGCTTTGAGCACCCACTATCCAGATACCATTGCTGGTTTGATGTTGGATAGGTCTTCTCCTGCACATAAAATAATTTATTTGTTTTTGACCCAGTTTACCTTGGGCCTAGGTTGATAACCTTTGAATTCAGAAATAAAAGACATCTCTGGTTGACTCTTATAGCCTTCAGGATGATATCTCCTAGGAGGTATTATCCATTCAGTATAAGGGTTAAACCATTGAGATGTAGAACCTCTAGGATTGAACTTTGATTTGCCTTTGAAAGAGTTTTCAAAACTCTGAGCTCTGTTCGACGATCTCTGAGCTGACTTCGACGATCTTGGGTCAGATCGTCGAGCTCCGTTTGAAGATCGACTGTGCCAGAGTTCAGGGTTCGGAGATCGTCGACCTGAGTTCGACGATTTAGCCTGAGATCGTTGAGCCCCATTCGGTGATCGTCGAGCTCCGTTCGATGATTTCTGTTGAACTATGGTTTTCTTAGGTAAATCAGAATTCTTCCTAGCTACCTCTACAACTCCCTTATCTTTATCAGAGATAAATTTGATTGGGGTTGTTAATACTATAGGTTGGCTAGATGAGGCACCCAAGCCCAGTGTACTATTAAATCTTGAGTTCACTGTGCTTGTGATGTCCATTAGCTTGATACTTCTCCCATTGAGGGATTCTTCAAACTTTTTGGCCTCTGATAGGTCACTTTTCAGTGAGGCTATCTGCTCCCTACATCATTCCAACTCCTCAGAGAGTTTGAGGTTTTCTGATTTTAAAGTGCTGTGTTCAGATAGCTGATTTCTGAGAGAAATGATTTCCTTCTCAGATTTTAATAAATCTAAACACAGTGCTTTAAACTCACACTTGAAGTCCTCAGAATTAAAATCAAAAGAACTTATTACCTGGTCCTCTTCAGATTGAGTCTCTGATTCTGACTCGGATTCTTTTGCATCAGTATTTTGTTGTGAGGCATTGATAGCCATCATGCAGAATTCCTTTTCATCAGCATCATCTTCATCATCACTTGAGTTGGATGAAGCTTCAGATTCTTCTTCTTTCTCACTCCAAGTTTCAGCAACAAATCCCTTCCTTGTATTTTTGTTCTTGCTGGAGGAGGGTTTGTCATTGCTGTTCTTCCTGAAGTCTTTATCTTTTCTTCTTTCTTTCCTGTCCTTTTTGTCCTTATACTGATTTTCTGGACAGTATGACACCATGTGGCCTGGTTTCTTACATCCAAAACAAATAATCTATTTGTTATTTGATTTGTCATACCTTGGCTTGTCATGCCCTCTGGATGATCTTTTCCTGAAATCTTTTCTGGCCATTTTGTAAAATCTTTTGGCCAGTAGGCTTAGCAGCTTTTTATTGCCTGTGACTTTGTCTTCAGGCTGATCTTCAATGGCTTTGAAAGCTATTGATTTTTCCTTTCTTATAGCTGGTGAGGCAGCCTTCTGCTCTTCTTCTCTATTCTTAATGAGCAGCTCATAAGACTTGAGCTTGTCCAAGAGAGCTTCAGTTGTGATCTCATTTAGGCTTCTGGCATCCTTGATTGGCCAGATCCTTGAGTCCCAAGTGCTTGGGAAGCATATTTGGATTTTATCATTGAGCTCAGTCAATGAGATTTCTTTGTCGAATGTTTTCAGCTCATTGAATATGAGACTGAGTCTATTATACATGTCTGCTACTAACTCAGCTTCTTCTTTCTTGAAATTCTCATATTGGGTTATGAGGTGAGATCTTCTATCTTTTCTCTCATCAGCAGATCCTGAGACTATCTCGGATAACTTGTCCCAGATGTCCTTTGCTGAGTTGCAGTCAGCTACTTTTTGGAATATTTCATCAGACATAGTCTGGGTTAAAATATTCATTGCCTTAGCATCTACCACTTTCCATTTCTTGATTTCTGCATCTGTTCCTGAAGGAGGTGGAACAGCACTTGTACTTGTATTTTCTGGAGGTCTTGGACACACTGTCAAAACAGAATTGAAAATGTCTTCATCAATAGAGTTCATGTACAATCTAATCCTTGCCTTCCAAAGTGCAAACTTAGATAGATTGCACAATGGAGATCTGGTGCTAGCATAATCTTTGTTTTGGGCCATGTTCTGTGAAGAAGTAATTCTAAAAAAAATAACTTAAACCAAGCAGATCTAACTAGAGGGATCTTTGGGTTCAAGTGTTAGCCTGTGCAACCACTAAGGTGTGGTATTTTAACCAACCCGAGGTCTGGTATTTTAACCAACCCGCCTCTGATACCAATTGAAAGTGCAGGTTAGATCTGATATACTCTAGAGGGGGGTGAATAGAGTATGGTGCTTGCTAAAAACTTTTTACAACTCTTGTTGTATTCCTAAGTGAACAGGGAAGCAAATGAAATACAGCAAACACAGCAACTATCTAATTACAAAGCAATCACAAAACAATCACAAACCACAGCCAGAAAACAAAAGAAAATAAGCAACCAGATGACACAAGGAGCTATATTGGTTCCCCAACCAATCTGGGTACATCCACTCTTCTACCACCCTAGGTAGGAATCCACTGCAGAATGAGTTGATCAGGTGTCCTGGGCACCAATGAGCTTTTGATAAGGTGCTCAAAAACCAAACCAGATTTTTGATCAGGTGTCTTGCCACCACTGAGTTTTGATAAGGTCTCAGAAACCAACACAAACTTTTGAAGGGAGTTTGATAAACCCTTTACAGCAGAGAGAGAGAGAGAGGTGTGATGATCTTCTCTGTCAACAATCAAAGAGAAGATAGTGGATGTTGTCAAAGCTCCCCCTGAGATCTTTAGTTGTTCAGGAAGTGAAGCTTTGCAGTAGGGTGATAGACCTTCAAAAAATTGGATCTCCAACAAAAGATGATTTCAGCAGCAGCTAAAATGTGTGGTGTCTGGAGTCTTGAATGATAATGGCCTTTGAACACTGGAATCAAGAGGGATCTAGAAATTTTAGAATGTTGATCTCCTTCAGTGATGTGTGTTTCTGTAAGAATTCTAAGACTGTGAATAGCTGCAACTCTTTCTCTTTCTGTTGTTTTTGTAATTGTTGTTGGTATTCACCAGCAGAAATGAATAATAAATCTTTTATTGCTTATATCTGAATAGAATGATTCTCTGTCCAAGATAGTCGTTAGCCTATCATAAATGACTTCCTTAACTGCATTTTGTCTTCCGAAGGAAAGTCAATAAAACATTCCTTTAAAATTCCCTTGAAACTTGCTCCAGATTAATTGAAACGGCTACAAGATCCTTGAAATAAATGCTGGGAGTACTTCCATAACTGTCTGAATTTGAATCTTGAAAAACGTCAATCTCTCCAGAAAAACGTCGACCTGAGATCCACTATCGTTGAACTGAGCTCAGCGACTGTACTTAGACTGAAGCAGAAAACGTCGATCTGAGCTCAACTATCGTAGAACTGAGCTCAGAGACAGAGAAACAAACTGGAGACAGGAACGTCGATCTGAGCTCGAAGATCATCGAATGGAGTTCGACGATTCGTCGAAGTGAGCTCAGAGATCGTCAAATGGAGTTCGACGATTCGTCGAAGTGAGCTCAGAGATCGTCAAATGGAGTTCGACGATTCGTCATCCTGAGCTCGACGAAATGACTTAGTCTCCTGAACTGAAATATCTGGTCTTGAGGGCAGCTTTCAAACCTAAATACTAACCCTTAGACTCAATTCTAATTGACCTTTAGATCTATACAAGGAGGTCAAAACAAATTTCCTAAAGGACATAGTGATCCTTGCCCAAATCAGTAATAGGGTGTTCCAACAACGTGCAAAACAGAGCACTTATCAACAAAAGCTACCGTAAGATCCCCTGTAAGCTATTGAAGGGCAGAAAACCGACTGTGTCATATTTTAGAATCTTTGTAAGTAAATGCTTAGTACTTAATAATGAGAAGTATTACCGCATGAAGTTTAGTGAAAAATACTTTGAAGGTATTTTTGTAGGTTATAGTAGCCATAATAAGACATATAGGATTTTCAATAAGAAAACTCTGGTGGTAGAAGAGTCAATCAATGTTATATTTGATGAGACAAGCATGCTCTAAAGGATCTCGTCTAGTGTTATTAGTGTAGATGCAGGTACCAAGTTCAAGGAACTAAGCTTGGATGAAGCTGTCAAGGAGGAAGCTCCTAGCTCGATCAAGATCGTTAATCCAAGCTTGGTGGATGAAGAATCGTTATAGGAAGAATTGCTTCAACCTCCAGAGGAGGCACCAAATGTTGCTGAGCCTGCTGGTGGGAGAGCAAGAAATCGAGGGTTCAGACACCTAAGAGATCACCTAGTTGATCAAATAATTGGAGAGCCAGGCGATGGTATTAGAATTAAAAGAGGTACAACTAATGAGGTTATGCATCTTAGTTTTTTGTTATAGGTTGAGCCAAAGAAATTTGAAGAGGCCAACAAGGATGCTTCTTGAATTTTGGCAATGCAAGAGGAGCTCAATCAATTTGAACATTGCAAAGTCTGGGAGTTTGTACTCAAGCCCAAGGGACAGAACGTGATCAGCACCAAGTGGATCTTCAAAAATAAGCTGGATGAAAATGGAGTCATTATCAAGAATAAAGTCAGGCTTGTAGCTCAAGGATACAAACAAGAAGAAGGGATCGACTTCGACTAGAACTTTTCTCCAGTGGCTAGTCTCGAGGCGATCAGGTTGTTTCTTGCATATGCTGCCCTCAAAGGCTTCACTGTCTACCAAATGGACATGAAGTTAGGATTCCTAAATGGGAAACTAAAAAGGAAGTATACGTAGCGCAACCTCCGAGTTTTGTTGATTCCAATTTCCCTGATCATGTTTATTTTTTAAATAAAGCTCTATATGGTTTAAGGCAAGCTTCCCGAGCTTTTGGTATGAGAAGTTATCTAGCTTTCTTCTTGAGAACAGGTTCACAAGAGGAAAGATAGGCAAGATATTATTTCTTAGGAAAGTAAAAGTCAAGATTCTACTAGTGCAGATCTATGTCGATGACATCATATTTGGCTCTACAGAAGACAACCTTTGTAAGAAATTTTCCAAACTTATGCAAGGGAAGTTTGAAATGAGCAACATGGGAGAGCTAAAGTATTTCTTAGGACTTCAGGTGAAGCAATCTGAAGATGGAGTTTTCATCTCTCAGATGAAGTTCACCAAGGAGATTCTTAAGAAATTCGGAATGGAGAATGCAACCTCTATGAGGACTCCAATGGGTTCAACTATGTCTCTAAACAAGGATGAGAAAGGAAAATATTTTGATGAAACCAAGTACAGAAGTATAATCGGATCCTTGCTCTACCTCACTGCTAGTAGACTAGATATTATGTTTTCAACATGCGTTTGCGCTAGATTTCATGTGAACTCGAAGGAATCTCACTACGTCCCTGCAAAATGAATTTTAAGATACATTAAGGGTACACCCAATCTTGGCTTATGGTACCCGAGAAATAATGATATCGATCTAATTGGTTTTTCAGATGCCGATTTTGCAGGAAGCAGAGATGACAGAAAAAAAACACTTCCGGGACGTGCCAATTCCTCGGAAGACGGCTTATTTCATGGAGCAATAAGAAGCAAAATTGTGTGGCAACTTCTACGGCCGAGTTAGAGTATATCTTTGCGAGTACTTGTTGTGCATAGCTTATATGGATCTGGAATCAACTTGAAGACTACAACTTGAAGTTTAAAGAGATTCTGATGTATTGCGACTCATCCAGCACAATAGCGATCACGAATAATCCAGTCTCTCACAGCCGGACAAAACACATCGAGGTGTGATATCACTTCATCCGGGAGCATGTGGAGAACAAGGATATAGCCCTCTGCTATGTCCCGATAGATAAGTAGATCACGGATAATTTACGAAGCCTTTGGACGAGGCCAAGTTCTCATTCTTCAAAACAAAACTAGGCATGCTGAAGATAGACTCATGAAGAATACCAAGCAAGTAGGAACTCACTCGGGAATTATTTCACAAAGTCATAAAATTGTCCCAAGGCAAATTCATTGAGTATCAGAGCTCAAGTCGTCGATTCGTCGGATATTCATGTGATACTCGCTGAATCGGACTTGACCACCAACGAAACTCGTCGAATCTCACTTAGGGAAAATTTCTACATTTATTTATTGGATCCGAAGAGTGGCAAATTCTAGGTACGTTCCTTCTAGGTCAATTTTAAAAACCAAATATTATATGTATATATATAATGCGGGAAAAGGGCTTAAGCGACAACACTCGTCGATTCGCCGCAAAATCGCAAAGTCTCTCCTAACGGTTAGACTCCTACGACGCTGCCTATATTCTTCCTACGATTTTTTCTCTCGATCGTCTTCGCTTGGTCTGTAACATAATCCAGCATGATCCGAAAGTTCCAGCAGACCTAAACCCTAAATCGGTGTTCGACAATTGCTCTTCAATCAGCGTGAAATCCCAACACAGTGGTCTCGCCGATTCCGACAAGCCACAACAACAAGTAATCCAGAATACAGTTCTCTTGTTTCTCCATGGCTCCTCGAAGCACAAGTGGATTGCTGGGAGGTGGAGAGTTGGCTCGCACAGGGTTTGTCTCCGCCTCCGATGAATTATGAAATGTTATCCTCATGTTGGAGACCGCTGGACTTTCCTTCGTATTTGAACACCCATGCAAGGTGTTGGACAAGGAAGTTCTAGAATTCTTCCATAATGTAGAACTACGTCATGAAGATACAATCATAAAGAGCAAGGTTCAAAAGACCAAGGTCAAAGTGAAAGTGTCACTCCTCTCAAGGTACTTGCAGCTCCCTACTTGTGAAGAAGCAGACTACCTAGACGAGGATGACTTCTCTAGGTCTCTGCTATTTCGTGGACTGCCCCAAGGTACCAAAGAAGTTAAGTGCAAAGGAATGAACAAAGATGGCAAGCTTCTCTACTACATAATGGGCAAAGTGTTGTTATGCAAAACCGGTTCACATGACTACCTCTCTACTAAGATGTTCAATACTCTGGTAGCCATTATCTGCAGAGAGAGACTCGACTGGGGTGCTCTACTATTTGATAAGATCAAGGGCAGCCTTCGCACTCCCAACTTTGAGAGGATTATCAGCCTGTACCTGAATCAACTAGATGGTGACAGGTTTGATATGACCAAAGGTGTGCCTATCCATCACCTGAAGAAAATAGACTCATTTATATTTTCCAAGTGGGATAGGAGGATCGTCAGGCAAGGGGGAGCCCCAGATCTGCATGTGGAGGAGGTAGAACAAGCACCTGAGGACATGATTCCTACTCCACACTCCAGTGAAATTCCTGAGAGTTCGAGTGCAGGAATCGAGGGGGAGTCAGTTGAAACACAGGTGGCCACTAGTATAGTACCCTTGAGTGTGATTCCAAAATTAGTGCCAGCTCAAGATGCTACAGGTGTAGAGACAGAGGTTCTGATGACAAAGGTTGCCAAGATGGCTCAGAATGTTGTTGAAGAGTTAGTGTCCGAGGAGGTTATGGATGAGGATGTTGTTGATGATGTTGATGAGGATGGTGTGCTGAAGTTGACTTGGAAACTAATGATGCTGTTGATGATGACCTAACAGTTGATGATTATGACATTGATAGTACTGTTGTTGAGACGATGATTGAATTTGATAAGTCAAAGGTTGCTACTGATGTTGTTGATGCTGGTGAACTAGTGGTAATGGAGAACTCTATAGTCCCTCTCCCAGAAATTGTTTCGGCTTGATCTTCTGAGGGGGAGGTGACTAGACCTTCTATATCAATTACTACTAAGGTTGCAAGATTCTTGCGCAACCTTGAGAAAAGGATAGGCAAAATGCCAGATGCACCTCCTACTGCTGCATAGGAGGTTGTGAATCTTTCTAATGAGGATGAAGATGTGGAGGAGCACACTCCAGTTCTGACTGTTGTTGTATACCTTGGTACAACTTCTAAAGCTCATTTATCTCTGATAGATGAGTCTTCTACTGAGGATCTACCTAGCTCTCCCATCCCTGAGACCCCAGTTTTGACTGCTGCTAGTACAATCCTGCAAAGCATAGAGGCAATGTTGGCCAAGCAGAAGGCTTATTTTGATTCCTCGATACAGAAAGTTCTGAAAAAGGTAAAAGAAACAGAAAGAGATCTAAACAGTGTCCTAGCTAAGGTTAAAGTCAAATTCTACGAGCTAGATGCCAAGATGGACTCCTGGGTTACTCAAGGTGAAAAGGGAATATATTTTGTCTTGAAAGGATTAAAGAGCAATCAAAAAGTTATGTGCAATGTAGATACTAATGCCAAAACAATGATAGACGGTCATAATAGAGCGATGGCACATTATGACAATAACGTGCAAGCCTATGCAAATGCTCTTGCTAAAGTAGTCAGAAAGGGGGAGGATTCCTTGGAAGTTAAGGTGGTATCTAAGGTCAATGCGCTTGAAGAAGCAATGTTAGCAAATTTCAAAGGTGTAAATGACTACAGTTATGACAATTGTGCATGGCTTCACAGTCAGTTGACAAGATATCAAGTATTATTGTGCCTAAACCAGCACATGATGAGACTCATCCTCACCAGGATTACTCTTTGTACTGGTCAGACACACAAGATTTTTCTTAGGATAGTGTTGTTATTGTTGTTACTATTGCTGAGGCTACAGAGGTAGAACTTGTTGAAGACTTCCCTCCTCCGGTTTACAAGCGAAGATGATATGGGGAAGGCCCGTCTGCAATAAGGTCAGAGCTAGTTCGAGTAGAGCCAAACAAAGAGATGGAAGCGGTTTGGAGCCCGATTTCCAGAGGCATTATCCTAGATACATTCTCCTTGGTTGACTTTGGTGGTGAAAAACTTCAGCACCATTACGATCAAGAAGAATGGAACAAGTACAAACTGTCCTGCACAAAGAGAAGGATACATTTCAGGAATAATCAGAATGTTGATCTGATGCCTCCAGCCCCTCCAAAGTACTTTCCGAAGCCAAGGGCTTATTTTGACAGGTAGAGACTGAAGAGGCAGAGCAAACAGATTTAACAGACATATATTATGTGTTTTATGTTGAGTGTTGTGGGTTGCCCCCCTCCCAAAACAATGAAAAATTTGATATATATATATATATATATATATATATATATATATATATATATATATATATATATATATATACTAGCATCTTCGAACGGGCTCCGCCCGTTCTCGATGCGTCGCTGCGGGCTTCGCCCGCAATCAAGCGGGCTTCGCCCGCCCCCCGGCGGGCTACGCCCACCGCCCGGCGGGCTTCGCCCCACCGGCGGGCTTCGCCCCACCGGCGGGCTTCGCCCGCTCCCGACGGGCTTCGCACGTGCTTCGCCCGCCCCCGGCGGGCTTAAAAGTATAATAATTATTAAATTAAAAGTATAATTTTATTAATTATTAATAAATTAAAAATTTATAAAAAAAGAAATTATTAAATTTAAAAAAAAGAAAAAAAACCCCGGCGGGCTTCGCCCCACCGGCGGGCTTAAAAGTATAATAATTATTAAATTAAAAGTATAATTTTATTAATTATTAATAAAGTAAAAATTTATAAAAAAAGAAATTATTAAATTTAAAAAAAAGAAAAAAAAACCCTGGCGGGCTTCGCCCGCCCCCGGCGGGCTTCGCCCGCCCCCGGCGGGCTTAAAAGTATAATAATTATTAAATTAAAAGTATAATTTTATAAATTATTAATAAAGTAATAATTTATCAAAAAAAATTTATTAAATTAAAAAAAAAAAGAAAAACAAAACCCTCCCGCTGTCCCGCATCCCGCGCCCCCGGCCTCACCTCGCCGCCGGCGGCGGAGCCGCCGGCGGCCTGCCCGCCGCCCACCGGCGGGTTCGCCGCCCTCCGGCGAACCCGTCGGGGGTTGTCCGGCGGCGAGCGGGCAGGGCCACCGCCGGCGGTGGCCCTGCCCGGCGGCGGCGGTGGCCCTGCCCGCTCGCCGCCGGACAACCCCCGGCGGGTTCGCCGGAGGGCGGCGAACCCGCCGGTGGGCGGCGGGCAGGCCGCCGGCGGCTTCGCCGCCGGCGGCGAGGTGAGGCCGGGGGCGCGGGATGCGGGACAGCGGTATCGGGCTTTTCCTGAAAATGAACAGTGAAATTTTCTATGGTTTGGATAATTGCAGGCCACCTTGTTTTGATCCAACGGTCCGAAGCATTTGTTTGGAGATTGGACGGTTCAGATGCATGTCATGGGGTGATTAGAGATATGTATATTGTATTATATAATATATATATATATATATATATATATATATATATATATATATATATATATTTATTTATGATTGACTGTGAATGCGCCTTCTAATCTTAATTTCATTTATCGTTTCAAGTCTTTATGCGTTATTATTTTTATGTACAATTCACCTTAGTTTATAGGATTCTGACTTTTTCAAATATGGAGAGATTGTTGGGTATTGTATCCACAATAACCCGAATTTGAAGAAGAGTCCAGTTAAGCTAAGATGAATTGTGACTGTATTTGATGTTGCCTTTTGAGTTATGTACTTGTTGGTTTTCATTGCTAAGTACACACCAATGTCAGGTTATAATGAGTCAGTAAACACAGGACTATACAATGTAATCCCTCATTGTATAGGTCAATGTGTTGACTCACATACAATCTCTCTATTGAGGTGTACTTCTATCCAAAGTACAGGATGTTGGAGTTACCATGGTGATCTGGAAGTGGTCAAACATGTAATCTCACTGCCAACGCGATATGAGCCTGCAGGGTCGCACATAAGAGATGTGGAGAAGTTGGATTATTGACTGTGTTGGTAAAGGTTACCAATCACCGACCTGAATGGGGTTATGGGCAAAGTGTTGCCTTGAAGGATTGGTAAGAGTCGTCGACCGCGGGTCGACGAGTGTCTTCAACCCAAGTTCGACGATCGACGAGAATCGACGAGTGTCGTCAACCCAAGTTCGACGATCGACGAGAATCGTCGTGTATCGTCGACTGCGAATCGACGATCGACGAGAATCGTCATGTATCGTCGACCGCGGCTCGACGATCGACGAGAGTCGCCGTGTGTCGTCGACCACGGGTCGACGGTCGACGAGTATGGTCCACCCCGCGTTCGGCGAGAATCGTCGAGTATAGTACTCTGATTCTCGCCGATCCGATTGTGATTCTCGCCGATTGTGATTCTCGTCGATTGTGATTCTCACCGATTGATTCTCACTGAATCTGATTGTGATTCTCACCGATTGATTCTCACCGAATCTGCTTGGTGATTCTCGCCGATTCTGGAACCCTAGTTTTTGGGTGGTCTGCAGATAGCGATATTCCTAAGTCTATTTATGCCTTTGGTATAAATACCCACTTAGGGTTTTCGGGATCAAGGCGCGCGCTGACCGAAGACGTGTACGTGCTGATCGAATCGAAGCCGACAGAAGTGTTCCGCCGTTCATTCGCTCCGCCGATCCCGAATCCCGCCGACGGAAGGGTTCCGCCGCCGTGCTCGCTCCGTCGACCCCCTCCTCTCCGGCGATCGTCGCTGGTGTTGCTCTTCCTGGCGCGGACCTAGCAGTCCGTGGAGAAGCAAGGTGCGGTCTTTGTCCTTCCCGATCTTCCGTGCGACGGAGAGATCGGTATTCTCCCGCTCGTATGGATTTCTGCAGAGACGTGGACATCATTTCACGTAGAACTCGCCACCAGCAAGAACACGAAGCTTGGAGCATCTTCGTTGAGTCGTGACTCAACGCCACCGAGGTAATTTTTGCCTAGTTGTATGTTAACTTCTTGATTCAACTACCATGGCCCGATCCCATCTCTTTTGGGTTTTCTTGATGTTTTATTCTTCCGCTGCGTGCACAAGCGTTGTGCCATCCTCATGGAGAAAACCCAACAGTGGTATCAGAGGGAGGTTACGGCCATGATTGTTGTATTGGAAGTTTCGTTATTCCAGTGCGTGTAAACCTAGGGATTTAGAAGTGTTCTAAATGTCTAGATTTAGTCTTGGTACCCCGCCGAGAACTTCTGGAATTTTGTGGAAATTTCTAATTGTTAGAAATTGTAGTCTCCTTAGCAGTAACCATCCCTCGAGTTTGTTTTGGATTTTGAATCCAACATAGAGAGATGAGCTTGTCTACTGCTTTAAGTTGAGTTGTCTTTGCTTTTGTCCAATGCATGTAAATCTGAGGATTTGGAAGTTTCTGGATGTTCAGATTTAGCCCTTCCTTCTATCAAATGTTGATGGTGTCAGGTTGTGCACATAAGGGATGCATGTGTTCTTAGATAAATTGTTTTTCCTTGGATGTGCACATTGATCAAGTGTTGATCATGGTTAACTGTTAACCTATAATTAAAATCCCTTCATTAAATATTAAGTGTTTGGATGCCTTCCGATGGATGACACTCTTCCTGCCTTGATCGATGAAGTGTGGGCTTGCCAAAGCAAGGTGCATTAATCTATCTTGGTAAGGGTGCGAACGGATAATTGTGATATCCCACTGTCGACATCGGGTCCAGCTTAACTAGGTGACCTCAAAGGTTGAGTGCCTAGAGGCATAGGGTTGGCATGCACCATATGATGGATGCGAGTAAGGGGTTATTCACCAACCATACAAGAATTGCATGAGGATGCAATTGGCAGGCGTTGCCTACCTAAATAACCGCATCGTGAGAGGAAAGCCAAAGCTGACTCATTGTGTTGGTGAAATACGGATCTTGTCCACTAAGAGAGTAGCTCGCATGAACTCTCCGAATTGTTAGTGAGGGCTATCATTTCGAATAAAATAGTGGTAGTGTTTTAATTGAAGTCCAAATTAAAATAAATTGCATTTGAAATTTTGGTACTGATTTTATTCTGCATAAATTCTTGTAGAATTCCATGGCAAGTGTTTCACACTCCACTTTGTCTCTGAGAGCCATCCTTGAGAAGGATAAGCTCAGTGGGACAAATTACATGGACTGGTATAGGAACCTGAGAATTGTTCTCATGCAAGAGCGAAAGCTCTATGTCTTGGAAGAAGAAGCCCCCGAGGTGCCGACCGGGAACTCTTCCCGTGCTGAGAAGGATACTTATAAGAAGTATACTGACGATGCTTTAGATGTCGAATGCATTATGCTTGCCACTATAAACTCTGAGCTTCAGAAGCAACATGAGAACATGGGGTGCAATGAGATTGACGAGCATCTCAAGAAAATGTTTCAAGGGCAGGCTCGTCAAGAGAGGTTCGACGTCACAAAAGTGTTGTTTTAGTGCAAGATGGGAGTTCGAGACTCAGTAGGGACTCACGTACTCAAGATGATTGGGTATATAGAGAACCTTGAAAGGCTGGGTTTTCCTCTTGGTCAAGAGTTGGCCACAGATCTGATCCTGCAATCGTTGCCGGACAGTTATGAGCAGTTCGTCTTGAACTACCACATGAATGAAATAGACAAGACACTGCCCGAACTCCTAGGCATGTTGAGAACTGCCGAAATCAATATGAAGAAGGCCAAGCCTGCCAGCCCCATACTGATGGTGCATAAGGGCAAGGGCAAGGGCAAGGGCTCTAAGAAGACGAAGGTGGGACCTAAGTCATATCTTGAGCCCAAGTCTTCTGCACTGATGAAAAAGAAAAGCACGGTGAAGGAAGGGAAATGCCACCACTGTGGCAAGGCTGGTCATTGGAGGAGGAACTGTCCTTCGTATATTGAAGGTCTGCAGAAAATGAAGGGAGGTATGACTTCCGCTTCAAATGTTCATGTTATAGAGATAAACCTTTCTGCTCCTTCATCTTGGGTATTGGATACCGGATGTGGTTCTCACATTTGTACAAATGTGCAGGAACTGGGAAGGAGAAGATTGCTGAGTAAAGGGGAGGTGGACCTCCGCGTCGACAATAGAGCAAGAGTTGCTGCTGTAGCCGTAGGGGTTTACCATCTTTCTTTGCCCAGTGGGCTTGTAATAGAACTAGATAATTGTTATTTTGTTCCGGCCATAACTAGAAACATTATATCTATTTCATGTTTGGACATGATTGGATTTTCTTTTATAATTAAGAACAACTGTTGTTCTATATTTAAGAATGATATTTGTTATGCTGTAGCCCAATTGTTTAATGGTCTTTATGTTTTGAACTTGGACCATCTGATCTGTAATGTAGAAAATAATAAAAGACTGAGAACAAATGACTCGAACACTACATTTCTCTGGCATTGTCGTTTGGGCCATATCAACGAAAAGCGCATATCCAAACTCCATAGAGATGGACTTTTGGACTCATTTGATTATGAATCATTTGAGCGATGCGAATCTTGTTTGTTAGGCAAAATGACTAAAGCTCCTTTCACTGGTTATACTGAGAGGACTGAGGATCTCTTGGGTGTTGTACATAGTGATGTATGCGGACCAATGAATTCCATGGCTAGAGGTGGGTATTTCTACTTTGTTACATTTACTGATGATTTCAGTAGATACGGATATGTGTATCTTATGAAGTGCAAATCTGAGACCTTTGAAAAGTTCAAAGAGTTCAAGAATGAAGTAGAAAACCAGTTGGGTAAAAGGGTTAAAGCACTCCGATCTGATCGAGGTGGCGAATACCTGAGTCATGAGTTCCGTGATCATCTGAAAGAGTGTGGTATTGTATCACAGCTCACTCCACCTAGAACACCACAACATAATGGTGTGTCTGAGAGGAGAAATCGTACTCTGTTAGACATGGTACGTTCGATGATGAGTCATGCAGACTTGCTTGTTTCCTTTTGGGGTTTTGCTTTAGAGACTGCAACAATGACATTGAATCGCGCTCCAACGAAAACGGTTCTGAAGACACCATATGAAATATGGACTGGGAAGCGTCCTAGTATGTCGTTCATTAAAATTTGGGCCTGCGAGGCATACGTGAGACGTCAAATGTCTGACAAGCTGGAACCCAAATCGGATAAATGTTATCTGGTTGGATATCTTAAGGAAACGAAAGGGTATTACTTTTACCTACCGTCTGATGGCAAAGTGTTTGTCGCAAGGACTGGTGTCTTCTTGGAGAAAGAGTTCTTATCAAGAAAGACTGAAAAGGTAGAGCTTGAAGAAGTTCAAGAACCACATGTAGTGAATGAACCGGAATTGGATTCTGAGACAGGACTACAAGATGTTGTAGCTAGAGAACCTGCTCAAGGAACACAAGTCCTACGTAGATCTGGTAGACCGAGGTTTGAGCCTGAGAGATATGGATTTCTCATATCTCAAATAGGTAATGTGTTGCTTATGGATCATGATGATGAACCAGCAACCTACCAAGAGGCTATGAATGGACCGGACTCCGACAAATGGCTTGAGGCTATGAAATCCGAAATGGACTCCATGTATGCAAACCAAGTTTGGAACTTGGTGGAACCACCTGAAGGGGTACGACCCATAGGGTGCAAGTGGGTCTTCAAGAAGAAGACCGACATGGATGGGAATGTACAGACATTCAAAGGGCGACTGGTGGCTAAGGGTTTCAAGCAAATTCATGGTATAGACTATGATGAGACCTTTTCCCAGGTTGCCATGGTAAAGTCCATAAGGATATTGCTTGTTGTTGCTGCGTATTATGACTACGAGATCTGGCAGATGGATGTCAAAACGGCTATCCTTAATGGAAACCTCCTTGAGGAAGTGTATATGACACAACCCGAGGGTTTTGTATCCCCAGATGAAGCCACTAAAATATGCAAGCTGAATAAGTCCATCTATGGACTGAAACAGGCCTCTCGAAGTTGGAATCTTCATTTTGATGAGAAAATCAAAGAGTTTGGTTTCATCAAGAATGAAGATGAGCCTTGTGTTTACAAGCGAATCAGTGGGAGCATTGTTGTCTTCCTGATATTGTATGTAGATGACATACTATTGATTGAGAATGACATTCCTACCCTGAAAGTTGTTAAGAACAACCTAGGGAACTGCTTTTCAATGAAGGATTTGGGTGAAG
Organism: Platanthera guangdongensis; assembly: GCA_039583875.1. Taxonomy (NCBI): domain Eukaryota; kingdom Viridiplantae; phylum Streptophyta; class Magnoliopsida; order Asparagales; family Orchidaceae; genus Platanthera; species Platanthera guangdongensis. The sequence goes on along the minus strand of CM077153.1, from coordinate 50,406,593 downwards.
CGACTTATATACTCGGTATTAAGATCTATAGAGATAGATCGAAGAAGTTGCTGGGTTTGACCCAGAGTACGTACATCGAAAAGGTGTTGAAGCGGTTCAACATGCTTGAGTCCAAGAAAGGATTTTTGCCCATGTCTCATGGTGTGAATCTCTCTAAGGACTAGTGTCCGAAGTCTTGTGAAGATAAGGACCGCATGAAGTTGATTCCATATGCTTCGGCAATTGGATCAAACATGTACGCGATGTTATGTACTCGACCCGACGTCTCCTTTGCTTTGAGCATGACTAGCAGTTATCAGTCAGACCCCGGTGAGTGTCACTGGATTGCAGTCAAGAATGTCCTGAAGTACTTGAGAAGGACTAAGGATGTGTTCTTGGTGTATGGTGGAGAGGAAGAGCTCGTTGTAAGTGGTTACATGGATGCTAGCTTCCAAACTGATAGAGACGACTCCAAGTCTCAGTCAGGTTTTGTGTTTTGCCTGAATGGAGGAGCTGTGAGCTGGAAGAGTTCCAAGCAAGAGACAGTTGCTGATTCTACAACAGAGGCCGAGTATATCGCCGCAGCTAATGCGGCGAAGGAGGCTGTATGGATTATGAAATTCATCGGCGAGCTTGATGTAGTTCCTAGCATTGTTGGTCCCGTAGTTCTCTACTGTGATAACAATGGTGAAATTGCACAATCTAAGGAACCTAGATCCCATCAGCGCTCCAAGCATATACTTCGGCGGTTTCATCTTATTCGTGAGATTGTCGAACGAGGAGATGTGAACATTTGCAGAGTGCCGACTGAGGAGAATATTGCGGATCCACTAACAAAGCCTCTCGCGCAGAGAAAGCATGATGGTCATACTAGATCGATGGGTATACGATACCTAAATAATCAACTCTAGTGAGAATCTTGTGGATTGCATGTAAACATGTATTTTGTTGGCCATTTGTTCATATGATGAATAGTGTACCTAGTTTTTCTCTTACAATTAATGGCAATTTATTTTATTATGAGTTTTTCTATATGATAGTTAAATGTTAACATAATAGATACCCTTAGAATGTTCGCTTCCATGGGATATCAAGTACGTGACTTGAATGTGAGAGCCTATGATTTATTTGAAGCTTCATTCTTAAAAGGTCCCTGGTCGAGTATCATCATAGAAGCTAAGGGTGATGATGGTACATGAAGGCTATCACGTGCGTTGACTGATGACCGGTACTCACAGGTCATGATATTGTGATATCAAGTCATCACGTGGGTACTTGTTAGTGAACAAGTCGTACTGGACAGACCCAACCTGAGACTACTCTGTGGATTGTCATCCAATCGTGTCACGAGTAGGTCTCAATTGATAATGGTGTTGTGGTCCTTTAACCTGAAGTCACAACATTCATCAAATGAGGAAGAGCGTGCTTTGATGCCATCTAAAGTCCTCCTTGAGAAAGGTTGATGATAAGGGTGGTTGTTGGGCATGTTACGAATCATTTGGGTGTTTGTGTGTGAGCAGATATGGGATTTGTCCTCCTGTATGACAGGAGTTGCATCCATGGGCCCCTTGATGGAACTGGACTGAGAAATGCATGGGCATGCTTGGTTGAGTCAATATGTGATATTGGACTCACCATTCTCTGGAAGTCCGTCCTGGATCAAGAAACTTGGATTGAGCTATTATGAGGGTGACACGGTCCATGCCTCTAGTTCTTTCCGGATGTAAGGCACAAAGGGACAAAGACAACGCTGATACATTGGTCATAAAGGTTTATGAGTTATAAACTCTTATTGCTTGGGGAGCAATGATGCATTGCTAGATGCCGCTCATTGTTTGTGAGGTTTTTGGTTTGATACTTTCAAGATCAAGTGGGAGTCTGTTGGAGTTACCATGGTGATCTGGAAGTGGTCAAACATGTAATCTCACTGCCAACACGATATAAGCCTGCAGGGTCGCATATAAGAGATGTGGAGAAGTTGGATGATTGACTGTGTTGGTAAAGGTTACCAATCACCGACCTGAATGGGGTTATGGGCAAAGTGTTGCCTTGAAGGATTGGTAAGGGTCATCGACCGCGGGTCGACGAGTGTCGTCAACCCAAGTTCGACGATCGACGAGAATCGACGAGTGTCGTCAACCCAAGTTCGACGATCGACGAGAATCGTCGTGTATCGTCGACTGCGAATCGACGATCGACGAGAATCGTCATGTATCGTCGATCGCGGCTCGACGATCGACGAGAGTCGCCGTGTGTCGTCGACCACGGGTCGACGGTCGACGAGTATGGTCCACCTCGCGTTCGGCGAGAATCGTCGAGTATAGTACTCTGATTCTCGCCGATCCGATTGTGATTCTCGCCGATTGTGATTCTCGCCGATTGTGATTCTCACCGATTGATTCTCACTGAATCTGATTGTGATTCTCACCGATTGATTCTCACCGAATCTGCTTGGTGATTCTTGCCGATTCTGGAACCCTAGTTTTTGGGTGGTCTGCGGATAGCGATATTCCTAAGTCTATTTATGCCTTTGGTATAAATACCCACTTAGGGTTTTCGGGATCAAGGCGCGCGCTGAACGAAGACATGCGCGTGCTGATCTAATCGAAGCCGACGGAAGTGTTCCGCCGTTCATTCGCTCCGCCGATCCCGAATCCCGCCGACGGAAGGGTTCCGCCGCCGTGCTCGCTCCGTCGACCCCCTCCTCTCCGGCGATCGTCGCTGGTGTTGCTCTTCCTGGCGCGGTCCTAGCAGTCCGTGGAGAAGCAAGGTGCGGTCTTTGTCCTTCCCGATCTTCCGTGCGATGGAGAGATCGGTATTCTCCCGCTCGTGTGGATTTCTGCAGAGACGTGGACATCATTTCACGTAGAACTCGCCACCAGCAAGAACACAAAGCTTGGAGCATCTTCGTTGAGTCGTGACTCAACGCCACCGAGGTAATTTTTGCCTAGTTGTATGTTAACTTCTTGATTCAACTACCATGGCCCGATCCCATCTCTTTTGGGTTTTCTTGATGTTTTATTCTTCCGCTGCGTGCACAAGCGTTGTGCCATCCTCATGGAGAAAACCCAACACAGGAGATGGATCAAGGAAGGACCAAGGCTTGGATTCAGAAGGACGAGAATTTGCCCAAGTAAAATTTGTCGAGTATGGCTAGGAATACACGTCGAATTCGTCGAGTATGCTCATTCATATTCGTCAAATTCGTCGTATATACCTTCCAACACTTGCCGAATTCACCATTTGTTCTTGAGCAAATTCTCTGAGAATTGGAAAATCTGTCAAGTAAAATTCGTCGAGTATCATCGTGTATACTCGTCGAATTCGTCGAATGTATCTAACAATACTCGATGAATTCATCAAATATACTAAACGATACATGCCAAATTCGTCGAGTCCATTCGACGCTACTTCTCTAGATTTTTCTAAGTCTCATTTGTCGAATATTATTTGTCATGGCGTCGAGGGCGTTGAGTCATTCAGCCGATACTCGACGAATTCGTCGAGTATACCAGCAGATACTCGACAAATTCGTTGAGTATGATTCTCCGCTTTGGCTTTGAGTGTATTGCCGACCTGAGATGATTTGTCTAAGTCTAATTTGTCATATATCATAGACCCATTCGGAGAGTATACTAATGATACTCGGTGATACTCGATGAATTTGACTTAGGGCATTTTTCCGAAATTTTCAAATCGCGGTTTCGGGTTTTTGGTCGGCCATGCACGGTAGTTTATTGATTTCTGTTTTGGTAATTTTCTTTATACCGTTGGAAGGTATATATCTATAATACCTAGGGGATATTTCCTTTTAATAAAATCATGATTTTGCTCTCAATTTCAAACCTAGAAAACTACCAAAATCGGAAACTGTCCGTCCATCGCCAACTCTGTACACATCACAATTCTTCTGATCGACCGTCGACTACAGTATGATTCACCTTCGTCGACATACATGACTGGATTGATTTCTCTCTAGAGATTTATACTCCTCCAGATCAAGTCGTTTGAAGATTCAAATCGAGATTCAAGATCTTCCTAGTCTACAAGTTCCGTGTTCTACTAGCAATTTCAAGATCTATTATTTTCGAAGAACGACGGACTGAAGTTTTCAAATCTTGTGTAATATTGTTGTAATAATATTTTACATATTGTAGGAGATTTATCTCCGAGTTTGTAGATCCGTATGTGGATCGAGTTTATAGATCCGTTTGTGGATCGAGTTTGTAGATCCGGTTGTGGATCGAGTGGTAGGAGCGTCGTATCCGAGTTGTAGGAGTTGCGGCTCCGAGGTGTAAGATTGTGGAAATCTGAGATTGTTGAATTAGTAGAATCAAGCCCTTCATGGTAGATCGGTGAGGAGGGAAAGTGGATGTACTGAACTCAAGGAACCACTATAAATCTCTTTGTTTGTGTGCTTGACTTTTAAAGTGATGTTTATTCCACAAAACGACACAAACATCACCTATTCACCATCCTCTAGGTGATTTAGGTAGACACTAGATACTTTCTGCTCCGTTGGCGGGAGCTCCGGAAATCGCGGCCTTCTCAGGGTGAGGGCCCGCTGGTTCTTTCCCCTTTTTCTCAGGGTGCAGGAGGTTCGCCACCCCGGGTCTTCGATTTCTTTAACGCAGGTTGTGGGATAGACTACTTGCGTACGACCCGCTTTTGGGGCACAACGGGGGATTTGGACCTCACGATGCGCGACGGCGGCCGATTCCGCGAGGGTGAGCTCGGCAGGAGCGAGCCGAGCGCTCTCCTATGGCAGTTATAGGGGGAGGTCACGCTCGCCTGCAACAATCTAGGGTTAGAAAAAGTGAAATGAAAGGGAATGGGGGCGAGTGCGAGTAGCCTTACCTTCCCCGAAAGGAACGGGGGCCGGGGTGTCGACGTTCCTTCGAAGGAACACGACCTCAAAGTTCTTGCCCACGAAGAACCCAAAGAGGTCGGCTTCATGGCCCCCAGGCTAAGAGGACGGTAGCTGGGCTCGTTGAGCTGCACCGGCGAGAAGGAGACGTTGTTGAAGTCCCCCTTCCCGAAGACGAACTTCCTTATCCAATTATGGCTCTTATTCACCGTCTCTCATACCTTCACGTGGTTTTTGGAAAAGTAGATGGTGTTTTCCCTGTTCGCCTGGATGGAGAACAGCTTGCGGAGGACTTGAGACCAAACTCGATCTGCTCCTCTTACTGGAAGCAGGAGAACGCGACCGCCACAGCGACAGAGTTTGGGGTTAGCTGGCCTGGGACAACCCCGAAGTACTTCAACACCTGTCACACCTCTGGCAACAGGGGAAGTTGCCACCCCATGTCAAAGTGGGCGATAGGGATCGCGAGCTCGATGTCGTAGAGGTCGTTGATCTTTTTGAGCTCTCTCGGGCGTCTCGCCTCGAACCCGGGCGGGATGAAGTTGGAAACCACCAAGACGTGCTCATTTTTAGTGTGGTTGGTGGAGTGGAAGGTGCAGTCGGAGAAGGTCCATATGCACTTGCCTCGCCACTCGGCCTCACCACTGTCTCCTCCCATCTTGCGACCTAGTGTGCAGACTGAATATTGGAGTCCTCGTGAGTAGTGGTGTGCCGCACAAGTCGAGCTCTCAAGAACGAAGAGAGCACAAAGGGAAGAGTTAATGTGGTAGGTAGAGAATGGGGAGGGCTATTTGTAGAAGTAAAAAAGACGGGAAAACTCCTTTTTGGCGGGAGGTGTGCGGATAGCAAAAATGTGGTTCGATGCTTCGATGCTCGAGCCCCCCCCCCCCCAATTCCTTCTACTTACTTGCCATTATCCTACTACAATAAAAGCTAAGCGACATCGAGCTAAGAGGCGAGCAAGAGAGGCTATTATATGCATACACACATAAAGGCCCGTCAGCGGGCGAATATAATCTTAAAGTTTACAAGGGGATCGGAGGGGATGAACACCCCGAAAAAGGAAAGAAAAGAACAAACAATAGTTTTTATGGTAGCGCGACGCGAGCTGAGACCTAGGAGGCGAGCACGACCCAGGTCTGCGGGCTGGCAGCAAGAGTGCGGTGGGCTCATTATTGGATCCACTTTCACGTACCCCGGCCTCGCGCTTCGGAACGAGGCGGTAGGCGAGGGTAGTAGTACTTGTGAACCGTCATGAGCTCTTACTGGGCCAGGCCGACCTGTTCTGTAGCCCGGTACAGTTGTTCCTCAGTCACGCAAGGTGGACTCCTGGAGAGATCATCCTGTCGTCGTCCTCTTGACTCATACCATCCTCCAAACCCCCAAAGTGCGCGTACGCATCCGCCTTGTCCTCGTCCACCCTGCCGCAAATCTCCTATAGCATCAAGAAGTATTTTTGGAACAGCTCGGTCACTCATTTCTTCATCCCCTCACCATCCCGAGGGTCGCCTAGGTAGTCCGAGATCTTTCCCGGGGATGGGGGAGGCGAATACTCCTCGCTTAGATCCATGTTGGATGAAGTGACCCCTTAAAAACCTGAAAAAGAAGAAAGGCTAATGGGGCGGGCAGACAACGACGAGCGAGCAAGAATATAAACTTACACGGGGTCGGCACATCTCCCACACTGACATGCGGGCGGGAGGTACTGTTGAATTCTGTGAAGTGAGAGTGGGCGAATGGATGGCTTGGGAAACCTATCCGCGCGGACTACGCGGACTGGGTTGGCGGACTGCTAGGTCGGCAGGGATGTTGCAGGCGGTTTGCTCTGTGGCGGCCTGGGCGGTCTGTTCGCGCGGACTACGCGGACAGCAGCGGCGGTCTGATAGGCCAGTGTATGCTCATCAGGCGGTTGACTCCCAGGAAGTAACCGGGCGGATAGAAATGTTATCCGCGGAGTCCGGCATGAAGCGGACTGAAGAACTGGAGCTCGGCAGACCGGTTTGGCAGTTGCCTTGGTCTTGCTCTAGTGAAGCGGCAGCGGGAAGCCGCGGAGACCGCCGGTCAGCACGGACAGAAACTGGAGGTCGCCTGGTATGGCGGGCTAGATCCAGTGTCCGCCAGTAAGTGCGGACTGGCCCTTGTGGCCAGCGGACTGGACTTGGTGGGAATTGAACCAAGTCCAGTATGGCTCAGTCCGGGGAGATCGCGCAGTGGAGCGCGGGCTGGTTTCTCAGTCCGCCAAGCGTAGTAGAAGTGTTGTTGCCTTGTTTGCTAGCTTGGGGAAATGCGGACTGGAGAATTGCTTGTGCAGGAGCGTGCGGACTGGAGCCGGAGTCCGCTGAGTCCGGTTTAGCCTTGTGACGAGGTTATGGACTCAGGAGTTGCGGACTGGAGTCTGCTGTTAGCGGACTGGATTGGCATGTCCGCTAAGTCCGGAGGTGCCTTGGCAATGAGGCAGTGGACTTGTGATATGCGGACGGAAGCCGGGTGTCAGCTGAGTCCGGCAGGTGCCTTGATGGCGAGGCTGCGGGCTCGGGTTTTGCGGGCTGATGCCTTGTCCGCAGAATGGCAGTCACGACTGTTGTGGAGTCCGGCTGTGGTGGTCCTGGCTTGGTCTCTGGCGGCAAGGCGGGCTGGATATTGGAGTCCGGCCTTGGAGAAGCTGGGGCGGACTGGCTATCTGCACAGGAGCGGCGAACTGGATTGTGTGTCTGCGGGCTGGCGGACACACTTGTTCTAGATGCGGGTTGTGGCGGTGATCCTATCGGCTAGGGCGGTGACCATACTCATCGTCGTGCCTATAAATAGGACCCATGTCACATCAGGAAAAAAAGGAACCCAGACCGAAGTAAGTGAACAGTAATTGAGCTCGCGTTAGTTGCTGCGGTCTGGACTTTGTGTCCGCGTGGATTGAGAGTTGACCCGGTTGTGCTGTGCAGGTTGTGCGGATAGCGCTGGAAAGCCAGGACTTGGCTCTGATTGCGGTCAGGGACAGTGCGGACTCTGCGGTTAAGCAACAGGCGGTAAACAGCAGGTCGCGGATAGCGACCAGGCGGTCTTCTCTTTGGCGACTTGGTTTGGGGTTCAGGAAGTCGTCTGCTTCAGGCGGACTGTTCCATTCGGTGACGCAGCTTGTGCGGTCTGGCGGCGTGCAGATCAGCGGTGAAGAGCTAAGCATTGGAACAAGGGTGAGTCCGCATGGCTTGGGTTACGGTCTGGCGACCTGGCGGACTCAGCGGACTCCACAGCAGTAGGTCGAGGCTTGTTGATTGAGTCCGCGCGGCTTGTTTTTTGTTCTTGTCTTTGTAACTATCTCTGCTCTCCCGGTGTTGGGTTTTGGTGAAGCATGTCTCGCCATGTATGTCTCGCCTTGTAAAGAAGTTTGCTCTTGATCAATAAAGAAGCTTGTGCTGCATGTGTTGCTGGTTGTTACTGCTTTGTTGAGATAACCCCTGCTAACTCCACGATCCGGGAAAACTTTCAACATTATAAGTGGGCGTATTCTCTTTCGGTTTGTTGAGTTTTCAACAGGGTATCCAAGGGGGCGTCTGTGGTTTGTTGAATTTTAACATGGTATCAGAGGGAGGTTGTTGGAGTGGTCAAGCAGTGCTCAATGGAAGTAGTTGCTCGTATGTAGAGGAAACCAGTGGTAGAACCATGGCAGTGGAGGATGCAAGTTGTCTTGGTATTGATCTTCTTACAGAGACGAACTGTGAACGGTGGAAGTCCTGTATGAAGAGCTTTCTTCTTGGCGAGGACCTTTGGGAGGTTGTATGCGGAGCAGGAAGACAAGAGGATACTGCTGGCAATGCTGAGGCGATGAGAGCTTGGAAGGAGGCAAATACGAAAGCGGAGTCTATTCTCAAGCAGGTGATCTCATCGGAGCTCTTGGACCACATCAGTGGATGTCGGTCAGCTGCGGAGGTCTGGACTTCCCTTGATGGGTTGTTCAGGAAGAAGGTGAAGGTTGCTGCTGATGATGGTCCCTCTACTTCGTATCAGGAAGAAAGGAGTGTTTCTCCTAGGCGTGATAGGAAGAGGAAGGAAGGACCACGGTGCTATAAATGTAAGCAGCAAGGTCATCTTCGGAAGGAGTGCAAGGTTGTCTTGCTCTCGGCGAACGTAGCTCAGGTAGGGAGGAAGGAGAAGAACGTGGTTGGGATTTCAACTAGTTCTGGAGTTGATCGGAGGAATGCCAGTGATAGTGCAGCTATCTGGCATGAAAGACTGGGGCATGTAGGGATGGACAAGCTGAAAGCAATGGCGGAAAGAAGACTCGTAAGAGGCTTGCCTAGATTGTCATCCTATGGCGATGGTCGGGGGTGTGCGGAATGTCAGGAAAGTGGAGCCTATCGCTTCATGGTTGACAAAGCACAATCCAGATGTAATGCAACATTGGCGGTTGTCCATTGTGCTCTGGTGGGACCGACCGTCACGGCCAGTCTTGGAGGCAGTAGGTTCATGCTGATATTGGTTGATGACTATTCTGGGTATACTTGGGTATACTTTATGAAGAAGAAGTCCAATATGATACGCTTGTTTGTGGAGTTCAAGAAGCTTGTGGAAGGCCAGCTTGGCCGGAGGATCAAGGTGCTGAGGACAAGTATCGGTGGTGAGTTTGGCTCAACCAAGCTCTCACGCTTTTGCAGGAAGCAAGGGATCCGGATGGAGCTTTCTTGTGGACATACTTCACAACAGGGTAGTATTGCAGCTCGGATGATCTGTTGGTTAACAGAGACCTGCAAGTGTTGGCTTTAGAGTAAAGGCGTTCTGAAGGCTCTTTGGGCGGAGGGAATAGCCTGTGTTGCTCATGTCATCAACCGGATGCCTCTTAGTCCGATCATATTGAAGACTCCTTATGAGCTGATGTTCGGAGTGAAGCCCTCAGTGAAGCACCTTCGGGTGTTTGGATCTACCTGCTATATACACTCTCCGGGTGCTCTCAAGACAAAGCTAGTCTTTGTTGGGTATGATGAGCAGAGAAGAAGATGGAGGTGTATGGATCCTGCGACGAAGAAACTCATAGTGTCGAGAGACATTGTTTTCGATGAGTTGACGCCGTATTGGGGTAGCTCTTATGTGGAGCTAGAGATAAGCAGGTCAGATGGTGGGCTGAAGGAGGCTGCTGCTAAGGAAGTGGAGTTGCCTGAGTCACCAGGTGCTCCAGGTTGTTCTAGCTCCGGGGCAAAGGCGTCAGAGTTAGGAAGAAGGGGGAGCGATGCTCCAGGATCTTCTGGCTCGAAGGCGGAGGCTTCCGGTTCAGGAAGCAAGGGAGCGATGTTCCAGGCAGTTCTTGTTCAAGAGGGGAGTCTTCTGGTTCAGGTAGCAGGGGGAGCGTTGCTCCAGGTGCTCTTGGTTCCAGTAAGGAGGCGTCTTGTTCAGGGAGCAAAGGGAGCATTGTTCCGGGTTTGCCCGGGAACGGAGCTGGTTCAATAGCAGCGGAGGTGGTTAGCCATGATCAGGTTCTTCGGAGATCGAAGAGGATCAATAAGCCACCAGCTCGATATTGTGAAGGGAACACGGCGGACTTGGTCCCGTGTTTCCTTGTTAGCCCTCAGGTCGAGCAAGGTACTTCTGGCTGTGATGACCCCACTAGAATCAAGGAGGTGGTTGACACAAAGTCTGAAGAGGTGACTTCTCTCAGAGGCAATGAGGCTTGGGCTTCTGGGTCCAAGGAAGTTGGTGATACTCCTGTGATGCAAGAGTGGAGGTTGAATCTGAAGAAGGCAGAGGGAAGCATGACTCCTTTTTGGAGATGCTGGAGGGCTCCCTCATGGTCCATGATATGCGGGGCGAGGACTTTGTCTTGGACATCTCTTCGTAGATGCTATTGGAAGGACCAGGTGCAAGGTTACGTGAGCTGCTGGAGTTATTCACCACTTCTCACTTCAAGGGGGAGTGTTGAATTCTGTGAAGTGAAAGTGGGCGAATGGATGGCTTGGGAAACCTATCCGCGCGGACTACGCGGACTGGGTTGGCGGACTGCTAGGTCGGCAGGGATGTTGCAGGCGGTTTGCTCTGTGGCGGCCTGGGCGGTCTGTTCGCGCGGACTACGCGGACAGCAGCGGCGGTCTGACAGGCCAGTGTATGCTCAGCAGGCGGTTGACTCCCAGGAAGTAATCGGGCGGATAGAAATGTTATCCGCGGAGTCCGGCATGAAGCGGACTGAAGAACTGGAGCTCGGCAGACCGGTTTGGCAGTTGCCTTGGTCTTGCTCTAGTGAAGCGGTAGCGGGAAGCCGCGGAGACCGCCGGTCAGTGCGGACAGAAACTGGAGGTCGCCCGGTATGGCAGGCTAGATCCAGTGTCCGCCAGTAAGTGCGGACTGGCCCTTGTGGCCAGCGGACTGGACTTGGTGGGAATTGAACCAAGTCTAGGATGTCTTAGTCCGGGGAGATCGCGCAGTGGAGTGCGGGCTGGTTTCTCAGTCCGCCAAGCGTAGTAGAAGTGCTGTTGCCTTGTTTGCTAGCTTGGGGAAATGCGGACTGGAGAATTGCTTGTGCAGGAGCGTGCGGACTGGAGCCGGAGTCCGCTGAGTCCGGTTTAGCCTTGTGACGAGGTTATGGACTCAGGAGTTGCGGACTGGAGTCTACTGTTAGCGGACTGGATTGGCGTGTCCGCTAAGTCCGGAGGTGCCTTGGCAATGAGGCGGTGGACTTGGGATATGCGGACGGAAGCCGGGTGTCCGCTGAGTCCGGCAGGTGCCTTGATGGCGAGGCTGCGGGCTCGGGTTTTGCGGGCTGATGCCTTGTCCGCAGAATGGCGGTCACGGCTGTTGTGAAGTCCGGCTGTGGTGGTCCTGGCTTGGTATCTGGCGGCAAGGCGGGCTGGATATTGGAGTCCGGCCTTGGAGAAGCTGGGGCGGACTGGCTATCTGCACAGGAGCGGCGAACTGGATTGTGTGTCCGCGGGCTGGCGGACACACTTGTTCTAGCTGCGGGTTGTGGCGGTGATCCTATCGGCTAGGGCGGTGACCATACTCATCGTCGTGCCTATAAATAGGACCCATGTCACATCAGGAAAAAAAGGAACCTAGACCGAAGTAAGTGAACAGTAATTGAGCTCGCGTTAGTTGCTGCGGTCTGGACTTTGTGTCCGCGCGGATTGAGAGTTGACCCGGTTGTGCTGTGCAGGTTGTGCGGATAGCGCTGGAAAGCCAGGACTTGGCTCTGATTGCGGTCAGGGACAGTGCGGACTCTGCGGTTAAGCAACAGGCGGTAAACAGCAGGTCGCAGATAGCGACCAGGCGGTCTTCTCTTTGGCGACTTGGTTCGGGGTTCAGGAAATCGCCTGCTTCAGGCGGACTGTTCCATTCGGTGACGCAGCTTGTGCGGTCTGGCGGCGTGCAGATCGACGGTGAAGAGCTAAGCATTGGAACAAGGGTGAGTCCGCGCGGCTTGGGTTGCGGTCTGGAGACCTGGCGGACTGAGCGGACTCCACAGCAGTAGGTCGGCGGCTTGTTGATTGAGTCCGCGCGGCTTGTTTTTTGTTCTTGTCTTTGTAACTATCTCTGCTCTCCCGGTGTTGGGTTTTGGTGAAGCATGTCTCGCCATGTATGTCTCGCCTTGTAAAGAAGTTTGCTCTTGATCAATAAAGAAGCTTGTGCTGCATGTGTTGCTGGTTGTTACTGCTTTGTTGAGATAACCCCTGCTAACTCCACGATCCGGGAAAACTTTCAACATTATAAGTGGGCGTATTCTCCTTCAGTTTGTTGAGTTTTCAACAGGGTATCCAAGGGGGCGTCTGCGGTTTGTTGAATTTTAACAGGTACTCAGTTGGACTTGGAATGGCTCGCCTCTAAGAGCCGCAAAGGTCTTTCCCAACCCAGGGCAGGCCGACAATTGTGGATCCCGTAGATCCAGGTCGGCGGCCCCTGTGGTGGAAGCTACAAAAACGAGGGTAATCTAAAATGAGGAATGACTGGGCGAAAGGCGAAGGTGAGAAGTCGAAGACTCACCGATCCGGAGGGGATGAATGCTCGAGACTGCAAGAAGGGTGGATCCCGCAACTGAGGGGCTAACGGCCCGCTCGGACAAGTGCGGGGAAAGATGTCCTAGGTCTGCTTCCCCACCCCTATTAGCATGAGGTGTCCCCTGTGGAAGGTAAGTTGCATCAAAATCAGAGCAGTACCGAGTAAAATAACTGGCTCGCGTACATGGTGGGCGGCTTCAGAATCGGTCATCGAGTTCGAAGGTGGGGCTGCCATCATCAGAAGGCTGCCGGATCATCTTGCCCTTCTTTGGCCTGAAGGAAGAGTTGGGTGATCTCCGAACCATCCAGGGGACGGCGACCTGCGACCGTGTGCCCTCCCACGCGGCCTCCAGTCGAGCATGCATCTCCTCTAAGATAGGCATCACTCACGCTGCTACTAGAGCTTTCACGGTTCCGTTTCGGTTCCGGTTCTACTAAAACCAGGAACCAAACCACTAAGGTAACAGTTCTTCAAATTAGAACCAAAACCTTATTTAGTTTGACCGGTTCCGGTTCTGGTTTCGGATCTAGCCTAATTTTTGGAACTGTCGTGTCAACAGTTCCGGTTATGGTTCAACAAGAACCAAAACCAAACCGACCACTAACAGTTCGGTCCAGTTCCAAACGGTTCGGTCTGGTTCCAATCGGTTCCAACTAAACCAAAATCAAACTTGGCGGAATGAAATAAAAGCGGGCTGCATATAATAAAACTCAAAACAATATCGAAATAGAAATAATTATGATGTTCACTTCTCGATGGTCTTTTCCACTATTGGTGAGATAGTATTCATCGCCTTCCTACGCATATCGACTTGCCACTACGTCTAGTTGACTTGCGCACATCTCGTCGGCATGCTCAACCGTAGCAATCGGCTACAATTAGTTATCTTTCATGATTACAAATAAATAGTAGTTGCATATCTTCTATATTTTTAAAATAAAATATTTCAAAAAAATATGTAATTAAATTGAAAACACATTATATAACTATATAAAAATAAAAAATGCAGAAATTGACTCCAAACCGCACCAATGTCAAACCATATAACACAGTTTTTATGCGGTAAAGTATTGTTCAGTCCCAAATCGACCCCTTTTAATGCGATTGCAGTTTGGTTTCAAACTGCACCAGCTTCACTCGTGATAGTAAGTATAATTATTAAAGATAAATTAAAAATAATAACAATATAATTATAATAATAATAAACGGATTGCAGTTCGGTTCTACTTCGGTCCGGCTCGGATCGGGCCTAAAAATCTTGAAACCGCTTGAGATTTGTATGTTGCAGTTCCGGTTCCGGTTCTCGTTCCGATCCGGATAATAAAATGTAAGAACCACACCCTGACCAATGTTGTTCACGGTTCTAAAATTCAAACCGGAACTCGAAAATTTTGCGAACGGTTCGGTCCAGGTTTTTGCGGTTCCGGTTCAGTTTGCGGTTTTATGTGACAGCTTTAGCCGCTACAGTAATGTGGAAAATAAAGGAGAAGAGGTTGGTGAATTCCTTTGAGGCCAGCGGTATATATAGAGTGCAAAGGTGGGGCCCACCAAAAGATTCCCTCCAGCTCAGCAAGCACTCACCGAACATTTGGGGTTGGATGATTCTTTCGAGCTTTGCAAAAGCTCATAAAGAGTCGGGATTGTATACAACCCCATGTTCATCGAGTGGATCCAATAAGGCAAAGCGAATTGAGGCCCTCGGGATAGGCCATGGGAAAACGAGTCCGAGGCGAGCTTAAGAAGCCTACACGCATCAGCTTGGCAGGCGGGCGAGCCAGGGGCAGCCGGCCCGCATCAGCTCGGCAGGAAGGCGAGCCAGGGGCAGCCGGACCGCATCAGCTCGGTAGCCGGGCGAGCCAAGGGAAGCCGGCCCGCATCCGCCAAAGCAGGCGGGCAAGCCGGGGGAGCCGGCCCGCATCCGCCAAAGCAGGCAGGAAAGCTGGGGCAGCCGGCCCGAATTCGCCAAGCAGGCGGGCAAGCCGCGGGGGCCGTCCCGCACTTGCCTAGGAGGCGGCCAAGCTGCGGGTTGTCGACCCACCTCTGTCTAGGAGGCGGGCAAGTCACAGGAACCCGGCTCGCACTCGCCTAAGAGGCAGGCGGGTCGTGGGAGCATGGCCGCACCTGTCCAGGGGATTGACGAGCCGGCTTGCGCTAGCCCTCGTATGTGGGGTGCTAATAACATGTACTTAATGCAATTTGGTCTGCCAGTAGTCTCTTCAAACAACGGAGTTTCACTGTTGGCAGACCCATCTTGGCATGTGTATAATAAAACAAAAAGGCGGAGTTATGTTATTTGCAGACCAGACTCAGAAATCTATAAATAGACCCACAAGGGTACCACCGAAGGCAAGACTTCTGATTTCTAGTCTTGTAGTGCTTTGTGAGGTGCCCTTAGCTCAGCATTGTCTAAGGAGGGGAAGCGCTCTAGGATCTTCTAGGTGTGTGTTGGGACCTCCGAGCTACAGCCGTGGGTCATTCTATAATCCTAAGTTTCTGGTTGAGTGAGCTCATTTGGAAAAGTGTGTGGTCACCCCTTCTTAGGGTCCAAACTCCACAGAAGCCGGTTTCCGGTTTCAATAAAGAGAAGATGATGTCTTCTAAGATGAGTCCTTTCTCAATATGTTTTTGAGGACTATTGACACTAAGTGTATTAGATCCCTTGTATTTGATGAATTCGTGCGAGAAGAAGTTGCAAGGATTATAAACCTTTTGAACCAAAGTTTTTCAGATTATCCCTTCAGTATTTGTTGTTGTTGTAGCAACAGAGAAGAAGAAGAGGAAGAAGATGTTAGCTGTCAGCTATTAAATAATTGAATTTTGTCTCTTCAATGTTCTCCCTCTCAAAACCCCGAGTATATTATTCCATGGACAAATTTGAAATCTTATCTAATCTGGAGAATTTTCTTTTGAAGGAATAATAGAATATTCTTCCATAATTACCTTCAAATATTTTCATAGCCACTTCAAATATCTTCCTTTTACAGTCTTCTAAGATTTGATGGAAAATTCTTTCCTTTAGCTCAGGCACAAGGGCCCTATAACTCGGGCACAAAGGCCCTACAAAAAATATTGAAAGAGCTAACAACAGAAATCCAATTTATATTTAGACCTTAAAGATTGAGACCTTATGTTGTTCTTGCTTTGATGGCAAGATCTGGAGTTGGTCCCTGACTGAATGATCTTCAGGTTTTGCACAGATTAGGGAAAGCTCCACCTTGATCTTCTTCTTATTGCAGATGGAAGAAGATCAATCTTGAGTCACGGAATCGACTCCACTCATTCTTCTGAACGCATTCAGCAAGAACTATCTTCTTTCCATTTGAGCGCTGTCAAGCTCTTTCTTGAGATTAGGTTTTGTGTAACGGTATTATTATATTGACCTATAAGTCCCTCTTTATACTCTTTGACAATCTACAACGGCTTCAGAAAACGTCTTATCAAAGCATGGACATGAATAGAATAGTTTATTCCTGTGTTTGGCGCCAGCGTCAATTTTGAATTTCGCCAATCAGTACTGGCTCAATGACATTATTTGAATCTTGTCTGCTGTACCGTTGAGTATTGACTTCATTCTCAGCGGTATTAGACTTGGTGCTGAGACATGCGGCTTTCAGCGGCTATTTCTAAATTTTCTCAATGGTATTGCTGAGAAGATCATTCAATCTCAGTAGTACTTGCCTTGGCGCTGAGATTAGTGACTCTCAGTGGTTTTTGCATTCTTCTCATTTTCTTATAGATATAGCCGAGAACTATAAGCTATCTCAGTTGTATAGTTTAGCTTTGCTTTGACCAATATCTTGGAGTAAGAACCAAGTACCTTGCATGCCCATAAAGTAGATATGCATTAAATACAATATATTCTTAGCATTGGTAGTGATGCCACTTCAAATCTTGGAAGATTGAGGACAATCTTTCCAATAATCTCCTCATATTTGAATAAGACAAATCACCTTATATTGCTAGGTAACATTAACCAAACTTTTGACAAGAAAATATCAATAGAATTATGTTACCACATACAACATGTAAGTGATCAACAAATTAAAATATTTTATAACGCACCAAAACTTGTTATCATAAATAACTATCAAGCATATCAACAAAGTGAACAATAAATCATGAAGGCATTGTAGATTTAAACATGTAATCATAAGAGTTCAACCAAGATACATAGTTCTTTTCCAGTTTTAATTTAGATTATAATCAAATGAAATTTAAGAATTCATAGAATGATAGTCCATTGGCTAGCTAGATGTATCAGTTTTCCTCTTCTTGGAAGCAGAGCCTGAGCCTTCACCTTGTGCATCAGCTAATTTTTCAGCATGTTTAGCATTGATGTCCTGCCTTTTGAAGAATAAGAAAGGCTTGGGAGGGTACTTGGAGGGTATTCTTCTTGGATTGTTCTTGTGTACCAAGTTTTCTTTGTTTACCCTTCCCTTAGAGAGTTCCTCTCCAAATGTTTGATCCACTCTTCACAAGGATAAACATTGTCAATGTTCTTTAAGAGTTGCCCATGATTGATCCAAGCATTTATGATGATTTTTTCAGAGCCTTCACTCCACTATTCATAATCAGGATCATCAGCAATTTCTGTCCTTCTTTTGGCCATGAACTCCTCATGAAGCATCAAGTCATCTATCCTTCTCTCAACCAACTGAGCATCCTGAGCCACTCTGGCTTGTGCTTGGAAATCAAAGTCTTCAGGCCTTTCTGGATCCAACAGGGGTAAATGTTAGACAACCCTCGTTCCCCGAAGAACCTTGAGAGATTGCAATGCATTGTCCTTCTCCCCCTTTCTGGCTTTTTCATCAATTTTATTTTCCAAATGGAGAGTGTTGGCTTCAAGCCTACTGGACACAGTCTGGAAAACATTTTCCAAATCTTCCATAATAGTGTCCCTGTTCTCAATGGCTAGTTCAACTACCCATATCCGAGTGGATAAAACATACTCTTCTACATGATCCACTCCCTGTCTTATGACTTCATCTAATTGACTGACATAGTTTTCACACTATGATGGTCAAGGATAGACTCCTTCAGGCTATCATCCATTAACCTGAGAATGGTAACATTCTGCTTGATAATGCTTACTAACAGGTCAAACCATCTTGTGATCTACTGGTTGATGTGTGCAACATCATCTCTCAGAATCTTAATATCACTTTTTAGTTCAGTTTTAACCTTCTGCACCTCTGACATAAGGTCAGTCATTAGTCCTTGAATATGTTCATCAATATAGCTCTTCAGTGATATTGCTTGCTCATCTAGGAGAGCTTTGAGTGAAGCAATGATTGAGTTTTCTGTATTGCTAATGAAAGATAGATGTGGGGGCATCTGTATTGGTTGAAGATCAGCAGGTTCAGCACTTTTCCCTTCGTCCTCTTGTCCATCCAACTCAATTAGAGTGGATGTATCAGTCACTTGAGAGAAAGGTACTTCTTCCTGAGAAGGGACTTCAGTGTGAAGCACCCCCTCAACATGATCATCTGAATTTAGAAATTATTTAAGAGGATTTACCAAGTTATCCTCTGAGTCATCTGGGATTTGACTAATTCTTTCTTGGAGATTATCAATTATTTTGTCAATTTCTCCTTGCAGATTCTTAGGTAATTGGTGCATCTCCCCCTCAGTTGGGGCATCATCCAGGATTGATCTCTTGGAATTTCTCCTCTATCTTCTGCATTTCTCTCTGACTCCTCTTGAGTAGAGATATTATCACTCACTTGAATTCCTTGATCTTTAATAACAAAATCTTCTTCTTCAGATGAAGTTAGATCATTTTCAAAAATAGGTGTGCAGTTAACATCATTATGACTTTCAGAGTCAAAACCAAAAGAATTTTCTTCAGCTATTATCTTTCCCTTTGTTGTTATCTTGTACTTTGTATGAGCAACTTGGCTCTTTGGTAGAACTCTGGTGAACTTTTCTAGAGTCTTTACATCCATTTCTTCATATAGTGGATCTTGACTCCTTGAGTATTGTTGAAATGCTCCAGGTAAGCATTTATCAGAAATAGGGACAGGATTTTGCCTAGGTTTGGAACCTTTAGGCAAACAATTACCTTTTGAAAGACTATCATAGCCCAATCAGTTCTTTCTGCAAAAATACTCTTATAATAATTTCAAACATAGGCTTTGAAATATTATCATGGGAACATGTCTTACACATCATGGCTTTCCCAATGATATCAGCTAGGAGTTTGCCTTGAGCATTTTCTCTTTAATGACCCAGATCTTTCTCCATTATATCCACACCATACAAAGGCTTGCTCAATATCCTGGGCAGATACCTCATCTTCTCCTTCACTACCAATAGAAGGCAGGTGAAGGGCCTTGTCCAACCTTTTAGGGTTTATCTTTATTCTCACTCCTCCTACTTTGCTCTTGATTTTGGACTTTGATGTGGAGAGGTGTGCATTGGAATACATCTCTAACACATCATCTTTTAGAATTTTTATTAGTTCTGAAAACAGAAAGTGTAGGCTGACGACCTCTAACATGTTAATTACTTCTTTAATCATTAGAGGAGCATGTTGAAATCCATTTCCTACTACGCCGTAACCTTCTTGAAGTATCTTAGCTAATTTTGAGGCCATTTGATCTGAGAGCTTAGACGCTGAGAAGCTGAGAAAGACTGAGGATTGTTGACGTCTTTCTAGGGTTTAGTGTTTAAGTTCTCAGATTACTTAGCTTTATACAGTTTTTAAATTTCACCTTTATTTAATTGATTTATTTTGGAATTGAAGCCCCGACAACTTGACCGATCAAAAAGAGTTGATTTAACGACTGAGATTGATCATCTTTTAACATAACATCTTGTCTTAGCAGTATCGTTGATACGGGGAGATATACCGATGAGTATTTTCTCAACGACTACCAAGAAGCAGCTGAGCTTATCTCAGCAAGCTATCTTAGTTAGGCTTCTAATCTGGATTACTCAGCTAGATTTCTTAGCCAGTGTTCTCAGCTAGTCATTTTCACCTAGTGAGAGTTATCAGTTAAGGTTGAGTATCTATTTGTTACAATATGGAGGCCGGACAGTCTGTTATTGTTCGGAGACCGGGAGGTCTGGAGGTTTATCCTAGTCGGCCTGTCTGTCGGGCTGTTGTTGTTTGGTGTCCCGATGGTCTGGCAGCTTGTCTCAGACGACTTGGAGACGGGGCGGTCTAGCGGTCTCCTGTGGCGGCTTACTCTCTGTGGCGCTTGTTCTCTCCTCCTGTTGGTTGTCAGGCGGTTAGCCGGCTTGTCTAACCGCACGACCTGTCCGGTTTATCTTTTTGTAAAGCCGCATATACTTATAAATTTTTAGTCCCATATTACTTAATTGTAATCTCCCTCATCTCCTCCATTCTATAAAAGGGAGGCTATACCATTGTAATTGATACCTTTTTGGATAATAAAGTTTGCATTACTACAAATTTTCGGTCTGCTTTTTTCTGTTCGCACATGGTATCAGAGCCCTCGGTCTTTTCCTCCTGATTCTGTGAGCTTCCTCTGTCCGCGCGACCTGTCCGCGCGGCTTGCTCCTTCTTATCGCGACCTGTTTGCGACTTATTTTCTCTGCCTGTTTGCGCCTTGTCCACCGACTTGCTCCTTCTTCTCGTGACCTGTTTGCGACTTGTTCTCGCAATCAGTTTCTTCTCTCGCCGCGATCTCCCTTTATTCGCGCGGCCAGTTTCTATTTGTGCAGTCTCTTCTCTGTTTGCACGACCTATTTGGCTTTCTCGCGAACTCCTCCCAGTTCGCGCGGTCTTCTCTCTCTGCTGTTCGCACGGTTTTATCTCTAGTCGTGCGACTTCTTTCCGTCTGCTTTGCTCTATTCTTAGTTGCAGCCTTCCTAGCCGCTCGTCCCGCTTGCTGGTCGCCCGGCATAGTCTTTTTTCCCTTGTTGCCGCGACCTTTTTTTCTCTTCACTTCCTGCTGTTCTCGCGCAGTCTCTCTTCTATGGCCTCCACCTCATCCACAAAGTCCGCCTCGGTGGTCACATCTTCTTGTAGTGCCCATGTTGTTACTCACGGCAGATGGCTGATCGACTCCGGTGCTACAAATCATATGACAGGCAATCCTCGGTGTTTTTGTCTTCTAGAAAAACATGATCGGTTGCCCCCGGTCTTTGTTGTCGACGGCTCTTCCTCTCCGGTCAATGGGACAGGAGTGGTTCAAGTCACTCCGTCTCTTCGCCTGGCCGATACCCTCTATGTGCCCAAGTTCCCGTGCAATTTATTATCGGTTACTTCTATCTGCAAGCAACTAGGTGTTCCGTCATATTCACTCCTACTTCTTGTTCTTTTCAGGATCCGGACTCCCAACGGACGATTGCTACTGGGACTGAGAGCGGCGACATCTACTTCCTCGACAACGTTTCTGCTCTATCCGCCTTCTCCTCCACCTCTACAGATCTTCTCCAATGGTATCTTCGCCTTGGTTATGCTCCTACTCGGCTTCTTTGCCAGCTTCTGCCCCACATCCCTCTGCATCATCCACCTCTCAACTGCGATGCATGTCAACTTGGCAAGCATAACCGCTCCTCCTTCCCACCAACGCAAAGTCGAGGCTCTTCCCGTTCATTCGATCTCGTTCACTCTGATGTCTGGGGTCCTGCTCCTACCCTCACCATCGGTCGAGGTAGTTCATATTTTGTCACATTTATTGATGATTTCTCTAGGTGTACGTGGGTGTATCTTCTAAAGGATCGCTCCGAACTATTCTCTGTCTGGACATCATTTTATTATATGATTAAGACTCAATTTGCTACCGCTATTAAACTCTTTCGTTCTGACAATGCTAAGGAATATCTTAGCCATGATTTCTCTTTTTTTGTATGCAACATGACGTTATTCATCAAACTAGCTGTGTCTACACCTCACCGCAAAATGGGGTGGCGGAATGCAAAAATCGTCACCTACTCGATATCACTCGCACTCTGATGACGCAAATGCATGTTCCTCGCTCTTATTGGGGCTATGATGTCCTCCTCTCCTGCTATCTCATCAATCACATTCCCTCCACAGTTCTCAATGGTGCCACCCCATTCTCCATTCTTTATCTGAACAAGGATCTGTTTCCTCTTACTCTGCGCATATTTGGGTGCACCGTCTTTTTGCACTCTCCCGCTGCCACCCGTGACAAACTCTCACCACGGGCCACTAAATGTGTCTTTCTATGGTACTCTACCACTCAGAAAGATTATTTTTGCTTTGACCCTGTTACCCGCAAGCAGTTTGTCTCTGCGGATGTCACTTTCTTTGAAAATGCATCTTACTTCTCTTCAGTTTCCTCCTCTACTCCTGATGATCCTACTTATCCTATCAACCGCTTCTTTCCATCTACCCCTACTGACGTTCCACCACCTCCACCATCTCCACCCTCTCCTCTGTCATGTCCACCTCCCGCAATATCTCCCTCCTCTCAGTAGCCGTCTCTCTACTCCCGGGCCATCTCTCTCAACCACGGATGCTCCGGATACAGAGGAACCCGCTGACCTGGATCTCCCCATTGCTCTTCGTAAATGGGTTCGGGCATGTACCCAACACCCGCTTGTTGTTGTTATTTCCTATGATCATCTTACCCCTTCTCGCAGAGCTTTTGCACTGGCTATCTCTGCCACTGCCACCCCCCGTTCCTACCAGGAGGCCCTTACTATTCCTCATTGGAAGGCTTTCATGGATGAGGAGATTTCTACCCTCACTGAACGGGGTACCTGGACCGCGGTTCCCCCACCTTTGGGCACTGATGTATTTGGTTGCCACTGGGTATTTGTTGTTAAATTCTATCCTGATGGTAGCATGGATTGCTACAAGGCCCGCCTGGTGGCCAAAGGCTTCACTCAGACCTATGGTGTTGATTACTTTGACACCTTCTCTCTCGTTGCTCATCTCAGCACCATTCGGGTCCTTCTCTCTGTCGCTGTCAACAGGGATTGGCCCATTTCACAGCTGGATGTTAAGAATGCTTTTCTCTACGGTGATCTGCAGGAAGATGTTTACATGGAGCAACCTCCTGGGTACGTTTCTCAGGGGGAGACACGAGTATGCCGGCTAAAGAAGGTTATCTATGGCCTCAAGCAGAGCCCTCGTGCCTGGTTTGACAAGTTTAGCGGCATTGTTACGGCCATTGGTTTTGCAAGAAGTTCAGCCGATCACTCCTTGTTCGTTCGGAAAACCGCCTCTGGTCTGGTAGTTCTTGCGGTTTATATTGATGACATTCTTCTTACTGGCGATGACCAGGATGGGGTAACTTTGACAAATAAACACCTTCATAAATACCTGGTCACAAAGGATATGGGCTCCCCAAAATACTTTCTGGGGATTGAAATTTTTAGGAAGCCCAACTCCATGGTCCTTTCCCAATGGAAGTATGCTCTTGATCTTCTAAAGGAGGCAGGTTTGACTGGTGCTAAACCTGCCCATTGTCCCATGGCTGTTGGAGAAGACAAAACTTGGACAGATTACTCACCTCTTCTATCCGATCTTACGAGGTGTCAGCATCTGGTTGGAAAACTCATTTATCTCACAGTAACCAGACCCGACATCTCTTATGTTATTGGCAAAGTGA
This sequence comes from Platanthera guangdongensis, assembly GCA_039583875.1. NCBI lineage: Eukaryota > Viridiplantae > Streptophyta > Magnoliopsida > Asparagales > Orchidaceae > Platanthera > Platanthera guangdongensis. Next base: position 50,383,223 of record CM077153.1, on the reverse strand, counting down.
GCCAGTTTATGCAAGCTCCTAGGGAGTGTCATCTACAATCTGCCCTGAGGATATTGGAGTATATTAAAGCAGAACCAGGGAAGGGTCTCCTTTTTTAGAAGAATGGTCACTTAAGGGTTAAAGCATACTCAGATTCGAGCTATGCTGATGACAAAGGTGACTGCAAGTCAACATCAAGTTTCTGCACGTTTATTGGAGACAATCTTGTGAGTTGGAAGTGCAAAAAATAGTCTGTGGTCTTCAGGTCTAGTGCAGAAGCGGAATATCGCAGCATGGCGTCGACCATGTGTAAGTTGAAATGGTTACGGGCTCTCATGCTGGACTTAGGAGAGGTCTACAACTATCCTCTTCCTATGTTCTGTGACAACAAGGCCGCGATATACATCTCCAAAAATTTGGTCTTTCATGAGAGAACAAAACACATAGAAGTCGGCTGTAATTTTATTCGGGAAGAGATTTTGAAGAAATAGATTTGTACACCGTTCGTCACTTCTGACAATGAGTTGGCAGACATCTTCACCAAGCCGGTGTCCGCTTCCTTTTTCCACATTTGCGACAAGCTGGGCATGATTGATATCTATGCTCCAGCTTGAGGGGGAGTGTTGCAATATTGAGGCCGGGCGGTCTGTTACAGTTCGGAGACCGGGCGGTCTGGCGATTTATCCTAGCCGGCATGTCTGTCGGGCTGTTGCTGTTTGGTGTCCCAGCGGTCTGGTGGCTTGTCTCAGACGACTTGGAGACCGGGCGGTCTAGCGGTCTCCTGTGGCGGCTTGCTCTCTATGGCGCTTGTTCTCTCCTCCTATTGGTTATCGGGCGGTTAGCCGGCTTGTCTAATCGCACGACCTGTCTGGTTTATCTTTTTGTAAAGCCGCATATACTTGTATATTTTTAGTCTCACATTGCTTAATTGTAATCTCTCTCATCTCCTCCATTCTATAAAAGGGAGGCTATATTAAATTTTCTCAAAGTGGTCAGCAAGATAGCCCAAAGCCAAATTAATATTCTCGGCACTACCCAGTTCACACTTTGATCTAGTGGACAACCAGGGAATAATCTCAACACACCAAGCACATGGAAGAACAAGCAGATCTTATATTCATTAAACTTCTTTACAAGATGAGGTATACGTAGCGAGACATGATTTCGCTAGTACAATCAGCTGTAACAGAAAGCACAAAAACAAGCCGGGCGGATAGCAATGGAAACCACCGAGACCGCTGAAGTCGCCAAGTCCGCCGAAGCCTCCCGAGCTGAAGCTGCAACACGCCGAATAAACATGGAGTCCGCCGAAGCCGCGAGGCCGTGCGGACACACCGTTATTCGCCTACTGCCGAGGAATTGAGGAACAGACCGCCTACCCGCCTGAGACTGGCGGACAGGTTATTGGACCTTGCAAAGTTGAAGCAAAGAACTGAAGACGCAGAGCGACCTGCTGAAACCGCAGAGACCGCACACTTCCAAGTACTTGACCGAAGTCAAATCCAAACTCCTGGCTCCTTGATTCTAGCTGCGCGACCTGCACACAGCAAACAATTAACTCTAATTCAATCCGCGCGGACAGAAAACTGAGACCACAACACTTTGATGAGCCTCACTTACTGTTCACTCAGTTACTGTAGACGTGCAAGGGGGGTCTTATTTATAGGCGAGGTGAGGAGTGTGGTCACCGCCCTAGTGGATAGAGACACCACCCCGGCCCGCACGCTAACAAACACCCGTCCGCCGAGTCCGCAAGGACTTAGCCGGATTCCAAGGAAAACCCGCCAGGAGCAAGGCAAGATCTCAACAAGGCAGACTTGTCTCACACTATGCGGACTAGGTATAGTCCACACAGTCCGCACAGTCCGCAACATCACCATATGGACAGCCACAACCCCTTCAGCAACAGTCCGCACACTAGAGAGGCAGTCTGCATAGTACAAGACTAAAGCTTCCATACTCCACAAGTCCACGACCAAAGGCAGGGTTAGCAACAGTCCACCCGGTTACAGTGGACTTGGCGGATACGGCGGACACACTGGGCTTGTCACAGAATGTGACCAAGTCCAGTAAATCACAAAAGGGCCAAACGCGAGCTCGGCGGACACGGCTCAGTCCGCCAACCACCCAAAAGCGAGAACGCCAGCACTCCTCCGGAGTCAAGGCATAGTCCGCAAGCTATCCTCGCATGGCTACCCAAACGGCCAACTGCCGGACTCCACACATCAGTCCGCCACAGCACCAATACTACTGTACTACCAGAGCTCGGCAAGGCCACAGCCAAACTCCAAAGGCCAGTCCGCAACAGTAGATACCGCGGACACGCCAGTCCGCAAGCCTCCCGCGGATAGGACCCAATCTGCCGGTTAATACGAGCTTGCAACACAGCTACTGAACAGAGTACTGCCTACAGCCTGCAAACCACTGTCCGCTCAGGCCGCTCCTCAATCAGCCAAGCCTCCAACACTGTGTCCGCAGACAGCAGTCCGCCAAGGCCGCGTACTTAGTCCGCACAGGCCGCTCAGAAGAACAGCCAGATCCTAGGCCTATCACCAGGCCGCATAACAGCAGTCCGCCCAGTCCGCCGACTATATCCGCTCAGGCCGCCCTGCCTGCCCATCAATCACTTCCACTTCACAAATTTCAACAGGCTATACCATTGTAATTGATACCTTTTTTGGATAATAAAGTTTGCATTACTCCAAATTTTTGGTCTGCTTTTTTCTGTCCGCACACTATTTTGCTAATAAACCTGAGTTTTCTAGCAGCTAACAGAGATTGCAATTATTGAACAGAATAAAGTTTTACTAGCCAAACATACATTGATGTATATGAATCAATTAATGGTAACTAATAGGAATATATTCAGATAATAAAAGTTTAAATTTTGATAGTTGAAATGATATGTGAGGGATAAATTACTCCATGTTTAACATACCTAACTCAATTTTAAATGAATTAAACTTAGCCACATCTAGTGGCTTTGTAAAGATATATGCTACTTTCTTGTTAGTAGGGACAAATTCAAGACAGATATCTTCACTCTCAACATGTTCTCTAATAAAATGATACCTTATTTCTATGTGCTTAGTCTTGCTATGCGAGACATGATTCTTAGCAATGGAGATAGTAATGGATGAGTCGCAAAACAAGGGAATTTTACTCGCTTTGAGGTTATAGTCCTCCAATTGATGTTGAATCCACAGTAATTGTGCACAATAACTCCCTGCAGATATGAAAATAGACACAACAGTGAATATGGTCACACTGGTATGCTTCTTACTGCTCTTGGAAATCAATCTCCTTCCTATAAATTGACAAGTACCACTTGTACTTTTCCCGTCCTCTTTATAACCTGCAAAATCTGCATCTGAAAACCCAGTTAGTTCAAAATCATTGTTCCTAGGGTACCACGGGCTAAGATGTTAGCTACCCTTGAGGTATCTCAAAATCCTCTTTGCAGTTGAGTAATGAGATTTCTTAGGGCATGTCTGGTGTCTAGCACAAACACATGTTGCATACATAATGTCTTGTTTACTAGCAGTTAAATATAATAGAGATCCAATGATACACCTGTTAAATTTTCTCAACGTGGTCAGCAAGATAGCTCAAACACCAAATTAATATCTTCGGAACTACCCAGTTCGCACGCTGAACCTGCGGAAAACCCAAGGACTAGAGGTTGCACCCAACAAAACAATGGAAGCACAAGAAGATCTTATTATGCATTCACTTCTTTACAATCCGAGGCATACATAGCGAGACATGATTTCGCTAGTATTACAGCTGTAAACAGAAAGAACCAAAAACAAGCCGGGCGGACAGCACTCCAGTCCGCCGAGACCGCGAGGTCGCCGAGACCGTCGAGACCGCTGAGCTCGCCCAAGCTATGCTGCAATCCGCCGAATACCACGGAGTCCGCCGAGACCGCGAGGCCGCGCGGACAGACCGTTATTCACCTCCTGCTGAACCCGAACTGAGGAACTCCCCTACCCGCCTGAAGCCGGCGGACAGGTTATTAAAGCTGGGAAAGTTGAAACAGAACTGACAAGCCGCAGAGCGACCTCCTGCTGAGTCCGCAGAGACCGCACACTTCCAAGCACTGACCGAAGTCACAGCCAAACTCCTGGCTCCTTGAAGTTATCCGCGCGACCTGCACACAGCAAACCGTCAGCCTGAAACAATCCGCGCGGACTGGAAAACATAGACCGCAGCACTCGCCCAACCCAATTTACTGTTCACTCACGTTACTTAGGTTACTGTAGATGTGCCAGGGGGGTCCTATTTATAGGCCAGGTGAGGAGTGTGGTCACCGCCCATGAGATAGCGACACCGCCCCAGTCCGCGCGAACACAAACGACCGTCTGCTCAGTCCGCGAGGACTTAGCCAGTCACCAAGGGAAACCGCCAGGAGCAAGGCAACCATTGACGAACCCTCTCCAGTCTGCCCAAGTTAAGCGGACAAGGCACCAGCCGCAAAGCTCCAACTACTTCAGGACAGCGAACCCTCTTCAATGGCAGTCCGCACCAACCCGAGGCAGTCCGCAAGACTCACACCTCAATCCGCCACAAGTCCACGACCAAAGGCAAACATCAACAGTTCGCCCGGTCAAAGCGGACTTTGCGGATACGGCGGACACCATGAACTTGACACCAAGTGTGACCAAGTCCAAAACCATCAAGGGCCAGTGCGAGCATGGCGGACACAAAGTCCCGTCCGCCAAACACCCTAGCACAGACCGCAACCAGTCCGCGAGCTCCTCGCACTTGTCCAACGCAGTAGCACCAAGCCGGACTCCAAACATCAGTCCGCCAACCGGTCTCCACAGCAAGACCTGCTGTAACACCTGAGCTCGATAAGGCCTCAGCCAAGCTCAAGGCCCAGTCCGCAACAGCCCAAAACCGCGGACACACCAGTCCGCAAGGCTTCCCGCGAACTCGAACCAACCCGCCAACAGCGCAAGCATGCACCCGCGGCCACTGAGCAATGCACCAGTCCGCAAGCCTCTCTATCCGCAGATACCAGGCCGCACCAAACCGCGGACTCCATGCAACAACCCGCTCAGAACACAGCCGGCTTCCACCAGACTTTTCACCAGGCCGCAAACCTCAGTCCGCCCAGTCCGCCCAGTCCGCCAAAGCTGTCCGCACAGGCCGCGCGGCCTGTCCCGTCGCCCACTTCCACTTCACAAATTTCAACACTCCCCCTTGAAGTGAGAAGTGGTGACCAAGCCCAGCAAGCTGCGCAAGCGTTCAAAGGGCCCCTTCGACAGCGGCTTCGTGAAGATATCAGCAAGATTATCTTCACTCCGAACATGCCCGACCAGCAGAGACCCCTCCAACACCTTCTCCCTGATGAAGTGGTGATCAATCTCTATATGCTTGGTCCTGGCGTGACACACTGGATTGTTTACCAGTTTGAGAACACTCTCATTGTCACCCCGGAGTAAAGTAGGTCATTGCACTTCTTCATGAACATCCTCTATGAGTCTCCTCAACCAAACGGCTTCCCGAGCAGCCAAGGCCGAAGCCTTATACTCCGCCTCCGTGGTTGAAACCGACACCGAGTCCTGCTTCTTGCTACACCACGAGATGCTAGCTGAACCGCAAGTGAACACATAACCTGAAGTAGACCTTCGATCATCCGAATCACCGCCATAGTCAGCATCCGTGTACCCGAGCAACGCAAACTCCGCATCCCTTCCATAGAGGAGTCCCATCTCAGAAGTCACCTTGACATACTTCAGAATTCCCTTTGCCGCCACTAGATGAGATTGCCTTGGTTCAGCCATATATCGACTCACTCGGCCAACAGCATAAGCTATATCCGGCCTTGTAATCGTCAGATAGATCAAGCTCCCAACAAGAGCCCTGAACACCAAGGGATCAGGAAGAACCCTTCCCTCATCTCATCGAAGCTTTAGCCCAGATTCCAGTGGAGTAGAGCACTTCTTCCCTTCGCCCATGCCGAACCGCTTCACAATACGATCAGCATACCCTTTCTGGCTAATGAGAATCCCGCACTCCTTCCTCTCCACTTCCAGACCAAGAAAGTGATGCAACTCTCCCAAGTCTTTCATCTCGAAGCGTATAACAAGCTCTCCCCTGAGCCTTGCTACTTCCTCCTCTGAATTCCCTGTGATGATCATATCATCCACATACAGTAGGACCAAGACTCTTAGCTCTCCCTTCTTCTTGACGAACAAGCTTGAATCTGAGTTAGAAGCCAGGTATCCACAGAATTGCAAGTACTCTGCAATCTTCTCATACCACGCTCGAGGAGCTTGCTTCAACCCATAGAGAGCCTTCCTGAGTTTGCAGACATAGTCCGGATGCTTCTCAGAGACAAAACCAAGCGGCTGATCCATGAAGATGTCCTTGTCAATCTCTCCGTAAAGAAAAGCATTCTTCACATCAAGTTGCCACAACCTCCATCCCTTGCTAGCAGCCAAGGCGATCACCACTCTTACAGATGTCATCTTCGCAACTGGACTGAATGTCTCCTCATAGTCTTCTCCATACTGCTGTGAGAATCCTCTAGCGACCAGGCGAGCCTTGAAACGATCAATGCTCCCATCAGCCTTCTTCTTCAACTTATATACCCACTTGCAAGTGACCGGAGTAATGCCATCAACCTTAGGCACAAGGTCCCAGGTTTCATTCTTCTTCAGAGCATCAATCTCTTCCTTCATGGCACCTTCCCACTCCTTCACTCCAGTGGCCTCGTTGAAGTTTGCAGGCTCTCGCTCATCCAGAGGACCTGCAAAGAAGCAGGAGACAAAGCTCACTGCATTCCCATCACAGTACCGAGCCGGTGGCTTAACCACCCTCTTCGATCTCCGAAGACACGGCTCCTTGCTCACGGCTTCCGTTGCTTCTTCAGGCTCCACTCCTACCTGGGGCAAGCATTGAGCAGTGCTCCCCCTGCTTCCTGAGCCAGAAGGCTCAGCCTCGGAGTTCGAAGCAACAGGAGCTGCTGGTGAAACAGCAAGCTCCTCTTCCAAGCCTTCAGCAGCCTCCACCGGTGCTTCCTCAACCTTGCTGCTTCCAGTTAGCTCCACCGAGCCACCTCCATAAGACGTCAGCTCATCAAAGACAACGTCTCTTGACACCACGAACTTCTTCGCCACAGGGTCCATGCATTTCCATCCCTTCTTCCGCTCACGCAACTGAACCTCCGCAACCTCAGAAACCTGCCTCTGATACCATGTTAAATTTTCTCAACGTGGTCAGCAAGATAGCCCAAACACCAAATTAATATCTTTGGAACTACCCAGTTCGCATGCTGAACCTGCGGAAAACCCAAGGACTAGAGGTTGCACCCAACAAAACAATGGAAGCACAAGAAGATCTTATTATGCATTCACTTCTTTACAATCCGAGGCATACATAGCGAGACATGATTTCGCTAGTATTATAGCTGTAAACAGAAAGAACCAAAAACAAGCCGGGCGGACAGCACTCCAGTCCGCCGAGACCACGAGGTCGCCGAGACCGTCGAGACCGCTGAGCTCGCCCAAGCTATGCTGCAATCCGCCGAATACCACGGAGTCCGCCGAGACCGCGAGGCCGCGCGGACAGACCGTTATTCGCCTCCTGCTGAACCCGAACTGAGGAACTCCCCTACCCGCCTGAAGCCGGCGGACAGGTTATTGAAGCTGGGAAAGTTGAAACAGAACTGACAAGCCGCAGAGCGACCTCCTGCTGAGTCCGCAGAGACCGCACACTTCCAAGCACTGACCGAAGTCATAGCCAAACTCCTGGCTCCTTGAAGTTATCCGCGCGACCTGCACACAGCAAACCGTCAGCCTGAAACAATCCGCGCGGACTGGAAAACACAGACCGCAGCACTCGCCCAACCCAATTTACTGTTCACTCACGTTACTTAGGTTACTGTAGATGTGCCAGGGGGGTCCTATTTATAGGCCAGGTGAGGAGTGTGGTCACCGCCCATGAGATAGCGACACCGCCCCAGTCCGCGCGAACACAAACGACCGTCCGCTCAGTCCGCGAGGACTTAGCCAGTCACCAAGGAAACCGCCAGGAGCAAGGCAACCATTGACGAACCCTCTCCAGTCCGCCCAAGCTAAGCGGACAAGGCACCAGCCCGCAAAGCTCCAACTGCTTCAGGACAGCGAACCCTCTTCAATGGCAGTCCGCACCAACCCGAGGCAGTTCGCAAGACTCACACCTCAATCCGCCACAAGTCCACGACCAAAGGCAAACATCAACAGTCCGCCCGGTCAAAGCGGACTTTGCGGATACGGCGGACACCATGAACTTGACACCAAGTGTGACCAAGTCCAAAACCATCAAGGGCCAGTGCGAGCATGGCGGACACAAAGTCCCGTCCGCCAAACACCCTAGCACAGACCGCAACCAGTCCGCGAGCTCATCGCACTTGTCCAACGCAGTAGCACCAAGCCGGACTCCAAACATCAGTCCGCCAACCGGTCTCCACAGCAAGACCTGCTGTAACACCTGAGCTCGATAAGGCCTCAGCCAAGCTCAAGGCCCAGTCCGCAACAGCCCAAACTGCGGACACACCAGTCCGCAAGGCTTCCCGCGAACTCGAACCAACCCGCCAACAGCGCAAGCATGCACCCGCGGCCACTGAGCAATGCACCAGTCCGCAAGCCTCTCTATCCGCAGATACCAGGCCGCACCAAACCGCGGACTCCATGCAACAACCCGCTCAGAACACAGCCGGCTTCCACCAGACTTTTCACCAGGCCGCAAACCTCAGTCCGCCCAGTCCGCCCAGTCCGCCAAAGCTGTCCGCATAGGCCGCGCGGTCTGTCCCGTCGCCCACTTCCACTTCACAAATTTCAACAACACCTATACATGTATTTATCAAAAGCTTTCCCTTTCTTATCCTTGTTCAGGGACATATTTGACCCCAAGAGAGTTTTCATGGTGGAGACTGATTCCATTCCAAACTTCTTAATCAGTTTCATAGTGTAATTAGTCTGAGAGATGAATATCCCCTAATCAGACAGTTTCACTTGGAGACCTATAAAGTACTTGAGATCCCCATGCTGCTCATTTCAAACTCCCCTTGCATAAGGTTGGAAAAACCTTTTGCAAAGGTTGTCATCAATAGACCCAAAAATTATGTCATCAACATAAATTTGGACTAAGAGACACTTGATCTTTGTTTCCCTTATGAGCAATGTGATACCTATCTTCCCCCTTAAGAACTTACTCTTAATGAGGAAGCTAGATATGGTTTCATACCAAGCCCTAGGAGCTTGTTTTAACCCATACAAGGCCTTCATAAGAAAATAGACATGATATTTAAGAGTTGGATGAACAAAATCTGACGGTTGGTCTATATACACCTTTTCCTTAAGATTAGCATTCAGTAATGCTGACTTGACATCCATCTGGTAGACTTTGAATCCCTTCAATGTTGCATATGCCAAGAACATCCTAATAGCTTCCAACCTTACAACTGGGGAAAAGTTTTGATCAAAGTCAATCCCTTACTCTTGCATATATATCCCTTAGCTATTAGTCTAACCTTATTCTTCACAATGACATCATTCGCATCCATCTTATTTATGTATATCCATTTAGTTCCAATGATGTTGTGTTCTTGTGGCCTTGGCACCAACTTCCAAACCTTACATCTCTTGAACTGTTGAAATTCTTCCTATATTGCATTAATCTAGAATGCATCTTGATTGACATCTTCAAATTTTTTTGGCTCTACCTGAGATAGGAAGCTCAAGATAGAGCTTCATTCTGAAATCTGCTTTTAGTGGTGACACCTTGAGTTGCATCTCTAATTATGAGGGTGCTGGGATGGTCCCTCATATGCATGGTTGTTGTAAGTATCCTTACATCACCAGGTTGAGCTATTAGAACTATTTCAGCTGTCTGTTTCTCTTCAATAATTTCATGTGTGTTGTCAGCTGACTGAATGTCTTCACAGAGCACTTCAACTTGAGATGAACTCCTGCTTGAGCTTGATTTGTCATGGATGGATAGATCTTCTATGTTGAGCTTAGAATCAGCATCATTGGGCAAACTAGACCGGCCTTTGTATAAAAGGCATATCCTTTGGTGACTCCTCTATCTAAGCCTTCAAAGATACATTTGGACCATTCTTCACAGAAGTAGTTCTTCAGTAAGCTTTGGGTCCCTTTCATATACCTTGAGCACCCACTGTCCAAGTACCATATTTATTTAAGATTGGTACTTGAACTATCCTACAAAATGTGATTTATTTTACCTTAGGAGCCTAGTTGAACTTGCGTCCTAGGTTCTTGTTAGCATAATAAAAAAAACATTTTTTACCAATAGCAGCTCTAGCTGGAAAACTCTTCTTTGCACTAGACACATTAGGGTTGTGCCAACAATCTATGCAAAGTGTCCCACCTTGCTACAGTACCAACACTCATGGATAATGCATCTTCTCTTCTAAACATTCTTTGAGGTAGATGGAGCATCAATTTTTTTGTTCAGTAGAGAAGATAGCAACATTCTTTCTATTTCTCTTAGCAATAATTTGGCAGGAGGCTCAACGGTAAACAGGCTTACTCGACGGTATCTGTTTATCAGCAACAGATGCTTGCTTTGCAGCTGAAATGGTGTTGATGGCATTAGATATGGCCTTATGAGAGTTGTTTACTATCTTGCCATCAGCCATTTTCTTTGCTGGAGGTTTTTGGGAGGATGCCACTTCCTTACCCTTGAGTGTAGGGGTTGGAGCACCAAACGCAAATGGTCCATGATGGGCCATTTGGATTTCTTCATGGGGAGCTTTCAAAGCACACAACTCCATGCTCTGTCTTCCTCCATAGTTAGTGGCACTTTTGCCCTTACTATGGGTACTCCCATTCTTCTAGTGACCATAAATACTATCTTGGTCATACATGTTAGTGGGGAGAAATACCTTTTGAAAATTTGTCTGAGGCTTCACTAGAGCTTTGCCCTTTCTTCTATTCCAATATCATGATGCCCTTTTATTGAATCTCATGCCCCTCCTATTTTTTGGGAGGTAAAATAGTCAATGATGGGAAGCACAGATTTTGCTTAGAGAATTGAGCTACTAGCTTCCTCTCTTTGATGAGCTTCTCTTCAAGATCCTTAATGATCTTTCCCTTCTAGACTATGGTGCTGACTTGAATGATGGTGATTGCTTTCAGCTGACTTATTTCTCTACTCATCTGAGCTAGTTGGGTAGCTGACTCAGAGTGCACAGACATAATTTGCTGCAGTGAAGCAATCTCCTCAGCTTGTCTCTTGATAAGCATCTTGCTCTTCTTTAGAGCATTCAAGAGTACACCACATCTGTCAATCAATTGATTGACATCATCTTCATATTCTGATTCATCCTTGACATTAGATGTGTAGGATGCTTCGGAAACTGAGCCAGCCATATACTCAGAATTAGAAGAGGAGATGGCTAGAATAAGTACCTCATTAGGATCTGATTCAACCTAAGTTTTATCTTTAGTTATGGCCATTAAGCTACAACATCATTCTTCTTCTTTTGGTTCACAGTCACTTTCGGGACTTGATAATGGAGCCCTGTTCCCTAACCTGGCAGCATGATAGGTATCTTCTTCAGCAGCAGCAAAAACCCAATATAGTCTTCTTCTTCCTCAGAATCTGAAGAATCTGAGTCACTTTGACTCCAGCTCTTCTTCTCCTTCTTGGCACTAAGAGTCTTCTCAGACTTCTTGCCCTTGTGGTGATCTTTTTTATCACCAACATGCTTCTTTTCTTTACCAGCAGCATTTTCTTTTCTTGTTTACTAGGCAATCAGCAATGACATGCCTAGGCTTGCTACAACAATAGAAAACAACATTATCATAAACATGTTTACTATAGTTAGAGCCATACCTTTCCCCCTTAGGGTTTTTCTTGTGATAGGATGAGGAAGAAGGCTTGCTTGTCCAGTGATTTTTCCTGGACATCATTTTCTTGAACTGACTAGAGAAGGCAACAAACTCCCAATCTAACATCTCAGTAACAGATGTGCTGGTTTTAGAGAACTCTGAGTCAGCAGGTCTTCTAGGAAGAGAGAAAGCTCTCTCCTTATTCTTCTCCTTGTCCTTGAGGACCATTATCTTCTCTTTCACATGGGACTTGACGACATTGTCCTCCTCTTTTCTAAAATTAAGTTGCATCTCACAAGAGAGAAGCTTTCCATATAGGGTGTGAGGAGGAATGTTGGAAATTCTCCCCATTTCCATGATGTCGCATATCTTGTTGTCCCAGTCTCTAGTTAGAGACCTAAGAAACTTGTCATTCAACTCATAATCTGTGAAGACTCTCTCATAGGTCCTCATCTCATTTAATATCTTGAAAAAAATTCACAGCAATCAGTTATGCTATCCTTGCCTCCTTGCCTGAAGGCCTCATATTCCTAGTTGATGAGGGATTTTTTGTCATCCCTTACCTCTTTTGTATCTTCCATGTAGACAATGAGGGTGTCCCACATTTCTTTTGCAGTTTGGCAGTGGACCAAGTTTTAAAAGATGGAGTCATCAATGACACTGACAATTATATTCGTTGCTCTCTTGTCCATTGTGACCAGTGTAATCTCACATGTTGTCATGTCTGTATACTTCTTGGGAACTTGCATATTTGGATCAATGGTGGAGACTTCATGGGAATGAAAGGCTCCTCTTCTACTATAATGTAGATCCTTGAGTCAGAGGCTTGCATGAACAGACTAACCCTCTGCTTCTATATGCCAAAGGTTTCCTTTTTTACATATGTGCAATTTCATAGAGCTCAACTCCTTATGATGCTCACTGAAAGACATTGTGTAAGGTTATACTACCCTCTTAGGATCTGGTCAGACTGTTAAGTCCCTTTTTGACCAACCTAGCTTTGATACCACCTGATAGATTATGTGTACACTTGAATAGATCTTTAGTTTCAAACGAATGTTCTTGTTTGAGGTTATGTAATATTTTAGTAATTTTTGCAGGTGAAAATCCTTTGAAGGTGGGTGATTTGTAACGACCCAAAGCAAAAAAATTGAACCTATATATATATATAATCGATATAATAATGAAAAGAGATTCCTGATGATGAAAATAAACTAAAATCAGTGTCGATATAATGTCGCACTTTTATTTTTCAAGTTCGAAGTTTTTGTGTTTTTGCAACGCTCGTTTCATTTTGTTTTTATTCTATTTCTCTTTGATATGATCGGGTTTATTGCTAACATTTGTTTGATGGGACTGGTCGGTCCATATTGTTGCATTATGACTGAAATATAAAGTTGAGTGTAAGTTGGCTAGATGTAATGTTGGCTGGATTTTAAGTAAGCTGGATTGTAAGTTAGTTGGCTCTTTTCTGGTTGGCTGACTTGGGCTGGTCGGTGTCATATGCTAGATTTAAGTGGTGGGTTGAGTGGTGGATTATATTTGAGGTGGCGAGCGGTGGACTCCTTTCTTTTTTTAGTTGCTTAAGATGTTCCCCTTTCATCATTTTCATCTCCTAGAGAACTCGACATCGTTGGTTGATGCTAGGGCATGCTCGATTTCTCTTCTCTTTGCTCGACAGCCTTTCATTTTCGTGTCGTCAGGGTTGGAAAGGTTAGGTAAGGGCTAGAGCTTGGCTTTTGTGGTGTTGTTATGTTCATGGCATTATCCACTTCAACACTCCACTATGAGCCATTTTCCCTTTCCCACTTCTTCTTCTCCATTAAAACTGTTGGAATGGATTTAAAACTGCTTGACTTTTCTGATTTTTGGAAGGATTTAAAGAGTATGGTAACTTTGAAAGTAGGGTTTTACGATTAATTTTGGGGGTTAAATGTTACTTTCTTTCCCCCTGTCATTTAATTGCTACCAAGGGTTGGCCATCTAATTAGATTGAAGATTTCTTTTGGTTTCTTTTCTTTCTCTGATGGTTGGCCATCTGCATTGGTAGTCTAACTCATCTAGAGGGGGGTGAATATGTGTCTTGCAGTTTTAGTCGGTTCTTTTTTATTTTAACAGCCAAGTAAGAAAGCAAGCACACAGACAACACAGAGATTTATAGTAGTTCCCCAAGGTGTAGGTACATTCACTTTCCCTCTACACCTATCCAACTATGTGCTAGACTAGACAACCTTCTCCAAACTTGGCTCAACTGAGCTTACAGTACAAATCCCTCAGGATTTCTCAAGTCTCGTCCAAGACCCTATCTCAGGCACACATGCCCTACACTCAGGCTTATCAAGAAGCCCTACCTCAGAGTTCTCCAACTCCTACAACTCCGAAACCTTCCAGGTTTCCTACCTCATACTTGACTCAAGTCCTAACTCAGATTTCCACTGAAATCCTACCACCTAGGCTGAGAGTACAGCCCTACAGCTCAAGCACAAGATCTCTACAACTCAGGCACAAAGGCCCTACAGAAAATATATTGAAAGAGATTACAACAGAAGTCTAATTTATATTTAGACCTTGAAGATTGAGACCTCCTGTTGCTCTTGCTTTGATGGCAATATCAAGAGTTGGTCCCTGACTAAATGATCTTCAGGTTTTGCACAAATTAGGGCAAGCTCCACCTTGATCTTCTTCTTCTTGCAGATGGAAGAAGATCAATCTTGAGTCACAAAATCGACTCTACTTGTTCTTATGAACGCCTTCAACAATAACTAACTTCTTTCTCTTTAAGCGACGTCAAGCTCTTTTTTGAGATTAGGTTTTGTGTAACGACATTGTTCCATTGACCTAAAAGTCTCTCTTTATACTCTTTGACAATCTGCATCAAGTTCAGAAAACATCTTGTCAAAGCATGGACATGAATAGAATAGTTTATTCCTGCTTTCGGCGTTAGCACCAATTTTGACTTCCACTAATTTAGTACTGGCTCAATAATATTATTTGAATCTTGTTAGCTGTACCGCTGAGTATTGACTTCATTCTCAGCAGTATTAGACTTGGTACTGAGACATGTGGCTTTCAGCAGTTATTTTTGAATCTACTCAACGGTATCGTTGCGAAGATCATTCATTCTCAACGGTATTTGCCTTGACACTGAGATCATTGACTCTCGATGGTTTCTGCATTTTTCTCATTGTCTTATAGATATAGCTGAGAACTATAAGCTATCTCAGCTGTATATTTCAGCTTTGCTTTGACCAATATCTTGGAGTAATAACCAAGTACCATGCATGCTCATAAAGTGGATATGCATCAAATACAATATGTTCTTAGCATTGGTAGTGATGTCATTTCAAATCTTGGAAGATTGAGGACAATCTTCTTGACAGGCTATATGGTGGAAATTGACTTGGAATGTAACTACCTTTTGGGCTGATGTTGTAAGCTGTCACGGGCTGCTAAGAGAGGCTCTTATTTCCTCCACTTGATGTCTCTTGTGGTTGTCATTAAAGGCTCTTATTGGTTGTCCTTGGTAACTCTTAGTGGTTGCCTTTATGTCATTTATTAACATACTATTCCATGATGGAACTTGACATTTATGAGCAAGTCTTCATTATAATTCTAGAGGATGAATATATATATATATATATATAAATATATATATATATATATATATATATATATATATATATATATATATATATATATAGTTAAAGTTTTTCATTTTGCGTTTGTACATTCATTTAAGTTGTTCCCCGCCTTTGGCAACTCCTATTGAGTAGTAGTTGAAATCGTCGTAGGACTTAAATCATATCTAATTAGTGGCGCAACCATAAAGAAAATGATTTCACTGATACTCCATTGGATGACGTTTAGTGATAGGTGTGATGAAAATCATGGTGCTGATAAAGGCAAAGGAAAAGCAGTGAATACTTTTGCTTTAATTATGCTTAGTTTAGCTTATTTTCATAATACAAGTTGTATAACTTTTTTCTCATACTATAAAAAGTATTTTTGTGATTGTATATTGACATGAAATTGAAATAATTCAAAATTTTGAATCACTGGTAAGAATATGAGAATCGCTAAATGATACAAAATTTGAAAGAGCATGAATAAGCGATGAATTCTGAGGAGAGTTATAAATAAATACACACGTGTAATTTGACATCAGTACAAATATGAACAATGAATACATGTACATAACTAAGAATCAAAACGAAATAAAATTAATTATGCATCGATGCGTAGGAAATGTTAAGGGTTAACCCAGTAGTTGGAGGGGTTGAATAGCCCATGGAAAAATACTTATGAGATTTATATGCCAGTGGTCATTGAAGGCTCAAAGGTCGTTGAAGACCAAGAAGTGATACATTCTAAACATACCCTTATGATTTTCTAATTTTATAAAAGTAAGATATACAAGAAATATGATGTGGAATTGAATATAAATGAAAAAAAATGATATTGAACGTGAAGTGAATGAGTTTTGAATGAAAAGAATGATAATGAACACGAAGTGAATAAGTTATGAAAAAAATGCATAGAAAGATATAGAAATGCAAAGAGAATGAAGAACCATGAAGAACGAATAAAGAGAATACAAGCATTTGAAATATAACATAATGTTGCACACACAATGCATTTTTCTTATTGATTTTTACGAAAATATTTACTGCACTTGTCTATACCAAAATTTAAATGTATATGCATATTGCTACTAATGTTTATTGTTTGCATGCATAACAGTTAAAGAGCTAAGTTCCCAACTTAGTCATATTTTTATGACTAAACTCATCGTGATTTCTATTTTTAGGTAGTTAAGGCGACCTTGAGTGCACCAAGAAAGGCTAAGTTGACCGAGGAAGAACAAAAAAGGATCGTTGCAGAACGACCCAAGGTATGTGTTAAGCATTTTATATGTTTATTTTGTACTCATGCACTATATATGTTGCGACAAATGTTTGACAAATTTACTCTCATATAGAATTTCAATGAGGTCTGAAATGGGGCCTCACATAGGATGATGCTCAATTTGTTGACGTAGGTTTTGTCATAAATATTGGTTGACCTTGATCACATTAACACTCATATAGGCCTGTTCAAAAAGCCAGACCAGGGTCGGGCCAGTCGGGCCCGAGCTTTTTGCCACCCGGGCTTGGGCCGGCCCGGATTGAGCCGGGCTCGGGCCCACTCTCAAAAAAGGGGCCTGCTAAGGCCCCCATGGACGGTTGGGCCCGGGCCGGCCCGGCTTTCTTATAGGAGGAAACTCCCGCCTTTTGGCGGGATTTTCCCGCCTATAATGAAAATCCCGCCTGGGCGGGATTTCCATGACCCGGGTGCCGAGCCCAGGCTAGGCCCAACTCCCAGGCTTTTCCCGGTGTACAACCCCGTATTCGCAGGTTTTGAGTTTTTAAGCTTTTGGAGCGGTTTGAAACCTTGGTGGCCAATTTTGCCTAGCCCTTGGAATATACTAGCAGGGGGAGGAAAAATCTGCCTCCCCCCAGTGGCCCTTTTGGGGGGGGGGGGGGGGGGGTGCGACAAGTTGGCTGGCACCCGCCCCGACCTGATAAGTGCGAGGTGGGAGCAGCGAGACCGGTCGGGGGCCGGGGTCTCGCCCCTGCCCCCTCCTACTCCGCGGCTTAGCGGGGCGAGACCGGCCGGGGGCCGGGTCTCGCCCCTGCCCCCTCCTGCTCTGCGGCCTGGCGGGGCGAGACCGGCCGGGGGCCGGGTCTCTCCCCTGCCACCTCCTTCTCCGCGGCCTGGCGGGGCGATAACCGGCCGGGGGCTGGGGTCTCGCCCCTGCCCCCTCCTGCTCCGCGCCTAGCTGGGCGAGACCGTCAGGGGCCGGGGTCTCGCCCCTGCCCCCTCCTGCTCTGCGGCCTGGCGGGGCGAGACCGCCGGGGGCCGGGGTCTCGCCCCTGCCCCCTCCTGCTCTGCGGCCTGGCGGGGTGAGACCGACTGGGGAATGGTGTCTCGCCCCTGCCCCCTCCTTCTCCGCGGCCTGGCGGGGCGAGACTGGCCGGGGGCCGAGGTCTCGGCCCTGCCTCCTCCTGCTCCGCGCTTGGCGGGGCGAGACCGGCCGGGAGGCAGGGTCTCGCCCCTTCCCCCCTCCTGCTTCGCGGCCTGGTGGGGCGAGACCGGCCGGGACGCCGGGGTTTCGCCCCTGCCACCTACTGCTCCACCCTAGCGGGCGAGACCCGGCCGGGGGGCCGGGGTCTCGCCCCTCCCCCCCCCCCCCCCCCCCTGCTTCGCGGCCTGGCGGGGAGAGAGTGGCCGGAGGCCGGGTCTCGCCCCTGTCCCCTGCTCCCCAGTTCTTCGGGGTCACCTGCTCGTCTCGGGTGCCCGAGGAGATGGTGGGAATGGCTCCTCCCGCTCTTGGACCTCTTTTGGCCATGTTTTTACTGTTTTACCCTCGGGGTAGAATTACCTCTTTACCCCCCCCCCCCCCCCCCCCCCCCGCCCGGTGTTGCTATTTTATATTGGCCCGAGGCATATTTGGCGTAGGGGTATTATTGACATTTTGGTCCATGGGGTTGGAAAAACTATAAATAGACCCTTGGGGGTGCCTTGGAGAGCATTGCATTCAGAGCCACAAAAATCTCCTTGCTATCTTCCTTCAAGGCACCTAGCTCAAGCATTGGCTAGGGAGGGGGAGACCTCAAAGGTCTTCCGGGTGTGAGGTGGGACCTCCGCGCTAGAGCCGAGGGTCTGTTTATAGCTTCTTGATCCTTTGGTCCTTGACGTTCTCCTGAGTGTAGTAGGTGCGAGGTCACCCCTTTCTAGGGACCCCGAACTACACAGAGGTCATTTTTGGCTTCAACACTTTTGGTGCGGTGAGCGTGGAGAGTGACCAACATAGAAGATCTCGAGAGAGTGTCATAGCTGGAGGTCATGGAGGTAGTGATGATCTCGGCGAGCTCCCCGGCCCAGGACCCTTTGTGGGGAGGCAAGAGTCCATGGCCTCCATCCAAAGTATCAAGGAGATGCTGCGAAGCATTGCTCCTCGGGGTGGCAGCTCCACCCAACCCCCCAGGAGCTAGCTCCCCCCCTCTCGACGAGATTACCCCAGCGGGGGGAGAAGGAAGTGCACCAGGAAGAAGGTCGGGGAAGGATAGGATGGGAGATGGTTCTCCAGCTCGGCGAGTGCCGGCCTTCCAGGAGAGCAGGTCGCGCGAGTGGAGGTGGTGAGACCACCCCTTAGGGGTTCACCCTTCAGCGAGCTGATCATCTCAGCTCCCGTTCCCGAGGGGTTCCGAGAGCCTGATATGGCTTACTATACTGGGAAGGATGACCCCGTCCAGCATCTGGAGTGGTTCGAGGATGCCATCTCCATCAGGCCGATGATGGATGCCTTCAAGTGTCGCCTCTTTGCGATCACGTTGAAGGAGAAGGCAAGGGACTGATTTCATCAACTCCCTCCGAGTCGATCTATGGGCTCGAGGACTTGATCCGAGCTTTCAGCTTCGCTTCTCCACCTCCAAGAAGAGGAAGAGGAGTCCTGAGTCCATCTTCCTGATAAGGCAGGGGGTCGAGGAGTCGCTGGCCCGTTACGTTGACAGGTTCCAAGAGGAGATCCAGGAGATGCCGGGGTATGCCCTCCAGATGGCGTTCACGGTGGGGTTGCGTGAGGGGTTCTTCAAGATGAACCTAAATCGAAAGGCCCCCATTTCCTTTGAGTAGCTGATGGAAAGGACGGCTAAGGAGATAGCCATGGAGGCGGAAAACCCGGCATTTGTCAAGAAGTTGGCGAAGCTAACAGAGATGGAGTCAAAGGAGCAAGGTGGCTCGAGGCATCAGGAAGGAAGAAGGAGAGTGGAGCAGAGAGCTCATGGGTTCTCGGGACAGGAAGGTCAGGAACCAGGCTAGAGGCAACAGGGAGGACCTGCCCAGGGTCCCGGAAGAGCTCTCATCCGGGGTGGGGAAAACTTTCATGGGGGCCAAGGGAGGTTCAAATTCCAGAGGCAGGCCCCAAGACAACTCATACCCCTGCCATAGCAAGCCTTGGCAATAGGTGAAGGGGGAAGAGCTAACGGGAGAGACCGCCGAGCCCGTCGAAGGAGGGAAGGAAGAGTGTTGTTGTACTGTGATTTCCACCAAGTAGAGGGTCACGCCACGGCTACCTGCCCCGAGTTCCTAGAAGTGAGGGGGGCGAGAGGCCCTGTCCAGCAGCAGCTGCTGGTGCGGGTTGAGGAGGTTCTACCCAGAGAAGGGGGGGATGACGTGTGTGAGGACCGGGTCGATGTTGGACCCCGAGGTGGCATAGCAGTGATCCACGATGGAGTGGGGATCGAAGCCACTCAGAAGGCAAGCATCCATGTCATGTACCGACGGAGCGTTGCCTCGACATCCCAGACCCCGCCCCAGGAGGAGAAGATCATATTTTCGGTGAAGGACCTGCCGGATCATGAGGATCCGTTTGCGATGCGCTGGTCATCCAGACAGCCATCGAAGGCTATACCGTCTCCCGGATCTTGGTTGACAACGGAAGCTCCGTCAACATCGTTTTCAAGAAGGCGTTTGACGAGATGAAGGTAGAGCCAAGGAGGGTGTTGGCCTCATACGGACCCCTGTTCGGATTTTCAGGAGAGTGGAAGGAGGTGGAGGGTGGAGTAGGACTCCAAGTAAAATTGGGGAGGACTTCAAGGAACTGTCGGTTCGTCATTGGTGACGCTCCAAGCAGCTACAACGCCATCTTCGGAAGGCCCCTCATCAGTGTTGGGTTTCTCTATGAGGATGGCACAATACTTGTGCACGCAGCGGAAGGAAAAACATCAAGAAAAACCCAAAGAGATGTGGATCGGGCCATGAACGTTGAATCAAGAAGTTAGCAAAACAAGTAGGCAAAAATTACCTCGGTGGCGTTGAGTCACAACTCAACGAAGATGCTCCAAACTTTGTCTTCTTGCTAGTGGCGAGTTCTACGTGGAATAATGTCCACGTTTCTGCAGAATTCCACACGAGCGGGAGAACACCGGGCTTTCCGTCACACGGAAGATCGGGATGGAGGAAAGGACCGCACCTTGCTTTCCATGGACTGCTAGGTCCGCGTCAGGAAAAGCAACACCAGCGACAATCGCCGGAAATGAAGAGGTCGACGGAGCGAACACGGCGGCGGCGGAACCCTTCCGTCGGCGGCGGGATTCGGGATCGGCGGCACGATCGCGGAACGGAACTCTTCCGTCGCGGGTTTCGATCTGCTACAGGAGAAAATCGCAAGCTCTTTCCCGAAAACCCTAAGTGTTGTATTTATACCAAAGGTATAAATAAACCTAGGCTTATCGCTATCCGCAGACCACCCAAGAATAAGGTTCAGAATCGGCGAGTATCAATCGGCGAGAATCGGCGAGAGTCGGTGAGAATCGGCGAGAATCGATCAGCGAACATCACCATGGATTGGCGAGAATCAGAGTACCATCCCCGACGATTCTCGCCGATCGTCGAGCTTCACTTGATGATACACGTCGAATCTCGCCGACCGTCGAGCCGCGGTCGACGACACATGTCGAAGTCGTCGATCGTCGAGAATCAGCATATTGATTCTCGACGATTCTCGTCGATCGGCGAGAATCAGAGAGACGATTCTCGCCGATCGGCGGGAATCAGAAGACGATTCTCGACGAATGTTATCGACCCTCGACGACTATCCTTACCAACCCTCCAAGGCAACATTTGCCCAACCCGACGATCCTTTAAGGCAACATTTGCCCACAACCCAATCCAGGTCGGTGATTGGCAATCTTTACCAACACAGTCAATTATCCAACTTCTCCACATCTCTTATGTGCGACCCTGCAGGCTCATATCGCGTTGGCAGTGAGATCATATGTTTGATCACTTCCAGATCACAATGGTAAACTCAACAGACTCCCACTTGATCTCGAAAGTATCAAAGCAAAAACCTCACAAACAATGAGCGCCATCTAGCAATGCATCATTGCTCCCCAAGCAATAAGAGTTCATAACTCATAAGCCTTTATGACCAATGTATCAGCGTTGTCTTTGTCCTTTGTCCCTTACATCCGGAAAGAACTAGAGGCATGGACCGTGTCACCCTCGTAATAGCTCAATCCAAGTTTCTTGATCCAGGACGGACTTCCAGAGAATGGTGAGTCCAATATACATATTGACTCAACCAAGCATGGTCATGCATTTCTCAGTCCTGTTCCATCAAGGGGCCCATGGATGCAACTCCTATCATACAGGAGGACAAATCTCATATCTGCTCACACACAAACACCCAAATGATTCGTAACATGCCCAACAACCACCCTTATGTTGGGTTTCTCTATAAGGATGGCACAACGCTTGTGCACGCAGCGGAAAAATCAAAACATCAAGAAGAACCCAAAGAGATGTGGATCGGGCTATGAACGTTGAATCAAGAAGTTAGTAAAAACTAGGCAAAAATTACCTCGGTGGCGTTGAGTCACAACTCAACGGAGATGCTCCAAACTTTGATTTCTGCTGGTGGCGAGTTCTACGTGGAATAGTATCCACGTTTCTGCAGAAGTCCACACGAGCAGGAGAACACCGGGCTTTCCGTCACACGGATCGGGATGGAGAAGACCGCACCTCTGCTATTCCACGGACTGCTAGGTCCGCGTCAGGAAGAGCAGCACCAGCGACGGTCGCCGAGAAGAGGAGGTCAGCGGAGCGATCACGGCGGTGGCGGAACGCTTCCGTCGGCGGCGGGATACGGGATCGGGGAAACGATCGTGGAACAGCTTCCGTCAAAATCGATTTGATCGGCAGTAAAAGCACACACCCCCGAAAAACCCTAAGTGTCCTATTTATACCAAAGGTATAAATAAACCCAGGAAAATCGCTATCCGCAACCACCCCGAAATAGGGTTCAGAATCGCGAGTATCAATTGGCGAGAGTCGGCGAGAATCGGCGAGAATCGATCAGCGAGCATCACCATGGATCGGCGAGAATCAGAGTACAATACTCGACGATTCTCGCCGATCGTCGAGCATCACTTGACGATACATGTCGAATCTCGTCGACCGTCGAGCCGCGATCGACGATACTTGTCGAAGTCGTCGATCGTTGAGAATCAACATATTGATTCTCGACGATTCTCGTCGATCGGCGAGAATCAAAGAGACGATTCTCGCCGATCGGCGGGAATCAGAAAGACAATTATCGACGAATGCCATCTACCCTCGCACGACAATCTAACCAGCCCTCCAAGGCAACATTTGCCCAACCCGACGATCCTTTTAAGACAACACTTTGCCCACAACCCCCATTCAGGTCGGTGATTGGCAACCTTTACCAACACAGTCAGTTATCCAACTTCTCCACATCTCTTATGTGCGACCCTGCAGGCTCATATCGCGTTGGCAGTGAGATTACATGTTTGATCACTTCCAGATCATCATGGTAACTCCAACAGACTCCCACTTGATCTTGAAAGTATCAAAGCAAAAACCTCACAAACAATGAGCGGCATCTAGCAATGTATCATTGCTCCCCAAGCAATAAGAGTTTATAACTCATAAGCCTTTATGACCAATATATCAGCGTGTCTTTGTCCCTTTGTCCCTTACATCCGGAAAGAACTAGAGGCATGGACCGTGTCACCCTCGTAATAGCTCAATCCAAGTTTCTTGATCCAGGACAGACTTCACAAGAATGGTGAGTCCAATATCACATATTGACTCAACCAAGCATGGCATGCATTTCTCAGTCCAGTTCCATCAAAGGGGCCCATGGATGCAACTCCTGTCATACAGAGGACAAATCCCATATCTGCTCACACACAAACACCCAAGTGATTCGTAACATGCCCAACAACCACCCTTATCGTCAACCTTTCTCAAGGAAGACTTTAGATGGCATCAAAGCACGCTCTTCCTCACTTGATGAATGCTGTGACTTTAGGTTAAAGGACTACAACACCATTGTCAATTGAGACCTACTCTCGTGACACGATTGGATGACAATCCACAGAGCATTCTCAGGTTGGGTATGTCCAGACAACTTGTTCACTAACAAGTACCCACGTGATGACTTGATATCACAATATCATGACCTGTGAGAACCGATCATCAGTCAACGCATGTGCTAGTCTTCATGTACCATCATCACCCTTAGTTTTCTATGATGATACTCGACCAGGGATCTTTAAGAATGAAGCTTCAAATAAATCATGGGCTCTCACATTCAAGTCACGTACTTGATGTCCCATGGAAGCAACATTCTAAGGTATCTATTATGTTAACATTTAACTATCATATATAAAAAGACATAAAAAAGAATTTGTCATTAATTGTAAAAGGAAAATTAGGTACACAGTTCATCATATGAACAAACACCAACAAAAAATATAAGATTACATGTAACCCACAAGATTCTCGCTAGAGTTGATCATTTAGGTATCGTATACCCATCGATCTAGTATGACCATCATGCTTTCTCTGCGCGAGAGGCTTTGTCAGTGGATCCGCAATATTCTCCTCAGTCGACACTCTGCAAATGTTTACATCTCCTCGTTCGACAATCTCACGAATAAGATGAAACCGCCGAGTATGTGCTTGGAGCGCTGATGAGATCTAGTTCCTTAGATGTGCAATTGCACCATTGTTATCACAGTAGAGAACTACGGCACCAACAATGCTAGGAACTACATCAAGCTCGCCGATGATTTCCTAATCCATACAGCCTCCTTCGCCGCATTAGCTGCTGCGATATACTCCCTCTGTTGTAGAATCAGCAACTGTCTCTTGCTTGGAACTCTTCCAGCTCACAGCTCCTCCATTCAGGCAAAACACAAAACCTGACTGAGACTTGGAGTCATCTCGATCAGTTGGAAAGCTAGCATCCGTGTAACCACTACAAAACGAGCTCTTCCTCTCCACCATACACCAAGAACACGTCCTTTAGTCCTTCTCAGTACTTCAGGATATTCTGACTGCAATTCAGTGACACTCACCCGGTCTGACTGATACCTGCTAGTCATGCTCAAAGCAAAGGAGACATCGGGTCGAGTACATAACATCGCGTACATAATTGATCCAATCGCCGAAGCATATGGAATCAACTTCATGCGGTCCTTATCTCACAAGATTTTGGACACTGGTCCTTAGAGAGATTCACACCATGAGACATGGGCAAAAATCCTTTCTTGACTCAAGCATGTTGAACCGCTTCAACACCTTTTCGATGTACGTACACTGGGTCAAACCCAGCAACTTCTTCGATCTATCTCTATAGATCTTAATACCGAGTATATAAGTCGCTTCACCCAAATCCTTCATTGAAAAGCAGTTCCCTAGGTTGTTCTTAAACAACTTTCAGGGTAGGAATGTCATTCCAATCAACAGTATGTCATCTACATACAATATCAGGAAGACAACAATGCTCCCACTGATTCGCTGTAAACACAAGGCTCATCTTCATTCTTGATGAAACCAAACTCTTTAATTTTCTCATCAAAACGAAGATTCCAACTTCGAGAGGCCTGTTTCAGTCCATAAATGGACTTATTCAGCTTGCATATTTTAGTGGCTTCATCTGGGGATACAAAACCCTCGGGTTTTGTCAAATACACTTCCTCAAGGAGGTTTCCATTAAGGAAAGCCGTTTTGACATCCATCTGTCAATCTCGTAGTCATAATACGCAGCAATAGCAACAATATCCTTATGGACTTTACCATAGCAACAGGGGAAAAGGTCTCATCATAGTCAATACCATGAATTTGCTTGAAACCCTTAGCCACCAGTCGCCCTTTGAATGTTTGTACATTCCCATCCATGTCGGTCTTCTTCTTAAGACCACTTGCACCTATGGGTCTACCCCTTCAGGTGGTTCCACCAAGTTCCAAACTTGGTTAGCATACATGGAGTCCATTTCGGATTTCAAGCCTCAAGCCATTTGTCGGAGTCCGTCCATTCATAGCCTTGGTAGGTTGCTGGTTCCTCATCATGATCCATAAGCAAC
>CM077153.1:50307650-50356955 GCA_039583875.1 Platanthera guangdongensis | reverse complement strand
ACGTAACGCCCCTTACGTCATTATGACATACCAAGAGGATGAAATAATTGTCGGAAAAATCGGGGCGATATAGTCACTCCTCCAAAAAGAAAGTTTCGTCCTGAAACTTGAACACGAAACGAAACAAGTGGGCAGAAAGAAAGACATGAAAGAAAAAATCATTAAACAATAATACTAACCAGGGATGACTAGGAGAATAGCTAAGGATGAGATTCTCTCATTGTGGATTCCAATTCTCAAATTGCATCTCTAGCATCCTGATTGCGCCAGAGAACCTTAACCATCAGAATTGTCTTTTTTTCTTAGCACACGATCTTGCGTCTCCAGAATACGGACAGACTCTTCGACATACGAGAGATTAGACTGCAACTGGGGTACTAAGTGTAAGACATGCCGATCACTACGAACGCACTTTCGCAACTGGCTCACGTGAAACACTTTGTGAACACCAGGGAAAGAATCAGGCAATTCCAGTCTATAGGCAGAAACTCTGATGCGCTCCAGAATCTGAAAAGGTCCCACATACCTGGGATATAGCTTATGATTCCTTCCAAATCTCTTAACACCTATCATCAGAGAGACCTTCAGAAATATCATATCCCCAACTACAAATTCCAGATCAACTCTGCGCTGATTTGCATACTTTTCATATTGCTCCGGAGCCAACCTCAGCTTTTCACGAATATGCATCACTGAAATGCTCATATCCTCCAATGCTTTCGGACCGAGCAAATGCTTCTCACCAACTTCTGCCCAAAACATGGGAGTTCGACAACGCCTTCCATATAAAGCTTCAAAGGGCGCCATCTACAAACTCTCCTGATAGCTGTTATTGTACGCGAACTCCATCAGTCCGAGGCGTTTATCCCAAGCCCCACCATGGTCCAGAATATAGCATCTAATCATATCCTCCAAGATCTGATTCACTCTCTCTGTCTGATCATTAATCTGAGGATGATAGGCAGTAGAATACCTAAGGTCAGTACCTAGAGCTCCTTGCAAACTTTGTCAGAAACGAGACATGAACCGGGAATCTCTATCTGACACGATACTCGTAGGCACACCATGCAACCTGATGACTTCGCCCAGATAAAGCTTAGCTATCTTTTCCATAGAATAATCAATTTTGAAAGGCACAAAGTGGGCACACTTGGTTAGTCTTTCCACGATAACCCACACTACATCATGCCCTCGGGGAGATCTCGGTAAACCGGTTATGAAATCCATGGATAAACTCTCCCATTTCTAACTCGGTATGTCTAAAGGCGTTAACTTACCACCCGACCTTCTATGATCAGCTTTGACACGCTGGCAGGTATCACATTCAGATACAAATCTAGCGATGTCGTTCTTCATACCTGACCACCAAACAATCTGCTTCAAATCTCTGTACATTTTCGTGAAACCAGGATGATAAGCAACACTTGAACCATGAGTTTCACTGCATATTCTTGCTCAGATATCCCCAACAGCCGGAATACAATATCTATCGCGGTACTTTAGGGTACCAATGTCATCAGTCGAAAAGTCAGGTAATTCCCCTTTCTCAGTCCTACTGCGGAGGTGCTGCAAATCAGGATCGTCTTTTTGATGTAGCCTAGTGAGAGTAATCCACGAAGGCTCTTCCACCTCTAAGCTACTCGGCGAAGCGTTATTCCCTACTGTTATGTCCATGAGCGAAAACTCCTCTACAAGGGCTTGCACCGAGAGGTTAAGGATTTGAGCGGGCTTTCGGCTCAAGGCATCTGCTACTATGTTAGCCTTGCCGGGATGATAAAGGATATTGGCTTCGTAGTCTGTAACATATTCTAATAATCTACGCTGGCGTAAATTCAACTCCTTCTGAGTGAGCACATATTTCAAACTTTTGTGATCCGTGTAAATTTTGCATGACACTCCATACAAAAGATGTCTCAACAACTTCAAGGCATAAATGACGGCAACAAATTCCAAGTTGTGCGTAGGATAATTCGTTTCATGGACCTTCAGTTGTCTCAATACATACGCAATCACTTTGCTGTCCTGCATCAACACGCAACCGAGTCCAACTCGTGAGGCGTCCACATAGAAAACATACTCTACTCCTTCCATCGGCAATGCCAAAACTGGAGTAGAACATAGTCTCCTCTTGAGCTCTTGAAAAGCTTCCTCACAGGCATCACTCCAAATAAAAGTTACGCTCTTTTGCGTAAGCCTGGTCAACGTTGCAGAAAGCACGGAGAATCATTTCACAAATCTTCTTTAGTAACCTGCCAACCCTAAGAAGCTCCTTATCTCCTTAGGCGATATAGGTCTCTTCCAATCCAAGACTGTGGCTATCTTCGCGGGATCCACTGAGATACCATCCTTGCTTATAATGTGTCCAAGAAATGACACCTGAGACAACCAGAACTCGCACTTGCTAAGCTTCGCATACAGCTTGTGCTCCCTCAGAGTAGTTAAGACCAAATGCAAGTGTAAGACATGCTCTTCTGCATTTCTGGAATATACCAGGACATCGTTAATGAATACAACCACGAACTTATCCAGAAAGTCCTTGAACACCCTGCTCATTATGTCCATAAAAGTTAACGGTGCGTTCGTTAATCCAAATGATATCACCAGAAATTCAAAATGACCATATCAGGAACGAAAAGCAGTTCGCGTAACGCCTGACTCACAGATTCTTAACTGATGGTAGCCCTAACGGAGGTCAATCTTTGAGAGTCCGGAACTACCTCGCAGCTGGTCAAACAAGTCATCGATCCTAGGCAATGGATATTTGTTCTTGATGATTATCTTGTTTAGCTCTCGATAATCTACGTGCAACCTCATCATTTCATCCTTTTTCTTCATGAAGAGGACTGGTGCACCCCAGGGGGAAGAACCAGGTCTAATAAAATCGCACTGCAATAACTCATCCAGTTGAGCACGCAGCTCCTCTGACTCGTGTGGCACCATACGGTACAGTGCTTTTGCAATATGGCAAGTGCCTGACTCAAGGTCTATAACGAACTAGTAAAAAGTAGCGAACATGCAAGAACAAACAGATAGACTTTTGAATAATTGAAATTTTATTATCCAAAAAAGATAACATTTACAAAGGTATGACCTCCCTTATATAGAATGGAGGAGATTGAGAGAGTATAAACAAACAATGTTGGACTAAACATGTACAGGGCTGAGCGGCTAGAAATAAAGGAGACCGCACAGGCCGCGCGGTTAGACAGATGGGTAAACCGCACGACAACTCCAGCAGGATAAGAACAAGCCGCAATGTGAGTCCGATAGACCGCCCGGTCTCCAAGCACCAGAGGAGACCGCCAGACCGCTCGGTCAACAAACCGCCAGACAAGACCGCAAGGCCTCCCGGTCTAATACTTCAACACTCCCCCTCAAGCTGGAGCATAGATATCAATCATGTCCAGCTTGTCACAAATGTGGAAGAAGGAAGTAGAGACCAGCTTGGTGAAGATATCTGCCAATTCCTTGTCAGAGGTGACAAATTGAGTACAAATCTGTTTCTTCAAAATCTCTTCCCGAATGAAGTGACAGTCAACCTCTATGTGCTTTGTTCTCTCATGAAAGACCAGATTTCTGGATATGTATATAGCAGCCTTGTTGTCACAGAACATAGGAAGAGGATATTCATATACCTCGCCCAGGTCAAGCATGAGAGCCCGCAACCACTTTAACTCACACGTGGTTGACGTCATACTCCGGTATTCGGCTTCTGCACTGAATCTGGAGACAACAGACTGTTTCTTGCTCTTCCAACTCACAAAATTTCCACCAACAAAGGTACAAAAACCTGATGTAGATTTACGATCGCCTTTGTCATCCGCGTAACTTGAATCTGAGTAGGCCTCAACCCTCAGATGACCATTCTTCTGAAAGATTAGCCCTTTGCCTGGTGCTGCTTTGATATACTCTAAAATCTTCAGGGCAGACTGAAGATGGCACTCCCTGGGAGCTTGCATAAACTGACTGACCTTGCCTACAGCATAGGCGATGTCGGGTCTAGTCACTGCGAGATAGATGAGTTTGCCTACCAAACGTCTGTACCTTGTGACATCAGATAGAAGAGGCGAGTCATCCGTCCACGTTTTGTCTTCTCCAATAGCCATGGGAAACCGAGCTGGTTTGGCACCTGTCAATCCTGCTTCTTGTAGAAGATCAAGGGCATAATTTCGTTGGGAGAGAACCAACGAGTCAAGTTTCCGAGAGATTTCTATCCCCAAGAAGTATTTCGGGGAGCCCATATCCTTTATGACCAAGTGTTGACGGAGGTGCTTCTTCGTCAAGTCCACCCCATCTCGGTCATCGCCAGTAAGAAGAATATCATCCACATATACTGCCAAAACCACCAGTCCCGAGGCCATTTTGCGAATGAATAAGGAGTGATCGGCCGAACTACTTGTAAAGCCGATGGTAGCCACAATGCCACTGAATTTGTCGAACCACGCCCGAGGGCTCTGCTTTAGGCCATAAATGGCCTTCTTCAAATGACATACGCGTGTCTCCCCCTGAGCAACATACCCAGGAGGTTGCTCCATGTAGACGTCCTCCTGAAGATCGCCATAGAGAAAGGCGTTCTTCACATCAAGCTGGGAAATAGCCCAATCCCGGTTAACAACCACAGAGAGAAGAACCCGGATGGTGCTGAGGCGAGCAACCGGAGAAAAAGTATCAAAGTAATCAATGCCGTAAGTCTGAGTGAAGCCCTTAGCTACCAACCGGGCCTTATAGCGATCCACAGTGCCGTCGGGGCGAAATTTCACAACGAAGACCCAGCGACAGCCAACCACATCAGTGCCCACGGGAGGAGGAACAAGGGTCCAGGTACCCCTTTCAGTAAGAGTAGCCATCTCCTCATCCATGGCAGACTTCCAATGAGGGAGAGCAAAAGCCTCCTGGTAGGTGCGGGGAGTAGAAGTAGCAGAGATAGCCAAGACAAAACACCTGCGAGAAGGAGAAAGCCGATCATAGGAAACAACTGCCGCAAGCGGGTGTTGAGTACACGCCCGCACCCCTTTGCGAAGAGCAATGGGAAGATCCAGGTCGACGGTGCGTCAGCGACCGGAGCATCCGTGGCGGAGAAGGCTGGCCCGGGACTAGAGAGACGGCGACGGAGAGGAAGGTGGAGGGGTGGGTGGGGAGACGGACTGGGAAGGAGACGGTGGAGGAGGAGACGGAGGTGGGAAGACGTCGAGAGGCGTGGAGGGAACGGAGAGATCAGAAGGAAGAGAGGAGGTAGGAGAGAAGTAGGAAGCATTCTCGAAAAATGTCACATCCGCGGAGACAAACTGCTTGCGGAGAAGGGGGTCAAAACAGCAATAGCCTTTTTGAGTGGTAGAGTACCCCAAAAAGACACACTTGGTGGAACGGGGGGAAAGCTTGTCGCGGGTAGCGGAGGGAGCGTGAACAAAGGCCGTACAACCAAAGACACGGAGAGGGAGAGGAAAAGGTTCCTTGTGGGGGTAGAGAATGGAGAAGGGGGTTTTGGCCGTAGAGAACTGTGGAGGGAAGGCGATTGATGAGATAGCAGGCGAGGAGCACAGCGTAGCCCCAATAGGAGCGAGGTACGTGCATCTGCGTTATGAGAGTACGAGCAACATCAAGCAGGTGACGGTTTTTAAGCTCCGCCACCCCATTCTGCTGGGAGGTGTAAACACAAGTAGTTTGATGAAGAAGACCATGTTGGTGAAAGAAAGAGGAGAACTCATGATTAAGATATTCCTTGGCATTATCAGAACGTAAAATTTTAATAGAAATGTCAAACTGATTCTGAATCATACAATAAAATGATTGCCAAACAGAAAAGAGTTCAGAGCGATCTTTTAATAGATACACCCAGGTACATCGTGAAAAATCATCTATAAAAGTGACAAAATAGGAACTACCCCGACCAACAGTGAGGGTAGGAGCCGGACCCCAGACATCAGAATGAATAAGATCAAATGGGCGAGAGGAGCCACGACCTTGCTTCGGAGGGAAGGAGGGGCGATGATGTTTGCCAAGCTGACACGCATCACAGTTGAGCGGAGAACTGGTAGGAGGTAAGTGGGGCAGAAGCTGTCGAAGAATCCGAGGAGGAGGATGTCCAAGGCGAAGATGCCATTGAAGGAGATCTGTAGAAGAGGAGTAGGCGGACAGAGCGGAAACATCGTCGAGGAAGTAGAGGCCGCCGCTCTCAGTCCCAGTAGCATTCGTCCGCTGGGTCCTCGGGTCCTGAAAAGAACAAGTAGTTGGAGTGAATAAGACGGAGCACTGAAGTTGCCGGCATAAAGTAGTAACAGATAATAAATTGCACGGGAAATTCGGGACATAAAGAGTGTCCTCCAAGCAAAGCGATGGGGTAAGTTGAACCATGCCCTTCCCATGAACCGGGGACGGTGAACCATCCGCCACACGAACTGGGGGTAAGCGGTCATGTGTCTCAAGACGGGAGAAGCAATGAGGGTTGCCAGTCATATGATTTGTAGCACCGGAGTCAATCAGCCATTTACCTTGGGTAACGACATAGGCACTACCTGACGTCGTGGCCATAGAGGCAGACGACCGAGAAGAGGCAGAGGCCGAAGAAGGAGCATCACTGGAAAGGCGAAGATGAGGATGTTTCTGCCAGCAGCGGTCAACAGAATGGCCGGTACGACCACAGTGAGAGCAGAGGAACCTGGATGAACCTCGGCCGCCGGAGTGGCCGCGGCCACTAGGTCCCCCCCTCTGAGCTTGGTGAGCAAAGGAGTCCTAGGAAGGGGGTGAGGCCAACAGAGGCCGCTGGAGCAGCGAAGTAACAGCGGCAATGCGAGCCGCGGTGGCATCCAAAGTAGGAGATTCTGCCTCACCCAGGTTCTGCTGGCGGATCAGATCATAGGAATCGGGAAGACGGAGAAGATAACAAACAACCAGGAGTTCCTGGAAGTGTTTGTGTTATTCGGCCAAGTCCGCGGAGAAGGGGCGATTCTGGAGGATTTCAGCACCAAGAGCCTGAACCTGCTGATAAGCCGCAGCAGGAGACATGGAAGAGCGGGCGAAGAGGTCCGCATAGAGAGTATAAATGCGGGACGTCTGGCCCCCCTTCGAATAGAGAGCAGCGAGGTGAAGCCAGGCGGCCTTGACCGTCTCATCATGGCGAATGACGGGAAGGCACTCATCAGAAAGGCTGTTGGCCAGCCACGTGCGGACAAGAGCATCACTCGCATCCCAGTCATCAAACTCAGGAGAGGTACGAGGAGGAGGGTCTAATACTTCAACATAACTCCACCTCTCTCTCAGGAGGAAGTCTAGGAAGACTAACAGGAAAGACATCCGGAAACTCACGCACCACAGAAACGTCCTCAACCCGAGGCATAATAGGTGCAGCTTCCAAAACAGAAACAGAAACAAAGAAAGAACCGCATCCAGACTCTAGAAGCTTATGAGCATGTACCGCAAAAATGATTGAAGATTCCTGACGCGGTAAACCATACACACTCATGGGTTGGCCTTTGTCGCCTTTGAAATCCAAGCGCTTGTGCTTGTACTGAATGACGACATCATAGCTCGACAGCCAGTCCATGCCCAAAATCACGTCGAAGTCTTCCAAGTCTAACACCTTCAGATTCGCAAAGGCTAGAAAACCACCTAGGAAGATAGGGCATTTTAGGATACCCTGACTTGACATCACCAGCTCTCCTGAAGGGAATTTGACGTTTAGGGAAGTGTCTAACTGGTCAAGAACCCAGCGATGTCAGTCTACAAAACTCCTTGCTACAAAGGAGTGAGTAGCACCTGAATCGAACAGAACGCACACCCACTTATTTTTCACCTTAAATTCACCTAAACACATTGCACTCGCAACTAAAATGCAGAAACTATAAATCTACCATAAGAGATTATTAGCTGAGTCGAAGACTAACCTAAGATCATTTGAGCCGGTGATTGGGCTTCCTCTTTGTTCAGCACATTCAACTTTCCTTTTTCCCTTGTCCATGTGAGGCGGGGACGGCGATAGAGTCTGCAACGGAACTGCATGCAGCGCAAGCTGGCTCTATGGGCAATTAACCCTCAAGTGTCCTTTCTGCCCGTAGAAAAAACAATCTCCAGCCTTCTTGCGACAATGGGCTGCATCGTCCCCACTCTTATGGCAATAAGTACAGACAGGACCTCCTTTTGGTGCATCCTGGATCGTGTGTACCTGAGACTGCTTCTGCGCATCCAGTCTCTTAAAGCACTTTTCAAAAGGGTGGCCTGGCTTACCACGGAAGCTACACGCTTCCCTTATATCCTTCTTCGCCGTCGGGCCAGATGTCCTAGTACTTCCACCATCATCAGATTTCCTCTTGTCCTTCTTTGCATGCAATACCCGATTCTTCGCATTATCTATCGCCTCAACCTTCAAGGCGGCCTCTAATACTTCTGTAAAGGTCTCAGATTTGTATGTGCTAGCCAACTGCTGGATGTCATACCTCAGACCACCTAGAAAGCATTTTACTCTGCGTTCTTCGGGCACTACCAGATCTGGGGTGAAATGACTGAGCTTGCTAAACTCGATCTCGTACTCAATAATAGTGAGTTGCCTCTGCTTCAGGTGTAAAAAGTTATTCATCATACGGTCTTGCTCGACCAATGGTAAAAACTTCTTCTGTAACATACTCTTGAATGAATCCCACGAGCACCCATCAGTAAGATTCTCTTTTTCTCTAATCCACCAACACTTCGCAAGTCCTTTGAGCTGATGTGCCGCAATCAACACCTTTTGATCGGAGGAACTGCCAGAATAATAAAACATGTCTTCAATGACGATGATCCAATCATCCAACCCCATGAAGTCTGCCTACCATCATACGTAGGAGGTTCTAGTCGATGGAAGGGATAAATGAAATTCATCTCTGGCGGTAGTGCAACTAGGGGAACTAGAGCAACAGGAGGAGTAGGAACGGTTTGACCCACAGCAGGGTTATGCGCTCTAGTCTGCTGCCCGACGACGATAGCGAATAATGATTGTATCTGTGATTGCATGTCCACCATCCGCCTTGTCAGGGACTCATTACTCTATCGTAGTCCTTCAATCACAACTTCACTCTGGGTACCAGAAGACTCACCCTCCGACTGGGGAGTTGACCTCGTCGCAATGCGTTTAGACGATATTTCTACAGAACAAATAGATATCTAGTCAAAACCTTGCCTAAGACATCACAAACTGGGAAGATATTCCCATAGCAAAACTGTTTCGGGGTCATATTTTATATATGTGAACCAATGAGTCACCAAGGTCCTAGCTTAAGATACCTAAGCTAGTAAACTCAGATATATAGACTCGAATTAGATCAGGAACGAACAAACTCAAATCAGATCGGTAACGAATGGATACTTGTTATTGCTGTTACCTTGATCTGGAAAATCATGAAATGATGTTATGCTTCTAATTTGTGCTTATAATATGAATACGTAAATGTTAAGTTTCATTTCAGATCATGTGTATACATATGTCATCATGCAGATCTTTAACTTGGCATGTATGCTTATGCGATGATATGTTGTGTAAGCAGTGTTATGCATTCTAAAAAGGCCTTAGTACATGTTATGAGCAGCGTATACATACAATGTTATGTATCCCTTACTACATAATATTGTATGTAATGAAAAAGTAAAACGTGCTAATGGGCATCCATGTGATGATGGTTATGCATCACATACTACGTAACTGTCACATGTTGCCACCTATGGTGGATCCATATACAAACACATATTATGCATCTCACACTACATAATATGTCATGTATACTTCTTATCATGCTATGAGTGTAGTGTTCATGCTTCCATAAAGATCTACTGATGACATATCGATGTGTGTATGCAATGAAATGATATGAATAGAGTTTTGCTTAAGGGGAAGTTGTTCGACAGACTTGCCAAACCAACCAACCCTCTTGCAAAACCTCCCTCTGATACCAACTGTCACAACGCGCATTTTCTACGTATTAAATAATACATCATAGTAAGAGAAAATACGTGCTGTGATGCCACGCCGTGCAGGGGACAACTGTAGACGCTCAGGCAACCCGTCCTCACATTTACTTTATGTAAAAGACTTATACAATTAAGTTTAAAAAAATACATATGAGTTCTTTGATTTTACTGACCGTGTACCTCGGTCGGGTGGATCACTAGTCCATAGGTGAGAAAATATATAAGTTTACGCAGCGGAAAATACTTAGTTTGATTCATTTGTTATCCTATATGAGAATGAAAGTCTAGCATAATGTAATTATGATGCGACTTCTATATTTAATATAAATAAAAAAGGACTTTTATAGCGCTTTAAAGCAGTAAGTTTTGCAGTTAAAAAGTTATGTCACGACAATATTTCAGAATGCAGTTTTGTATACTTAAAAGTAACTATATGCATCCTAACATAAATCCTTCCCAGAGAGCAAGTATCAAACTATCAAAAGTAACCGCAGTAAAAGCAACAAGTAGTCTAACACAAAAAAAATCTAAGACTATGAGCGCCAACAACTGAAATGAACCCATAGGAAAATCTGATAAGTCTAAACAAAGACAACTACCTCAAAGCTCTGAGGTGGAAACAAACGGTCGCAGAGCACCAGAAGCATAACTCTGTCAGCTAAACCTACTACTGCTCTGGACCTGAGGCATTCAAAATAAAAACACCTCAGAAGCAAGTTACAAGTGGTGCAAAAAGTATAGGTAGACCAAACAAACTTCAAGGTGAACGAAAATCTACAGGACGACTGCAACAAAAGGTCAGTATCAGAGCAACAGAAACACAACAGTAAATCTAACTGAGCATGAAAGGCTAATCACAACAGCTGGACATAACAGAGTGTCAAACACCAGAAGTTCATACATTCATCTTTCTTTATTATTCTTGTTATTCATCATTTTAAAAGAGACTGATCAGCTCTATAGGAAGGGTACTGTGCCGGGAAAAAGGTCCACAACGCGCACAAACCTAGCCAAAAATGGCACTATGCCGAGGGAGAAACCCCAACGCGCACAGACCATCAGCTAAGGTAATGTGCTGGGGATGAAGGTCCATAACGCGCACAGACTCAACCATAAGGTACTGTGTCGAGGGAAAAACCCTAACGGGCATAGACCATCAGCGTTTACTTTGGTTACATATTAATATATGCAGAGTTTCTTTTATTCAACATATGCTAACAAGAATAATGGTCAATGGACTATAAATCGACTCTTAATGAAGCCGACACTTCAAATGCGCACTTATCAACAGGGACTTACCCAATGAGAATTCAAAGTGGGTCAACAAATGACTTGGACTGCATAAGGGCATTGCAAGGGTTAAGCAACGTGAAGTACGATCAAAATGACCCGATAAATAAAGTGACACGACAACTACATTTGTTTACCAAATCTACAAGATACAATTTGGGAGAAATGATTCTAGGTGAAACACACTTCATAATCCAAGACAATTAACTAGCAATTCAACGATAAAATTAACTTAAACATGTCAAATCTAAGAAATATGGCTAAAATTTGTAAGAAAGGAGCAAGAGGGAGGGCAAGAACACCACTTACCTCGATTTCTACTCCAATCGGTCTTCCAATTTACCCTACGTCGTGGATCTTGCCAAAAGAAGGCGCAGGGAAGCGGAATCTACAAGGATTTGACCAAAAGAGAGGTTAGGGCTGAAAACCCTAACAAAAAACTTCCACGAAACGAGAAATACTTACCACGATCGTGAAGATCTCAGCGAGAGCTTTTCGAATCTATACTCGGTTTGTGATTCCGAGCACCGTAGCTCCGACGATGGCGATCCGAAGCTTCAGATCTTAAAACCCTCGTCGTCACTCTCGCTCTCTGGATCGATCAAGAGAAGAACATGAAGTAGTTCTATTTATCCTTAAGTATATGATAATATATATATGTATATATATATTGTACAACCCCGTATTCGCAGAGTGGGGTCCCCTCGGCAAGCGCAAGACCAACTTTATATTTTTAAGCTTTTGGAGTGGTTTGGACTCTTAGTGGTCAATTTAGGCCGAGCCCTTGGAATATACTAGTAGGGGGAGGAAAAATCTGCCTCCCCCCAATGGCCCTTTTTTTTGGGGGGGGGGAGGGCAGGTGCGACAAGTTGGCTGACAGCTGCCCCGACCTGATAAGTGCAAGGTGGGAGCAGCGAGACTGGTCGGGGGCCGGGGTCTCACCCCTACCCCCTCCAGCTCCGCGGCCTGGCGGGGTGAGACCGGTCGGGGGCCGGGGACTCGCCCCTGCCCCCTCCTGCTCCGCGTCCTGGCGGGGCGAGACCGGACGGGAGGCCGGGGTCTCGCCCCTGCCTCCTCCTTCTCCGCGGCCTGGCGGGGCAAGGCCGGTCGGGAGGCCGGGGTCTCGCCCCTGCCCCCTCCTGCTCCGCGGCCTGGCGGGGAGAGACTGGTCGGGGGCTGTGGTCTCACCCCTGCCCCCTCCTGCTCCGCGGCCTAGCGGGGCTAGACCGGCCGGGGGCCGGGGTCTCGCCCATGCCCCCTCCTGCTTCGCGGCCTGGCGGGGCGAGACCGGCTGGGGGCCGGGGTCTCACCCCTGCCCCCTCCTGCTCCGCGGCCTGGCAGGGCGAGACCGACCGGGAGGCCGGGGTCTCGCCCATGCCTCCTCCTGCTCTGCAGCCTGGCGGGGCGAGACCGGACGGTGGCCGGGGTCTTGCCCCTGCCTCCTCCTGCTCCGCGGCCTGGCGGGGCGACACCGGCCGGGAGGCTGGGGTCTTGCCCCTGCCCCCTCCTGCTCCACGACCTGGAGGGGCAAGACCGGCCGGGAGGCCGGGGTCTCGCCCCTGCCTCGTCCTGCTCCGCGGCCTGGCGGGGCGAGACCGGCCGGGAGGCCGGGGTCTCGCCCCTGCCCCCTCTTGCTCCACGGCCTGGCGGGGCGAGACCGGCCGGAGGCCGGGGTCTCGCCCCTGCCCCCTTGCTCGCCCGTTCTTCGAGGGTCACCTGCTCGTCTCGGGTGCCCGGGGAGATGGTGGGAATGGCTCCTCTCGCTCTTGGACCTCTTTTGGCCATGTTTTTACCATTTTACCATCGGGGTGGAATTACCTCTTTACCCCCCGGTGTGGATGTTTTCTATTAGCCCAAGGCCTTTTTGTCCTAAGGGTATTTCTGACCTTTTGGTCCATGGGATTGGGAAAACTATAAATAGACCCTTAGGGGTGCCTTGGAGAGCTTTGCATTTTCAGCCACCAAACCCCCTTTGCTCTCTTCCACCAAGGCACCTAGCTCAGCATTAGCTAGGGAGGGGAAGTGCTCTGGTAGCCTTCCGGGTGCGAGGTGGGACCTCCATGCTAGAACCGAGGGTCTGTCCCTAGTTTCCCAAGTCTTTGGTCCGTGACGTTCCCCCGAGTGTAGTAGGTGTGAGGTCACCCTTCTTTTGGGACCCCGAACTCCACAGAGGTCAACTTTTGGCTTCATCAGTTTTGGTGCGGTGAGCGTGGAGAGTGACCAGCACAGAGAATCTCGGGAGAGTGTCATGACTGGAGGTCAGGGAGGTAGTGATGATCTCGGCGAGCTCCCTAGCCCAGGACCCTTTGTTGGGAGGCAAGAGTTCATGGCCTCCATCCAGGGCATCATGGAGATGCTGTGAAGCATTGCTTCTCGGGGTGGCAGCTCCACTCCAACCCCCCAGGAGCTAGCCCCCTGTAACGCCCCGAAACTCAAAAAAGTGACGGGGGACGTTTTGAGCCAGTTTTGGGTTCTGGCTGCAGGCACACGGCCTGGGACACGGGCGTGTCCCAGGGCGTGTCAAGCTTGTGTCGACACTCAGACGGGAATTCGACATTTTTAGCTCGACATTGTGTCGAGACTGGGCACACGGCCTGCGACACGAGCGTGTCGCAGGGCGTGTCGACCCGTATCGACACTTAGCCCGCGAAGTCGACACTCTGCGTTTGAGGAAGTGTCGAGACATGGCACACGGCCTGCGACACGGGCGTGTCGCAGGGCGTGTCGACCCGTGTCGACACTCGTCCCGGGAAGTCGACATTTTGCTCGACGATGTGTCGAGACAAGGCACACGTCCTAAGACACGGGCATGTCCAAGGCCGTGTCGTCAGGTCGACGATCTTCGCTCGACGAAGTGTCGAGTGTCGAGACCATGTACACGGCCTAGAGCCCAGGCGTGTTGAGGTGACACGGGCAAGGACACGGGCGTGTCCTAGAACCCGTGCAGTGCTCGGGTTGTTTTCGGGGAAAAATGATGGGTGTACACGGCCGGCCACACGGCCGTGTTAGGTGGAACACGGGCGTGTCAGAATGAACACGGGCATGTTCGATGCCCGTGTGTTGTTCCAGGCGCGTCGATTTTGATGGCGAATGAGGCACACGGCCCTGGACACGGGCGTGTGCCAGGCCGTGTTCGGTCTAGATTGGGCATTTCAGTCCCGAATCAAAGCCGTTCGTTTCTTTAACTGATGATCCAACGACTGGGGGTTGTTCCTGAAGGGATATACCCGGGATTGGGCCTTAGAAACCCTCACTTTTCATAAGTTATTATCTTTCTAAAATCTTAGAGAGAGAGGAGAGTCAAGGAAGGAAGCAGGAGCTAGATCCGGCCATTGGAGGAGTTTCGAAGCTCCAAATCGCGAGCCGACTCCGGATCCACGGAGGCAAAGCTAGTGTGGTGCTTTTCATCCGCTTATTTTTCCATGGCGCCGAAGAAGAACGCAAGGGTAACGATTCTCTTCTTGAGCATGAGTAGCACTCCTTCTTTGCATAGGAAGCCCGCTCTCGCGAGTTTGTGGAGAGTTGGAGGTGTTCTTTCAGGTAGATATGTGAAGTCCCCGTTGTTTAGAGTCCGTAAGCGAGAACGGACATAAGCATGATGTGTGAAGCCTATCCGGACATGTTGGTCTGGATCGGTGATGTTGCATTGCATAATGCCGGAGAAGACTCCGTGTTATTGGTTGTTTTTCGGGTTTTATACACGGTAGATTGCAACAGGGAGCCTTGGGGATTAACCCAAAGGTGCACCCAGAAAACTGGGCGGATGCGTGATCTTGCCAACATGGAGGCTTGAGAGCCAACGTGAACATAACCGAGTTATGTGAAATTGTGTGACGAAAATGGGACTCGGGAGAAGTTTGACCTGCGCATATGGCTTAAATTGTCGTTACGACGTGAGCACGAGTTTGATGGAACCGTACCCACTTCTATGTCGTTCGGGTTAAAGAGACCTAAAGTTACGTGGAACTTGCCGTTGGCATAGATGAGGGTCTTCGGCGGTCTATGGCTTAAATTTACGTGACCCATGCCAGGAAGACAAAAACGCTCATAGGTTTGGCCGTCAAAGTGGCGGTGGTGAGTCCGGAATGTCTATGGCTTTAATTGATGTGACATCGACCGGTTCACCGAGAATGTGCCCTGAGAGCACGGGGCGTGTGGCCGTGCGATCCAACGTCTGTGATGAAATGGCTATATATATATTGCTCGCTTATGCTAATGAAATGCAGGGAAGGAGCATCGCCGCCCCGAGTTGGGGGCGGGATCGTTATAATTTGGTCAGCATTGCTGACCGTTGCCTTGTTTTGCCACCGTGCTGTGGTTTGTTGCTTGCAGGTGCTGCTGGACCAAGCGGTCAATAGCGGGCTAAAGCCCAAGAGCGAAGCCGGCCCTCGAAGGCCTATTTGGAGTGTTTACTGCTTTATTCATGTATGACCGACCTGCGTGCCGTGGTTTGTAAAACATGTAATATGAAGTGAACAATTTTTGTAAGGCCTTAAGGCTTGTACTGGTGTATTTTGTATCATTTCTATTTGGTATTAGTGGACATTCATGCTTTAATGCTGGGATCTTTGTTGCAACTTATTAACCTGCTTCCGCTAGAATGCTATGTGTAGGATGTGTTGATTGGTTGGATGGTTTCCATGAGTAACCACCCGGTCTGTCTGTGGCATACGGCGTCGGGCCCCGGCCGGACCTACTATTATATGCTATGTGACGGATAGGGGGTGTTACACCCCCCCCCCCCTCTCTCGATGAGCCGACTCCCAGTGGTCTAGGCGAGATGACCCCCGCAGGGGGAGAAGGAAGTGCACCAGGGAGGCGACCAGGGAAGGAGAGGTTGGGAGATGAGGTCGAGCGAGACCTCACCAGCCGGGAGTTGTTCTCTAGCCCAGCGAGTGCCAGCCTTCCAGGCGAGAAGGTCGCGCGAGTAGAGGTGGTGAGACCACCCCTCAGGGGGTCTCCCTTCAGCGAGCTGATCATCTCAGCTCCCATTCCCGAGGGGTTCCGAGAGCTTGACATGGCTCACTACACTGGGAAGGATGACCCCATCCAACACCTGCAGTGGTTCGAGAATGTCGTCTCCATCAGGCCGATGACGGATGCCTTCAAGTGTCACCTCTTTGCGATCACATTGAAGGAGAAGGCAAGGGACTGGTTTCATCAACTCCCTCCGTGGTCGATCTGTGGGTTCGAGGACTTGAGCCGGAGTTTTCAGCTTCACTTCTCCACCTCCAAGAAGAGGAAGAGGAGTCCTGAGTCCATCTTCCTGATAAGACAGGGGGCCGAGGAGTCGCTGGCCCGTTATGTAGACAGGTTCCAAGAGGAGATCCTGGAGGTCCAGGAGATGCCGGGGTATGCCCTCCAGATGGCGTTCACAGTGGGGTTGCGCGAGGGGTTCTTCAAGATGAGCCTGACTCGAAAGGCCCCCCATTCCTTTGAGGAACTGATGGAAAGGGCGGTTGAGGAGATAGCCATGGAGGCGGCCAACCCAGCATTTGTCAAAAATTTAGCGAAGCTAACATAGATGGAGTCAAAGGAGCAAGGTGGCTCGAGGCATCAGGAAGGAAGAAAGAGAGAGGAGCAGAGAGCTCAGGGGTTCCCGGGACAGGAGGGTCCGGAACCAGGCTGGAGGCAACAGGGAGGACCTGCCCAGGGTCCCGGAAGAGCTCTCATCCGGGGTGGGGAAAACTTTCACGGGGGCCAAGTGAGGTTCAACTTCCAGAGGCAGGACCCAAGACAGCTCCTACCGCCGCCGCAGCAAGCCTTGGCAATAGGTGAAGGGGGAAGAGGCAACGAGAGAGTCCGCCGAGCCCGTCGAAGGAGGGAAGGAAGAGTGTTGTCGTACTATGATTTCCACCAAGTGGAGGGTCACGCCACGGCTACCTGCCCCGAGTTCCTAGAAGTGAGGGGGCGAGAGGCCCTTTCCAACAGCAGCCGTCGGTGCGGGTTGAGGAGGTTCTACCCAGAGAAGGGGGGATGACGTGTGTGAGGACTGGGTCGATGTCGGACCCCGAGGTGGCATAGCAGTGATCCACGGTGGAGTGGGGATCAAAGCCACTCGGAAGGCAAGCCTCCATATCATGTACCGACGGAGCGTCGCCTCGACATCCCAGACCCCGCCCCAGGAGGAGAAGATCACCTTCTCGGTAAAAGACCTGTCGGATCATGAGGATCCGTTTTGCGATGCGCTGGTCATCCAAACAACCATCGAAGGCTACACCGTATCCCGGATCTTGGTTGACAACGGAAGCTCCGTCAACGTCGTTTTCAAGAAGGCGTTTGACGAGATGAAGGTAGAGCCAAGGAGGGTGTTGGCCTCAGACGGAACCCTGTTCGGATTTTCAGGGAAGAGGAAGGAGGTGGAGGGTGGAGTAGGATTCCAAGTAAAATTGGGGGGGGGACTTCAAGGAACTGCCAGTTCGTCATTGTTGATGCTCCAAGCAGCTACAATGCCATCTTCGGAAGGCCTCTCATCAGCACCTTCCGTTGCGTGCCGTCTTCTTTCCACCAATGCCTCAAGTT
This sequence comes from Platanthera guangdongensis, assembly GCA_039583875.1. Classification (NCBI taxonomy): domain Eukaryota; kingdom Viridiplantae; phylum Streptophyta; class Magnoliopsida; order Asparagales; family Orchidaceae; genus Platanthera; species Platanthera guangdongensis. The sequence continues at coordinate 50,339,210 of CM077153.1, read as the reverse complement.
CAACTCAGGAGGGATCCAGGTCAGAGTCAAGGGAGACTCCAGGATGGCAAGGCAGTGCTACGTCACGGCCGTCAACACCATCTCTTGGCTGGCCAAGGCACAGGAGATGGAGAGGATCATGGAGAGCCTGAGCAAGATGGAGGTCTCCGAGGGGAAGGATGACAGACATCATGCTCAGACCCCCTGAAGAAGCCTCGCCACGGCGGAGTCCTGTATTTTTCTTATGCTGTAGTGAGTCTAGCCCCCGACCAGCTGAGTCGGAGGGGTCATGTAACCCATATTTTACCCGTTTGAGGACGTTGGATTTGGTAAGGTTTGATTGAGATACCCAGTTCCTTTGCTCCGATGATGGTCTCGCTGTCAGGCTCTCACTAGCTGGTAGGGCAGACATACATCTCGTGAAAACCCAAGTTTCTTTGCTCCGATGATGGTCCCGCTGTCAGGCTCTCACTAGCTAGCAGGGCAGGCGTACCTCTCGTGGAAGCCTAAGTTCCTTTGCTCTGATAATGGTCTCGCTGTCAGGCTCTCACTAGCTGGTAGGGCAGGCGTACCTCTCATGGAAGCCCAAGTTCCTTTGCTCCGATGATGGTCCCGCTGTCAGGCTCTCACTAGCTGGCAGGGTAGGCGTACCTCTCGTGGAAGCCCCAGTTCCTTTGCTCCGATGATGGTCCTGCTGTCAGGCTCCCACTAGCTGGCAGGGCAGGCGTACCTCTCGTGGAAGACCAAGTTCCTTTGCTCCGATGATGGTCCCGCTGTCAGGCTCTCACTGGCTGACAGGGCAGGTGTACCTCTCGTGGAAGCCTAAGTTTCTTTGCTCCGATGATGGTCCCGCTGTCAGTCACTCACTAGCTGGTAGGGCAGGCATACCTCTCGTGGAAGCCCAAGTTCCTTTGCTCCGATGATGGTCCCGCTGTCAGGCTATCACTAGGTGGCAGGGTAGGCGTACCTCTCGTGGAAGCCCCAGTTCCTTTGCTCCGATGATGGTTCTGCTGTCAGGCTCCCACTAGCTGGCAGGGCAGGCATAACTCTCGTGGAAGCCCCAGTTCCTTTGCTCCGATGATGGTCCCGCTGTCAGGCTCCCACTAGCTGGCAGGGCAGGCGTACCTCTAGTGGAAGCCCAAGTTCCTTTGCTCCGATGATGGTCCCGCTGTCAGGCTCTCACTAGCTGGCAGGGCAGACGTACCTCTCGTGGAAGCCCAAGTTCCTTTGCTCCGATGATGGACCCGCTGTCAGGCTCTCACTAGCTGGCAGGGCAGGCGTAACTCTCATGGAAGTCTAAGTTCCTTTGCTTCGATGATGGTCCCACTGTCAGGCTCTCACTAGCTGGTAGAGTAGGCATACCTCTCGCGGAAGCCCAAGTCCCTTTGCTCTGATGATGGTCCCGTTGTCAGGCTCTCACTAGCTGGTAGGGCAGGCGTACCTCTCGTGGAAGCCCCAGTTCCTTTGCTCCGATGATGGTCCCGCTGTCAGGCTCCCACTAGCTGGCAGGGCAGGCGTACCTCTCATGGAAGCCCCAGTTCCTTTGCTCCGATGATGTTCCTGCTGTCAGGCTCTCACTAGCTGACAGGGCAGGCGTACCTCTCGCGGAAGCCTAAGTTCCTTTGCTCCGATGATGGTCCCGCTGTCAGTCACTCACTAGCTGGCAGGGCAGGCGTACCTCTCGTGGAAGCCCAAGTTCCTTTGCTTCGATGATGGTCCCGCTGTCAGGCTCTCACTAGCTGGCAGGGCAGGCGTACCTCTCGTGGAAGCCTCAGTTCCTTTGCTCCGATGATGGTCCCGTTGTCAGGCTCCCACTAGCTGGCAGGTTAGGCGTACCTCTCATGGAAGCCCCAGTTCCTTTGCCTCGATGATGGTCCCGCTGACAGGCTCCCACTAGCTGGCAGGGCAGGCGTACCTCTCGTGGAATCCCAAGTTCCTTTTCTCCGATGATGGTCCTGCTGTCAGGCTCTCACTAGATGGCAGGCGTACCTCTCGTGGAAGCCCAAGTTCCTTTGCTCCGATTATGGTCCCGCTGTCAGGCTCTCACTAGCTGGCAGGGCAGGCGTACCTCTCGTGGAAGCCTAAGTTCCTTTGCTCCGTTGATGGTCTCGCTGTCAGGCTCTCACTAGCTGGCAGGGCGGGCGTTCCTCTCGTGGAAGCCCAAGTTCCTTTCCTCCGATGATGGTCCCGCTATCAGGCTCTCACTAGCTCGCAGGGCAGGCGTACCTCTCATGGAAGCCCCAGTTCCTTTGCTCCGATGATGGTCCCGCTGTGTAATGCCCCAATTTTCGTAAGAGGGACGATCAACGTTTTTGGCTAGGATTGGGTCTTGGTAAGGGGTGACACGACCAAGGACACAGGCGTGTCCAAGGCCGTATCTCGGTCGGGTTCGGCAAAGAGCTCGGGAGGTCGTCGATTTGAAGTCGATGAAGTGTGGTCGAGTCTACGCTCGACGATCCGTGTCGAATCTGCGTTCGACGATTTTGGTTCGACGATCTCGCCAGGGATCGTCGATCTCTCCAGGGATCGTCGATCTCTCCAGCGATCGTCGATCTTGCCAGTGATCGTCGATTCAGCCAGCGGTCGACGATCTTGGGTCGATGATCAGGCCAGCGATCGTCGATCTGGCCAGCGCTCGACGTTCTGGCCAGCGCTCGACGATCTGCGCTCGACGATTTGCGCGTTCGATGATTTTTATTCGACGATCAGGCCAGTGATCGTGGTTCTGGCCAACGATCGGCGATCTGTGTTCGACGATTTGGCTTGCACTCGAAATTTGGATTTTGGTTCGGGGTACACGGCCTGGGTCACGGGCGTGTCAGGGTTGTTCGACGATTTAGCCAAAGTCTGCATTCGACGATTTTCCAGCAATCTGCGTTCGACGATTTGCCAGGGATCTGCGTTCGACGATCTGGTTGCGTTCGACGATTTTGCCAGGGAACTCTGTTCGACAATTTTGCTGGTTCGACGAGTTGCCAGTGATTCTCCGTTCGACGATTCGGCAGCGGTCGACGATCTTGGTTCGATGATCGTCGAGCGGAGTTCATGAATGGTTGTCACGGGATGTCCTTGACGGGATGCGGTGTTCGGCCCATTTCCAGGCTGGACTCGGATTGCAGCCGTGCATTCCTTTGTGTGGGATCCGAAGGCTGGGGTTTTTTTTGTTTGGGATATACCCGAGAGTAGGGTTTCAAAATCCGGATTGTTTCAGTCGCTGTTTCTCCGTCTAAGATCTAGAGAGAAGGGAGAGCGCGGAAGTCGGTGAAGGAGATCCGGCCATTAGAGAGTCTTCGGTGCTCCAAATCGCGAGCCGAGTTCGGATCCGTGGAGGCAAGATCGTTGCGAAGGTTTTCATCCGGCTAAGTTTCCATGGCTAGGAAGAGGAGTCGGAAGGTAACGACACTTCTCCTCTTGGTTTTAGGATGCATGTTTTAGCATCTTTTATTTTCTAGTTTTTGGGCACCAAACTCTCAAATGAGAGGGGTTTGGGTCGCCAAGGTTCAAGAGGAACCTCCGGGTCGATTGAGTCCGTCCCCGGCTTGTTTTTACATTAGAGATCCGCTTCGTTAGTGGATTAGGCATGGTGGGTGAAGCCGTAGTCGCGACCGTTAGTCCGACTCAGTGATGTTGCATACGAGGTATAAGGATTCGTAGAGATCCGTTGCGGCAAGAGGCCATTTGTGATGTGTGTGATGTTTGTGGTGTTCTTCCCTTTATCTTGCGTGAGTACGTGTGGTCGGTACCAGTCAAGGTTAGCTCCTCATTGGCGGTAGATGGTTTCCTTGGTGGATAAGGTTAGCTCCGTATGAGTGGTAGATGGTTTCCTTGGTGCACGGGAACGCTGCAGTGCGAATGAGGGATTAGGGTGGAATTGTCTTGGATTGTGATGTGCCAAGGCGTGGTTGTGTCTCCGTGGTTGGCTGGCTATCCTGTGACGTGCACGTCATGTGTGGAGAGTGTCCCGGCGAGACTAGTCCCCTTCAGTGAGACTGACGAGAATGCCAAGCTTGGGTCAAGCCCGTGCAATGAGGCCATGAGCGGGTGGGGTCCAGCAAGGCTTCTTAGAATCGGTCTGTGTGTTTGTTGGAAACCTGACATGAGAAGTCAGAGCTTGCAAACAAGCCCGGGTTTAAGACCTTGAGCGGGTGGGGCCTTGGCAAGAGTTCTGTGTGGCGGCTTGTGTGCCGTTGGGGGAATGTTGGCAAACCCCCTTTGTTTGCGGCTTTATGCTAATGGGGAAATGATGAGTACCCATATGATGTGATGATGTGCTAGATGCATACGCGATAGGGTGCCTTGGGTGAAGCCCAGTGAAAGATATTGTACCTAATCACCTAGAGGGGGGGGAGGTGAATAGGTGACTAAAATCTTTTTAACTTTTTAGGCAGAATTCAGATTTTATCTCAGAGTTATATCTACTTTTACACGGCAATCACAGAATATCACAAGGACACAGTAGACACACAGATTTATAGTGGTTCCCCAAGGTTTGGGTACATCCACTTTCCCCCTTTGCCTATCTAGTAGTGTACTAGATTCGGCCAAACTCCTCCACTATCTCAGATCATCAGATCTTACACTCAGAACCCCAACCAGGTTCCTACAGCTCAGGCCCAAGGCCCTACAACTCAGTCTTCTCCAAAGACCTACACTCAGCTTTTCCACAAAGCCTACACTCAGCCACATCAGGCCTACACTCAGCCACAACAGGCCTACACTCAGAGATACAAATCTCCTACACTCAGGCACACAGGCCCTACACTCAGCCTTTATAATTACAGGCTTACAAACTCAGATCACTATGAATCATACAAGAAATTAGAATACAATGTTTATACCTATAACTCAGAGAATAGAGAGATGAGTTGATAGGTTCTTGATGAGTTCTTGGAAGAACTCTGCTGAGATCAATCTGACTTGGCTTTCTTCAAAGCTTCTTGAATATAGAACACAATAGGATTGATCTCCTCTGCAGTTGATCCTTGATCTCTGCTACTTAAGGTTCAAAACAAAATCTGAACCCTTCTTCTCAGCCTGGTTCCAACGGCTGACTTCTTGGATGGAGCTCTCTCTCTCCAACTACTTAGATCTACATTGGATTCTTCAATGAATAGCTAGATCTTCTTCTTTGTTAATTACTTGATCATCATTTTCTGTAGACAGTATAAGCCTATTTATAGGCCTTCTTCATGGTGACCGGTTGATCCGGTTCCTAACTGATTTCTGACAACTCTGACAGGTGCAGTAGACCGGCTGAAATGGCAGCTGTCAAGTCATCCAGTCAGTTCTTGAAATAACTATAACTATCTGTAAGTATCGAGACTGTCTGCCTTTAAGTGTCGACACTTATAGACCAAGTGTCGACACAAGTTGTCTAAGTGTCGACACAACTCCTTGTGTTGTAGACTTCACTTCTCGACACAGCTTCTTCTTCATGTGTCGACACTGATAATGTGTGTCGACACAAGTACTTGTTCTTCAGTATATTGCTGAAATCTTGTAAGTGTCGACAGATCTCCTTTGTGTCGACACATCTTCATGTGTTGAACTTGTTCAGTGTCGACACACCTTCTTGGTGTCGACACATGCCTTCAGTGTTGATACTTGCTGAGTGTCGACACAGCTCCTTGTGTCGACACATCTTCTTATGTTGAGACTTTTGCTGAGTGTCGACACATCTCCTTAGTGTTGACACTTGTAGTTAGAATTTTGTTGAACTTTGCTAAGTGTCGACACAGCTCCTTGTGTCGACACTTTCTTCAAGTGTTGAGTCTTCTGCTGAGTGTCGACACATTCTTTCCTGTGTCGACACTTTCTTCAAGTGTTGACTCTTCTGCTATGTGTCGACACATTGCTCTGGGTGTCGACACTTATACTTAGACTCTGCTGACTTTTGCTGAGTGTCGACACAGCCTCCAAGTGTCGACACTTTCTGATGTAGACACAGTTCCTCTGGGTGTCGACACAACTGCTAAGTGTCGACACTACTTCACTGCACTTTTCTTCATTGAGTGTCGACACAGCTTCTTGTGTCGACACTTTCTGTCTGGTATCGACTCCACATCCCTGGTGTCGACACAAGTACTCCAAGTGTCGATACTGCTTGTCTGGGTGTCGACACAAGTCTTCTTAAGTGTCGACACTTTCCCTCTGGGTGTCGACACATGGACTTAGAATCTTTTCTGCTTTCTTGCAAATACTTAACCTGCACAACTGAAATCAAAACACATCAAATACATTTTGATGTATATCATTGAGTAGGGTGAGGCTTCTTCAAATCAGGTACATTTAAACCAATGTACCCAACAATCTCCCCCTATTTGGAGAAATCATAACCCTTAGTCAATGATATACACCATACAGAATAAAATCATAGCATGATGTAAAGCAGGATTATATAACAGGGCAAACATAAACATGTATCAAACAAAACATGTATACTCAGATATCATTTCAGAACAATTATGAAATAGATTAAACATATAACACATTGTTCTAATCAACTTATCATATTCATTTTACAAAAGTTTACAAGGTGTTTAAAATCAAAGGATTACAACTGTAAACTTAAGATGAATCTATTCTAATTCTGATCAGCCTAATTAATCACAATTCCTTTTCCTGATTGTACTTTAGCTTGTATAGGGGCTTCAGCAACTTCAGTATCAGCAGAATTCTTCCCTTTCAGCTCCTTCTTCTTTAGCTCTTCAGCCTTAATCTTTTGCCTCTCAAAATAATGATAAGGCTTGGGAAAGTACTTGCTAGGCTCCTGAGCAGTAGGAGGTAGCTTTCTCATCTTAGCCTTTCTCCTGTATTGCACTATAGCTTCTTGCCTTGATTCATGCTTTCTCCACTCCATTTCAGAAAACCATTTGTTTCTGTCTTGTATATTATCTTTGGCAGCCTTCCAAGCAGTCAAAATAATATTTCTTGAAGTGGGGCTCCACTGCTCAAAGTCTGGTCTTTGTTCAGCTTGCTCTCTGAACCTCTTTTTAGACAATCTGGCTTCTTGTTCTTTCTGCAGAGCTTCTTGCATAGCCTCAGATACTGGCTGAACCACCTTTTCTAGAATAACATTTTGCTTACCCTCAGATGGGCTATACATAGTCTGGATCTCAGCTTGTACCATGTCAAAATCTGGAGGAGGGTAGATGACTTGAGCCACTTCAGGTTGCTCCCCTCCTAGATATGCAGGATGTATCCCAGATTCTGCCACATTATCATCATCACATAAAGGAGGATAACCAAGAGTTGCTCTGATAGAATTAGAAATCCACTTAGCATGATCAGAGCTGGCTTTGACTAACACCCTCTCCCCCTTTATGACTTCTCTTTTTATGTGATCTCTTACATCATCTTTCTGAAATCTGACCTGGTTATCCAAATAGTTGACTCCATCTTTAAAGAAAGGTTTCAACCTTTGGAGTTTTTCAGTTATCAACTTCTGAGAGTCTTGAATTACAGAAGTAACATCAGTTAAACTCTTTTGCAATGCTTTATCAAACTCTGCTTTAGCAGTAGCAATAGAAGTAGACAGTCCAGTAGCTATGTTCTTCATCTCAGTGATAATGGCATTGTGAGATTCTGTCAAATTATCATTCATCCTGATCTGATTCTCTAGAACATATCCTTGCTTTAGTGCAATGTCATCGACTTGAGCCTTGATCTTCTCTTGATGTGTAGCCAAGTAAACCACTGCATTCCCTCCCTTGTGGAAGAAGTCAGTCATCTACTTCTTATTGAGATTCATTTCAAATCTAATAGACTTTATGTCTTGGGCCAGATCAAACTGTAAGGACTTATGCCCCTCATCCACATATGTTTCTATGGCTTTCCTGTGCTCATCAAGTTTTATTTGCATAGCAACCATGAGAGAACTATAATCTACATATGGTGCTGGCTGTGATATAGGCTGTGGAGCAATAGTTTGCAAGGCCTTCTTATAATTCTGGCTCCTTCTCTTAAATACTTGGAACTTCCTTTTCTTAGCTCTTGCAGCTTCCTCATCTTCAGATGCTGATGTACTTGCAATTTCTACCCTCTCCTTAGGGCTTGGAGGTAACTCCTTCTACACTTCTGGTGCCTTCCTTATTGTTTCCTTAACATGAACTCCTTGCTCCCCCTCAACAGGAGCAGTCTCCCCCTCAGCAGCAGCATTGTCCTTCTCAAGGTCTGCTTGATCTAGATTAAGGAAGAGATCTTCCATAGTAAATTCTTGTGGAGAATGGGCTGGAGAAACTCTTGGCTCATCTACCACTGGATCAGATACTACTTGAACTGTAACAGATGTGTCCTCCATGACAACATCTGGGACTTGACTATCAATCTGAGTTTGCTGATTAATATTATTTAAGGAATCAGACAAAACATTATCCTCTATAGGGAAATCTAAAGCATTAAGCTCAGTGATTACCTCAAGGATGATGTTGGTTGCTTGCTCACTCTCTAGTGGAGTTGGTTCTTCCACTATTAGAGGCTCCCCCTGGACAGAATCCTAGTGAATGGGGCTAGCTTGAGGTGGCTCCCCCTGCCTTTCTGCAGTATCTAGTTGAGCTGGAGACTTCCCAGCATTTCCTTCTACATCCTCACCAGGAGTAAAGACAACTTGCTCTTCACTACCAGAGCTGCTAGATGAATCCTGAGCCACTGGGGCAGTTTTCTTGTTCTTCTTTTGAGGAGTAATTTTCTCAGGAGAAGGCATCTCATTAGTTAAAACTCTGTCCCATCTTGAGAAGATCCTCATGTCCATCTTTCTTATATGGTTGATCTTAGTTCCTGCAGCTTGACTCATAACTTCTGGTATACTACCAGTCAAGTATAGACTTAAGATCCTACCCAAATTGGGTTTCTTCAGACTTTCTTTAATCTTCTCAAAGACAACAACAGACCAATCTGTGTTCACTATGAAGATTATCCTTGTCATAAGATTAAACATGTGGGCTGAGACCCTGTCATGCCCTCCAGGCTTACTTAAGATTACTTTTCCAACAATTTCTGATAGAAATTTTCCCTGGCTGTTCATGCCTTTCCTATTAAACACAGATCCAATTTTCATCTTTGAATCCAGACCACACCATGTCAATGCTTCTCTGGTCTTAGAAATAGTTACTTCATCCTCTTCTTTTGTTCTTGGTAGATTTAGGATCTTTCTCAAACTTTTAGGTGATACCTTCACCTTTTCACCATGAACCCTCACTTGATCTTGAGTCCAGATTCATCTACTTTAGCGCCATTCAGAAACTCTAGAACTTCCTTCTTCCAAATCTTTGTTGGCTCTGAAACAAGAAAATCTAACCCAGAGTCTACAACTAGGGTTACCACTTTCTTGATCTCCTGATCTGCATTGTCAAACGCATGTCGCACCAGTTCGTAGCCTTCGTTCACGTTCTCCTCGAGCTTTGGCGCCATTAGGGTTTGAAGAATTTGACTGGAGAGAAGAGAGGTGTCGACACACAAGTTTGGTCTCGAAACTTTGGTGAGCGTGTCGACAGACAATGGAGAAATCCTATTTATACCTTTCTAGGTTTGAAGATGAAAGGGCGGGTTAACTAACTTAAATTGTGTCGACACTGTGGAAAAAGTGTCGACCCAGACTTATAATGTCTCGACACCTATGTGTCGATACAAGTTTAGTCAACAGAATATATGTGTCGACACTTGTTTATGTGTCGACACCACTCAACTCGACATTTAGTCGAGACTTTACTTAGATAATTCTGAGTAAACACTAAGTGTCGACACCACCTTGGTTGTGTCGACACTGACCCTGTATGTGTCGACACTAATTTTCTGAAGTGTCGACACCAACTATCTAGATGTGTCGACACCTTTTCCCTGAAGTGTCGACACCACTTTTTTGTGTCGACACAGATAACTCTGTGTGTCGACACCTTTTTACTTAGCCATTTCTGTAAACTTATTCTAAGTTTATCATACCTAGTTCAATTTTAAACCTATTGAACTTAGTTTCTTCTAAGGGCTTAGTATACATATCAGCTAGTTGATTATCTGTTCTAACATATTCCAGTAAAATATCTTCTTTTTCTACATGTTCCCTAAGAAAATGATATTTTATTTCAATATGTTTAGTTCTATTATGAGAAACAGGATTGTTAGCAATTGATATAACACTAGTAGAATCACAAAACAATGGTGTTCTACTTACCTGAATTCCATAATCCTCAAGCTGATGTTGTATCCATAGAAGTTGAGCACAGCAACTTCCTGCAGCCACATATTCTGATTCTGCTGTGGAGATAGCCACACTTGTTTGTTTCTTGCTACTCCAAGATATCAGTCTTCCACCTAGGAATTGACAGGTTCCAGTTGTACTTTTTCTGTCTTCTTTGCATCCTGCAAAGTCTGCATCTGAATAACCTGTTAGATCAAAGTCTCCATTCCTAGGGTACCAGAGGCCTAGATAAGGAGTGCCCTTTAGATATCTCGGTATCCTTTTGACTGCTGTCAAATGAGACTCTTTAGGGCAAGCTTGGTACCTAGCACAGACACATGTAGCATACATGATATCTGGTCTACTTGCAGTCAAATAGAGTAGGGAGCCAACTATCCCTCTATACAAAGTCTCATCTACAGGTTTCCCTGTATCATCTTTGCTAAGAGACATACTTGACCCCATAGGAGTCTTCATGGTACTGGATGAATCCATACCATACTTCCTTATGAGTTCTAGGGTGAACTTAGACTGGCATATGGATAAACCATTCTCAGTCTGTCTAACTTGGAGACCAAAGAAGAACTTAAGTTTCCCCATACTACTCATCTCAAATTGTCCTTGCATAAGTTTTGCAAACTTTTTGCAAAGACTACTTTCAGTAGACCCAAATATTATGTCATCTACATATATTTGGACTAGTATTACTTTGCCTCTGGATTCCCTAAGGAATAGAGTCTTGTCTATTTTCCCCCTTGTGAACTTATTCTCAATGAGGAAACTAGACAGGGTTTCATACCAAGCCCTAGGGGCTTGTTTTAACCCATATAAAGCTTTCCTAAGTCTATAGACATAGTTAGGTTGAGTTGAATCAACAAAACCTGATGGCTGTTCCACATAGACTTTCTCTTTTAGATTATCATTCAAAAAGGCTGACTTAACATCCATTTGGTAAGCTTTAAATCCTTGAAAGGTTGCATAGGCCAGGAACATCCTTATGGCTTCCAGCCTGGCTACTGGAGCAAAGGTTTGATCAAAGTCAATACCTTCTTCCTGCCTATATCCTTTAGCAACCAATCTTGCTTTGTTCTTAATGATGACTCCATGTTCATCCATCTTGTTCCTAAAGATCCACTTGGTTCCAATTATATTGTGGTCTTTTGGTTTAGGAACAAGCTCCCAGACTTTGCACCTCTTGAACTGATTTAGTTCCTCTTGCATTGCCTCAATCCAATGAGGGTCTAGGATGGCTTCTTCAAACTTCTTTGGCTCTACTTGGGATAGAAAACTGGAGTAGAGTATTGCATGCAGATTTCTGCTCCTTGTTTGTACCCCTTGTTTTAGATCACCAATGATTTGCTCTGCTGGATGATCTCTTAGATGCCTATTAGCTGGAGGAATCCTGCCTTCAGGTTGAACTTCTTCAGTTTCTTCATCTTGCTGCACTCCTTGAACTTCTTCTACATTAGGTACATATAGTACTCCCCCTGGACAATAGCCACTATCTTCTACTTGCTGTCTTGTAGTAGATCCCTCTTCTATAGTGAGCTTGTCCATCTTCTTAGTTATACCTGTGGAGCTGCATATACTACTAGACAACTCATTGTTAATAAGTCTAGTTTATCAAATACTACATGTACAGACTCTTCTACAACTTGAGTAGACAAGTTGTAGACTCTATAAGCCTTACTATTGTTGTTGTACCCAACAAAAATTCCCTCTTGGGACTTGGCAGCAAACTTAGTCAAGTAAGACTTTCCATTGTTAAGTATAAAGCACTTACAACCAAAGATCCTGAAGTAGGATAGGTTTGGTTTTTTGCCTTTCACAACCTCATAGGGGGTCTTGTTGTGGCTTTTAGTAATGATAGCCCTATTAATAACATGGCATGCAGTATTAACTGCATCAGCCCAGAAATATTCTGGTAGAGATGTGTCACTTAATAGGGTTCTACCAGCCTCAATCAAGGTTCTATTTTTCCTCTCAGTAATGCCATTTTGCTGAGGTGTTCTTGGTGAAGAAAACTCGTGAAATATCCCAAATTCTTCACATAGTTTTGTCATACTATCAGACTGAAATTCAGTACCATGGTCACTTCTTATCTTGACCACTGTACTGTCTAGTTCATTCTGAATTTGTTTGACAAAGCTATAGAAGACACTAGGTGTTTCAGATTTCTGTCTAAGGAAGAACACCCAGGAAAACCTTGAGTAGTCATCTACAACTACAAAGGTATAGACCTTCCTACCTAGGCTGTGAACTGGCATAGGACCAAAGAGATCCATATGCAAGAGGTATAAACTCCTCACAGCATCTTTGTTTTCAATGCTATTAAAGCTGGATCTAGTCTGCTTGCCCTTTTGACAAGCTGAACATATTCCATCTTTAATACACTTAACTTGAGGAGCATTCCTCACTAACTCTTTACTAAAGAGTTTGCCAATTGTCTTGTAGTTGAGATGGGCTAGTCTCTTGTGCCATTTGACACAATGAGAGACTTTCTCATCAGCTATAAGACACACTGGAGAACCATTGTTCTCACACATAATGTCTAGACAGTAGACATTTATTTTTCTATAACCAGTCAAAATGATCTCTTGTTCATTTGACCTCCTGATATGACAACCATCTTTGACAAATGAGATGTCATATCCTACATCACTCAATTGACTTATACTAATAAGGTTATGTTTCAAACCTTTAACATAAGCCACTTGAGTAATAGTAATATGGGTGCTAGAAATGTTACCAAAACCCTTGATGATTCCTTTTTCAGAACCACCAAAGGTGACTTTTGGACCATCCTTGATGGGTGTGTAGTACTTTAGCAATCCCCTTGTTCCAGTCATATGTCTAGAACATCCACTGTCCAAGTACCATATTGGGGCATGGCCACTTGGACTCACCTGTAAAACAGATTAGTGAACCTTAGAACCCAAAGAATCCTTGGGTCCTTGGTACTGGTTAGTTTGCTTCCTAACAAAGCTACCTACAGGTTTTCCAACAGGCAGTTTGCTACTCACTTTGGCACTAGCATTATGCCAACAGTCCATTGCATAGTAGCCTACCTTGCCACAGCACCAACACTCAAATCTATTATACCTTTGCTTAGGTACATTTTTAGCTGTTTTATCTACAGCTGGCTTGTTGAGAGCTGGGGCTTTGCCCTTGGACTTGGACTGAACAGTCCTAGCAGGTTTAGTAAACCCCAGTCCAGCTTTACCTTTTTGATGAACAAATTCATCAATTAAGGGTAGAACTGACTTTGGTTTAGAAAACCTAGCAACTAAATCTCTCTCCTTCTGAAGACTAATCTCCAGACTTTTGATTTGATCATTCTTAAATGATATAGTCCCCATCTGAATCACAGTTATGTGCTTCAGTCTGGCTATTTCATTTAGCTTTTGATCAATCATCTTCTTAAAATTAGTTGCAGTAACTTTGAGACTAGCAATTTCCTTTGCCTGACTCTTGGCTAGAGACTTGCTTTTCTTAAAAGCTTGCAACAGAACTTTATATTCATCTATCAATTGATGAATATCCTCTTCAGACTCAGATGCACTCTCATCACTTGATGATGATGAATCTGATTCTGAACTAGCATAAGAAATTGAACTGAAAGAACAATTTTGTACCTTACTAGGTCCTGGCTGCTCCAGGATTTTATCACTTTCTGTCAATTCCATCAGTCCTTGGCACTGACTGTCCTCTTGTTCATATATAAAGTTCATGATCTGGATGAACTCTTCTTCCTCTTCCTCAGCAAACAGTCCTATGTATGCTTCAGCATCAGACTCAGTTTCTGATGAAGATATGTCTGACAGGCTCTTATCCTTTTTGGCAACAAAAGATCTTTCCTTCTTGCCCTTGAATTGAGTCTTTTTCTTATCATTAGACTCTTTCCTTTTCTCAGGACAGTCTGCAATAACATGTCCTTGTCTGTTACAGCAATAGCAAACAATTTTTGATAGAGTTGCTTTGCTTGACTTGGTCTTTTTCCTGTATTTCTTTGAAGACTTTTTGTTCTGATAATAGTCTTCTTTACCCTGTGATGTGGATGGCTTTGTCCTCCACTGTTTCTTCCTTAAGAACTTCTGAAAGTGTCTTGTGAAGGCTGCAAAGTCCTCATCACTCTCACTGCTTTCAGACTTTCTGCTTTCTGAATTATCTGACTCAGAATCTGCACTCTTTGGTGGTGGAGATGGTGACTTACTTCTGTATTTTCTGGGGGCTTCTGTCTTGAATGCCACTGTCTTTTCTTTATGTTCACTTCTTATAGATTTCTCCTCTTCTTTTCTCACCATCAACTGCATCCCATAGGAAAGCAGTTTTCCAAACAGTGTTGGTGGAGGAATGTCTGCTAACTTTGTCATTTCCCTTATGGCACAGATCTTGGTGTCCCAATCTTTTGTAAGGGACCTTTAGAACTTATCATTAAGCTCATAATTACTGAACTCTCTGTCATAGGACATTAGCTCATTCACAATTCTATAGAACTTCTTATAGCATTCAATTATGTTGTCAGATCTACCTTGTCTGAAGCTTTCATATTCTTGGTTTAATAATGACTTTCTGTCCTGCCTCACTTCTTCAGAACCCTCCATGTACACAATAAGAGTATCCCACATCTCCTTAGATGTCTTATAGTGTATCAAATTCTGAAAGGTAGCATCATCTATAGCACTCACAATGATATTCTGAGCCCTCTTGTCCATTGTGGCTAGAACTATCTCATCCTTTGTCATTTCAGAGAAATCCTTAGGTGTTCTCTGATTTGCATCCAGGACTGAAACCTTTATGGGCACATATGTTCCTTCTTTAACTGTGATGTATATCCTAGGGTCTGAGGCTTCCATAAATAGTCTCACCATTTCCTTCCAGATGCCAAATATTTCTTTTCTGCAAATGGGTAGCTTCATAGATCCCAATTCCTTATGATTCTCAGTGGAACCCATGGTTCTTGCTTTTCTTGATTCTGTAATGTACTTAGACTGATTCTGCCAACAGGATCTACTCAGACAGTTATGTCCCTTTTTGAGTAACCTGGCTCTAATACCACTTGAAAGATATTGTACCTAATCACCTAGAGGGGGGGTGAATAGGTGACTAAAATCTTTTTAACTTTTTAGGCAGAATTCAGATTTTATCTCAGAGTTATATCTACTTTTACACAACAATCAAACAACAATCACAGAATATCACAAGGACACAGTAGACACACAGATTTATAGTGGTTCCCCAAGGTTTGGGTACATCCACTTTCCCCCTTCGCCTATCTAGTAGTGTACTAGATTCGGCCAAACTCCTTCACTATCTCAGATCCTCAGATCTTACACTCAGAACCCCAACCAGGTTCCTACAGCTCAGGCCCAAGGCCCTACAACTTAGTCTTCTCCAAAGACCTACACTCAGCTTTTCCACAAAGCCTACACTCAGCCACAGCAGGCCTACACTCAGCCACAACAAGCCTACACTCAGAGATACAAATCTCCTACACTCAGGCACACAGGCCCTACACTCAGCCTTTATAATTACAGGCTTACAAACTCAGATCACTATAGATCCTACAAGAAATTAGAATACAATGTTTATACCTACAACTCAGAGAATAGAGAGATGAGTTGATAGGTTCTTGATGAGTTCTTGGAAGAACTCTGCTGAGATTAATCTGACTTAGCTTTCTTCAAAGCTTCTTGAATGTAGAACACAATAGGATTGATCTCCTCTGCAGTTGATCCTTGATCTCTGCTACTTAAGGTTCAGAACAAAATCTGAACCCTTCTTCTCAACCTGGTTCCAACGGCTGACTTCTTGGATGGAGCTCTCTCTCTCCAACTACTTAGATCTACACTGGATTCTTCAATGAATAGCTCGATCTTCTTCTTTGTTAATTACTTGATCATCATTTTCTGTAGACAGTATAAGCCTATTTATAGGCCTTCTTTATGGTGACCGGCTGATCCGGTTCCTAACTGATTTCTGACAACTCTGACAGGTGCAGTAGACCGGCTGGAATGGCAGCTGTCAAGTCATCCAGTCAGTTCTTGAAATAATTGTAACTGTCTGTAAGTGTCGAGACTGTCTGCCTTTAAGTGTCGACACTTATAGACCAAGTGTCGACACAAGTTGTCTAAGTGTCGACACTAGCCTACAAGGTGTCGACACAACTCCTTGTGTTGTAGACTTCACTTCTCGACACAGCTTCTTCTTCATGTGTCGACACTGATAATGTGTGTCGACACAAGTACTTGTTCTTCAGTATATTGCTGAAATCTTGTAAGTGTCGACACATCTCCTTTGTGTCGACACATCTTCATGTGTTGAACTTGTTCAGTGTCGACACACCTTCTTGGTGTCGACACATGCCTTCAGTGTTGATACTTGCTGAGTGTCGACACAGCTCCTTGTGTCGACACATCTTCTTATGTTGAGACTTTTGCTGAGTGTCGACACATCTCCTTAGTGTCGACACTTGTACTTAGAATTTTGTTGAACTTTGCTAAGTGTCGACACAGCTCCTTGTGTCGACACTTTCTTCAAGTGTTGAGTCTTCTGCTGAGTGTCGACACATTCTTTCCTGTGTCGACACTTTCTTCAAGTGTTGACTCTTCTGCTGTGTGTCGACACATTGCTCTGGGTGTCGACACTTATACTTAGACTCTGCTGACTTTTGCTGAGTGTCGACACAGCCTCCAAGTGTCGACACTTTCTGATGTAGACACAGTTCCTCTGGGTGTCGACACAACTGCTAAGTGTCGACACTGCTTCACTGCACTTTTCTTCATTGAGTGTCGACACAGCTCCTTGTGTCGACACTTTCTGTCTGGTGTCGACTCCACATCCCTGGTGTCGACACAAGTACTCCAAGTGTCGACACTGCTTGTCTGGGTGTCGACACAAGTCTTCTTAAGTGTCGACACTTTCCCTCTGGGTGTCGACACATGGACTTAGAATCTTTTTTGCTTTCCTGCAAATACTTAACCTGCACAACTGAACTCAAAACACATCAAATACATTTTGATGTATATCATTGAGTAGGGTGAGGCTTCTTCAAATCAGGTACATTTAAACCAATGTACCCAACACCCGGTTTGTTGCATACATGCTGCATAAGTAGGCCCCTTTTATTATATGGTCAACAATAGAGAACATGTATGTTGTTTGAGACATCCAAGCCTGTTCTTAGTGCATTACTTGTTTATATATATTGTATACGAAGTGCTGACTTGCAGGTTGGAGGGTTCCCCGGGGTCCGTTAGGGGAGGCCGAGAGGAGATGTGTTGGTTACACAGTTTGAGGGCAGCCTTTGCTGACCCACGTTACTAATAATTTTTACAGGGCAAGGATCGCAAGCAGGAGCTAGCTCGCCGGCCAGAAAGGCCTAAGCCTCATGAAGTGTTATCTTTTTGTCGTAGCTCTACTTTTATGACATTATATGTTTGATGCCCATGTTGATCGGCTTGCATGCTGAGGTAGACTAGGAGTGCTTATGCACTTTTATGACTGATGTATTATTAGAGTTTGGACTCACTTTTGTTGTAAGGCCATAAGGCCATTTCGTTACTCTTGTAGGTGTGGATAACTTCTAGTCTTGCTTGTTGTTTCCGCTGTGTTGTGTTATGAGTTTTGAGATTGGGTAGCTATATCATCTTATAATACTGAAGCTGTGGCGTCTGTATGTTGTGGGGCCCCGGCCGGACCCATATTATACGGTCATTACAGGGGAGGTGTTACAATTTGGTATCAGAGGGAGGTTAAATTTAAGGTCAGTGCGTAGAGAAGTTATCCACATAAGAGTAACACGGGACCATGAGTGTCCTTATGTTTAAGTCTTGAGATTAGAGACTAATTCCTTGTTTTCTTGTTTTCTTGAAGAGTGCAATCAACAAGGCGGGTACGTCGAGAGCAAGAGAAGAGCTTTCGGCGAGCAGCGCTACTGCTCAAGGTCCGGTGGGCATGGGTGTAAACCCGGCCGACTTCTGCCGCATGCTTGCAGAAGCGATGGTGGCAGCCCAAGCTGCAGCGACAGCTCAGGTAGCAACCCCGGTTGCTCAGGTAGCAACTCCTGCTACCCCAGATACGGCGACGACCGTTCCAGGCGGAGAAGCCAGGCGAGTAGAGCCTTTGGCAGAAATAGTGGTGGTCGGACATTGGGACCGGCAGATGAAGTACTTTCTGAGCTTCCATCCCCCGTCGTTCAAGGGAGTTGGTATGCCAACTGATGCGGAGGATTGGTGGGCTCGGATTAAAGAGCTTTTGAGGGCGGCAGAGACGCCAGAAGAGAAGAAATCTGAGTATGCGGCGTTCATGTTAGAAGGAGACGCCAAGTTGTGGTGGGTGAGCCATAGCGGCCGCCAATTTCCTGGACGCACCCCGTCGATGGAAGAATTTGGGGATGCTTTTCTAAAGAGGTACATTCCCATTTCTACACGGTTGGCCCTTTAGAGGCAGTTTCTGCACTTAATGCAGCGAGACAAGACGGTGGACGAGTATGTGCAGGAGTTCACCCGTTTGGGTCGTTACGCGGGAATGACGATGGCAGATGATGTAGTGACCCTAAGGAGCAAAGGGCAGACGGAAGTTAAATTTGAGGGCCTTTGTGGAGTGGCCTATTCCCTGATTTCGGCCATGTAGTTGATGCAGGCGGTTAACCAGGGTGGTGTAGCGCTTGTAGTATTATTTCAGGTTTGCCTCTCCCAGTTGTCTATTGAGGAAGTGCCCGTAGTGGAAGAGTTCAAGGATGTGTTTCCGGATGAACTTCCTGGAGCGCCTCCTCGGCGGGAGATTGACTTCTCGATCGAGTTAGTGCTGGAGGCTAGGACAGTGTCACATCCTCCATTTAGGATGGAACCAAAGGAGCTGGCTGAACTCAAAGTACAGTTGCAAGAACTGTTGGAGCAAGGGTATATCAGACCCAGTTCTTCGCCGTGGAGCGCGCTGGTGTTGTTTGTAAAGAAGAAAGACGGTAGTATGCGGCTGTGCATAGACTACCGAGAGCTGAATAAACTGACCGTCAAGAATAAGTATCTGATTCCTCAGATAGACGACTTGTTCGACCAGTTGGTGGGCTTGGTGGTGTATTCAAAATTGGACTTGAAGTCAGTCTATTATCAGTTGCGAATTCGGGACGAGGACATACCCAAGACTGCATTTGGTACGAGGTATGGACACTTTGAGTTTACGGTGATGCCGTTCGGGCTGACGAACGCACCATCTGTATTCATGGATTTGATGAATCGGGTGTTCCGACAACACTTGGACTCTTTTGTAGTTGTCTTTATTGAATACATCTTGGTGTACTCCAAATCGGAAATGGAGCATGAGACTCACTTGCGAATGGTCTTGCAAGTGTTGAGGGAGAATCAGTTGTATGCAAAGTTCTCGAAGTGCGAGTTCTGGTTAGAGAATGTGGCATTTTTGGGCCACGTGATTAGTGGGGATGGGGTGGCAGTGGATCCAACAAAAGTGGAAGCCATCAGAGATTGGCCGGTTTTGAGGACCGTGGCGGAAGTCCGAAGTTTTCTTGGACTAGCCGGGTACTATAGGAGATTCGTGGAGAATTTTTCGCGGATAGCTCTACCCCTCACCTCACTCACTCGTAAAGATCATAAGTTTGTGTGGACTCAAGAGTGTAGTCAAGCATTTGAGGCACTAAAGGAGAGACTGATGATGGCTCCAATCCTAAGTCTACCGCAAGGGATCGAGGGATTTCAGATCTTCAGTGACACATCTGGATTCGGTTTGGGTTGCGTTTTGGTGCAACATGGAAAGGTGATAGCTTTTGGGTCTAGGCAGCTGAAGCTTCATGAGAGGAATTACCTCGTCCATGACTTGGAGTTGGCGGCGGTAATTTTTGCGTTGAAAATATGGCGACACTATGTTTATGGTGCAAAGGTGGAGATCTTCACGGCTCATAAAAGCCTGAAGTATCTCTTGGATCAAAAGGACTTGAACATGCGGCAACGCATGTGGGTTGAGTTCCTTGGAGACTATGAGGTGGCGAGTCAGTACACGCCAGGCAAATCCAATGTGGTGGCAGATGCCTTGAGTAGAAAATACTCTGGGCAAGGGAATTGGATAGAAGCCCATGATGAGCGGTTGGTGCTAGAATGGGAGTCCCTTGGTTTGGAATGTGTGGCGAGAGGCGAGTCCAGCGTGGCTCGGTTGAACTGGATTGAAATGCAGAACGACTTGTCCGATCGTATTCGGGAAGCGACCCGTTTGGATGTGGAGATTCAAGCATATGTGGTGGAGGCTCAAAAGGGCGAGAGCAGCGCCTGGGAGATGATTGATGAGATTATGAAGAAGGACGGAAGGATTTGTGTACTGCAGTTCGGCAAGCTCCGTGAGGAGTTGATGTTTGAGGCTCACTTCACAAAGTACTCCATTCACCCGGGCAGTACAAAGATGTACTTGGATATGAAGAAATCCTTTTGGTGGTCGGGGCTGAAGCGAGACGTAGCTTTGTATGTGAGTTGATGCCAAACTTGTGCCTTGGTGAAGGCCGAGTGTCAGAAGCCGGGCGGGTTCCTGAAGCCTCTTCCAATCCCCGAGTGGAAATTTGATGACATATCCATGGATTTTGTACATGGTTTGCCTAGATCGCAGCAGGGTAATGATGCTATTTGGATGATCGTGGATCGCTTAACCAAAGTGTCTCACTTCATCCTAAATCGGAAGGAGGACAGCGTAGAGAAGCTGGTGGAGTTGTATGTTCGCAACATTGTGCGACTGCATGAGATTCCTAATAGTATAGTCAGCGATCGTGACGGACGTTTCACGTCCAAGGACTGGAGGTTGGTTCAGAAGAGTTTGGGCACGAAGCTAAAGTTCAGTACGACGTTCCATCCTCAAACTGACGGGCAAACCGAAAGAACGAACCGTACTATGGAGGATATGCTGAGAATGTGCATTCTTGACTTCAGCAAGAAATGGGAGGATCACCTCTTCATGGTGGAGTTCGCGTACAATAACAGTTATCAAGCAAGTATAAAAAATGGCGTCATATGAAGCTTTGTATGGGAGACGGTGTCGAACACCGATGTCTTGGACAGAGGCGGGAGATACCAAAATTTTGGGAAAGGAGGTGGTAGTTGATGCTTGTGAGTTGGTACGGACCATTCAAGAGCGTATGAAGGTGGCGCAAGACCGGCAAGCAAAATACTTTAATGCTCGTCATAGGAAGTTGGAGTTTGCGGTAGGTGATTGGGTATATTTGAAGATCAAGCCGTTCAAAGGCGTCTCACGGATTCGCCGACTCAAGAAGTTGAGTTCAAGGTTTTTGGGACCTTTTGAAGTTGTTGAATGGGTGGGAGAAGCAGCCTATCGGTTGGTGTTGTCCACGAAACTGAGTGGATTGCACGACGTCTTCCATGTCTCCGTCTTGAGGAAAACCTTGGTGGAGGCTAGTGTGGTGATCGAGCAGGCATCGGTGTCGATAGAGGAAGACTTGAGGACGCGAGTCCGTCCAGTTGCTATAGAGGATTCAGAGACACGGCAGTTGCGGAATAAAGAGGTCAAACTCGTGAAAGTCCGATGGGACAACTGCGATCGTGAGGAGCTCTCTTGGGAGAGAGAACAAACCATGTTGGAAGAGTATCCAGAGCTCTTCAGTTCAGGTACCATTTAAGTTTTGTTCCCTTTTATTTTCTGTAATTTCGGGACGAAATTATTTTAAGGGGGAGAGAGTTGTAACGCCCCAATTTTCGTAAGATGGACGATCAATGTTTTTGGCCAGGATTGAGTCTTGGTAAGGGGTGACACGGCCAAAGACACGGGCGTGTCCAAGGCCGTGTCTCGGTCGGGTTCGACAAAGAGCCCGAGATGTCGTCGATTTGAAGTCGACGAATTGTGGTCGAGTCTGCGCTCGACAATCCGTGTCGAATCTGCATTCGACGATTTTGGTTCGACGATCTCGCCAGAGATCGTCGATCTCTCCAGCGATCGTCGATCTCTCCAGCGATCATCGAACTCGCCAGTGATCGTCGATCCGTCCAGCGATCGACGATATTGGGTCAACGATCAGGCCAACGATCGTCGATCTGGCCAGCGCTCGACGTTCCGGCCAGCGGTCAACGATTTGCGCTCGACGATTTGCGCGTTCGACGATTTTGGTTCGATGATCAGGCCAGTGATCGTGGTTCTAGACAGCGATCGACGATCTACGTTCGACGATTTTGCTTGCGCTCGAAATTTGGATTTTGGCTGGGGGTACACGGCCTGGGTCACGGGCGTGTCCCAGGGCGTGTCAGGGTCGTTCGATGATTTAGCCAAAGTCTGCGTTCGACGATTTTCCAGCAATCTGCATTCGACGATTTGCCAGGGATCTGCGTTCGACGATCTGGCTGCGTTCGACGATTTTGCCAGGGAACTCTGTTCGACGATTTTGCTGGTTCGACGAGTTGCCAGTGATTCTCCGTTTGACGATTCGACAGCGGTCGACGATTTTGGTTCGACGATCGTCGAGCGGAGTTCATGACTGGTTGTCACGGGGTGTCCTTGACGGGATGCGGTGTTCGGCCCATTTCCAGGCTGGACTCGGATCGCAGCCGTGCATTCCTTTGTGTGGGATCCGAAGGCTGTGGGTTTTTCTGTTTGGGATATACCCGAGAGTAGGGTTTCAAAATCCGGATTATTTCAGTCGTTGTTTCTCCGTCTAAGATCTAGAGAGAAGGGAGAGCGCGGAAGACGATGAAGGAGATCCGGCCATTAGAGATGCTTTGGTGCTCCAAATCACGAGCCGAGTTCGGATCCGTGGAGGCAAGATCGTTGCGAAGGTTTTCATCCGGCTAAGTTTTCATGGCTAGGAAGAGGAGTGGGAAGGTAACGACACTTCTCATCTTGGTTTTAGGATGCATGTTTTAGCATCTTTTATTTTCTAGTTTTTGGGCACCAAACTCTCAAATGAGAGGGGTTTGGGTCGCCAAGGTTCAAGAGGAACCTCCGGGTCGATTGAGTCCATCCCCAGCATGTTTTTGCATTAGAGATCCGCTTCGTTAGTGGATTAGGCATGGTTGGTGAAGCCGTAGCCGCGACCGTTAGTCCGACTCGGTGATGTTGCATACGAGGTTTAAGGATTCGTAGAGATCCGTTGCGGCAAGAGGCCGTTTGTGATGTGTGTGATGTTTGTGGTGTTCTTCCCTTTATCTTGCGTGAGTACGTGTGGCCAGTATCGGACAAGGTTAGCTCCTCATTTGAGGTATATGGTTTCCTTGG
This sequence comes from Platanthera guangdongensis, assembly GCA_039583875.1. Classification (NCBI taxonomy): domain Eukaryota; kingdom Viridiplantae; phylum Streptophyta; class Magnoliopsida; order Asparagales; family Orchidaceae; genus Platanthera; species Platanthera guangdongensis. Next base: position 50,315,845 of record CM077153.1, on the reverse strand, counting down.
AGGACAAGGTTAGCTCCGCATGGGTGGTAGATGGTTTCCTTGGTGAACGAGAACACTACAGTACGAATGAGGGATTAGGGTGGAATTGTCTTGGATTGTGATGTGCCAAGGCGTTGATGTGTCTCCGTGGTCGGCTGGCTATCCTGTGACGTGCACGTCATGTGTGGAGAGTGTCCCGGCGAGACTAGTCCCCTTCTGTGAGACTGACGAGAATAGCTTGGGGCAAGCCCGGGCAATGAGTCCATGAGCGGGTGGGGTCCAGCAAGGATTCTTAGAATCGGTCTGTGTGTTTGTTGGAAACCTGACATGAGAAGTCAGAGCTTGCAGGCAAGCCCGGGTTTAAGACCTTGAGCGGGTGGGGCCTTGGCAAGAGTTCCGTGTGGCGGCTTGTGTGCCGTTGTGGGAATGTTGGTAAACCCCCTTTGTTTGCGGCTTTATGCCAATGGGGAAATGATGAGTACCCATATAATGTGATGATGTGCTAGATTCATACGCGATAGGTTGCCTTGGGTGAAGCCCAGGTTGTTGTATACATGCTGCATAAGTAGACCCCTTTTATTATATGCTCAACAATAGAGAACATGTATGTTGTTTGAGACATCCAAGCCTGTTCTTAGTGCATTACTTGTTTATATATATTGCATACGAAGTGCTGACTTGCAGGTTGGAGGGTTCCCCGGAGTCCGTTAGGGGCGGCCGGGAGGAGATGTGTTGGTTACACAGTTTGAGGTCAGCCTTTGCTGACTCACGTTACTAATAATTTTTACAGGGAAAGGATCGCAAGCAGGAGCTAGCTCGTCGGCCAGAAAGGCCTAAGCATCATGAAGTGTTACCTTTTTACTGTAGCTCTACTTTTATGACATTGTATGTTTGATGCCCATGTTGACCGGCTTGCATGCCGAGGTTGACTAGGATTGCTTATGCACTTTTATGCATGATGTATTTTTTGAGTTTGGACTCACTTTTGTTGTAAGGCCATAAGGCCATTTCGTTACTCTTGTAGGTGTGGATAACTTCTAGTCTTGCTTGTTGTTTTCGCTGTGTTGTGTTATGAGTTTTGAGATTGGGTAGCTATATCATCTTATAATACTGAAGTTGTGGCATCTGTATGTTGTGGGGCCCCGACCGGACCCATATTATACGGTCATTACAGGGGAGGTGTTATACGCTGTCAGGCTCCCACTAGCTGGCAGGGCAGGCGTACCTCTCGTGGAAGCCCCAGTTCCTTTGCTCTGATGATGGTCCCGCTGTCAGGCTCGCACTAGCTGGCAGGGCAGGCGTACCTCTCGTGGAAGCCCAAGTTCCTTTGCTTCAATGATGGTCCCGCTGTCAGGCTCCCACTAGCTGGCAGGGCAGGCGTACCTTTCGTGGAAGCCCAAGTCCCTTTTGCTCTGAGATGGTCCCGATGTCCAGGATCTCACTAGCTGGACAAGGCTGGTCATACCTCTCGTGGAGGCCAAGTGTTTTTTTACCCTGGGGCCGTCTTGTCATCCAGGCTCCCATTAGCTGGCTTGACAGGTTGACCCCTCGGGGAGGCCAAGTGTTTTTTACCACGAGGCCGTCTCGTCACCCAGGCTCCCATTAGCTGGCCTGACATGTTGACCCCTCGGGGAGGCGAGTGTTTTTTACCCCGAGGTCGTCTCGTCACCCAGTCTCCCATTAGCTGGCCTGACAGGTTGACCCCTCGGGGAGGCGAGTGTTTTTTTACCCCGAGGCCGTCTCGTCACCCAGGCTCCCATTAGCTGGCGTGACAGGTTGACCCCTCGAGGAGGTGAGTGTTTTTATCCCGAGGCCGTCTCGTCACCCAGCTCCCATTAGCTGGCCTGACAGGTTGACCCCTCGGGGAGGCGAGTGTTTTTTACCTCGAAGTCGTCTCGTCACCGAGGCTCCCATTAGCTGTCCTGACAGGTTGACCCCTCGGGGAGGCGAGTGTTTTTTATCCCGAGACCGTCTCGTCACCCAGGCTCCCATTAGCTGGCCTAACAGGTTGACCCCTCAGGGAGGCGAGTGTTTTTATCCCGAGGTCGTCTCGTCACCCAAGGTCACTCATCGAATACGTCGGGTTGAATGTTTATTTCCGAGCTTGTGCCAACCTCGAAAAGAGCGGGGATCGTGTACAACCCCGTATTCGCAGAGTGGGGTCCCCTCGGCAAGCACAAGACCAGCTTTATATTTTTAAGCTTTTGGAGTGGTTTGGACTCTTAGTGGCAAATTTAGGCCGAGCCCTTGGAATATACTAGTAGGGGGAGGAAAAATCTGCCTCCCCGCAGTGGGCCTTTTTTTGGGCGGGGGGGGGGGGGGGGGGGAGGGGGGGGGGGTGCGACAAGTTGGCCGGCACCCGCCCCGACCTGATAAGTACGAGGTGGGAGCAGCGAGACCGGCCGGGGGCCAGTGTCTCGCCCCTGCCTCCTCCTACTCCGTGGCCTGGCGTGGCGAGAGCGGCCGGGGGCGGCAGGGGGTCGAGGTCTTGCCCCTGCCCCCTCATGCTCCACGGTCTGGCGGGGCCGAGATCGGCAGGGAGGCCAGGGTCTCGCCCCTGCCTCCTCATGCTCTGCGGCTTGGCGGGGCGAGACCGGTCGGGAGGCCGGGGTCTCGCCCCTGCCTCCTCCTGCTCCGCGGCCTGGCGGGGCGAGACCGGTCGGGAGGCCAGGGTCTCCCCCCTGCCCCCTCCTACTCCGCGGCCTGGCGGGGCGAGATCGGTCGGGGGGTCGGGGTCTCGCCCCTGCCCACTCCTGCTCCGCGACCTGGCAGGGCGAGACCGGCCGGGGGCCGGGGTCTCGCACCTGCCCCCGCCTGCTCCGTGGCCTGGCGGGGCGAGACCGGCCGCCCCCCGGCCCTGGGGCCGGTGTCTCGCCCCTGCCCCCTCCTTCTTCGCGGCCTAGCGGGGTGAGACCGGCCGGGGGCCGGGGTCTCGCCCCTGCCCCCTCCTGCTCCGCGGCCTGGAGGGGTGAGACCGGTCGGGGTCCCGGTTCTCGCCCCTGCCCCCTCCTACTCCGCGGCCTGGCGGGGCGAGACAAGCCGGGGCCCGGGTCTCGCCCCTGCCCCCTCCTGCTCTGCGGCCTGGCGGGGCGAGACCGGCCGGGAGGCCGGGGTCTCGCCCCTGCCTCCTCCTGCTCCGCAGCCTGGCGGGGCGAGACCGGCCGGGGGCCGGGGTCTCGCCCCTGCCCCCTCCTTCTCCGTGGTCTGGCGGGGCAAGACCGATCGGGAGGCCGGGGTCTCGCCCCTGCCTCCTCCTGCTCCGCGGCCTGGCGGGGCGAGACCGGCCGGGAGGCCGGGGTCTCACCCATGCCCCCTCTTGCTCCGCGGCCTGGCGGGGCGAGACCGGCCGGAGGCCGGGGGCTCGCCCATGCCCACCTTGCTCCCCAGTTCTTCGGGGGTCACCTGCTCGTCTCGGGTGCCCAGGGAGATGGTGGGAATGGCTCCTCCCGCTCTTGGATCTCTTTTGGCCATGTTTTTACCGTTTTACCCTCGGGATGGAATTACCTCTTTACCCCCCAGTGTGGATATTTTCTATTGGCCCAAGGCCTTTTTGTCCTAAGGGTATTTCTGACCTTTTGGTTCATGGGATTGGAAAAACTATAAATAGACCCTTAGGGGTGCCTTGGAGAGCATTGCATTTTCAGCCACCAAACCCCCTTTACTCTCTTCCACCAAGGCACCTAGCTCAACATTGGCTAGAGAGGGGAAGTGCTCTGGTAGCCTTCCGGGTGTGAGGTGGGACCTCCACGCTAGAACCGAGGCTCTGTCCCTAGTTTCTCATGTCTTTGGTCCGTGACGTTCCCCCGAGTGTAGTAGGTGTGAGGTCACCCCTCTTTTGGGACCCCGAACTTCACAGAGGTCAATTTTTGACTTCATATATATATATATATATATATATATATCATATATATATATATATTTTTGATATATATATATATATATATATATATATATATATATATATATATATATATATATATTATATATATATTCTTTTGTTTAAACAGGAAGGAGGTGAGCAATTCAAGTGTGGGTGCACGGAAAACGAAAATTGAGGCTAAAGATGGCTCCAAATCGAAAAGTGCTTAACACGGAAGTCGTTGAGACGAACAAAATCTATGTTAACCATTTTTCTATATGATGCCATTTTGACCCTCAAAATGACCCCCGAAAGCTGGTTGAAATAGATTTCTTGGGAGCAGCACATGATTTCTCGAGAGCAGCACAAGACTTCTCGAGAGCAGCACAGGACTTCTCGAGAATGGAATGGGATTTCTCGAGAACAAATTTTTTGAGTTCCCGAGTACTACATCAGGATCTCGAGTACTACATCAGGAAGGGCTGCAGATTACTCGAGAGGAGGGAAAGACTACTCGAGAAGAAGTAGAAACTACCGAGAACAATTTGCATGAAGAGGGATTTCTTGTCCTCGTGAATAGTGAATTTTGCAAATATACCATTGATCAAACTTTAGGAATGAATAGTAATTTTCATTTTTGAATAGTGTTTTAATATTATAATAATCATATTTTTATATTTTTGAATAAGGAAATATGAGTTCAAAACGGAGGCTCAAACGAGCGCCGAATTAAACAAAATTCTTACCGTAGGCGAACACTGACGCTACGAATTCAACGGCGAAGACGGAATCAAAATCCGACGTGACGTTCTCAAGTTTTAAATTTTCAAAGTCTACGACAAACATGAATTCTACAAAACTTCGGAAATTCGCCGAGGCTCGAATATCGCTCGGATCGCGACGAAACTTGACGAGCATGTCAAAAATTAATTATAACATGAAATTTTCCATTTTCGATAAGGATTCACGAATTTGGCCGACTCGACCGAATAGACGCGAAAACGCACTAACGACGACACGCCGTCAACTCCACGCTAACGTAACGCCACTTACGTCATTATGACGTCACCAAGAGGATTAAATAATTATCGGAAAATCTGGCGCGTTACAATTACTCCAGCCAGATCAGCATATTACTTATACCGCGGGCCCGATAGCCTCGGATCGGTCAGTCCGTTTGGAGCCAATTCGGATCGACAGTACAGCAGCCCGAGTTTTGCGGAAGAAGAGCGTCCCATTGGTCAAGGTGTTGTGGTCCAATCATGGGCAGGAGGAGTACACTTGGGAGCCCTTGGACCTCATGCCGAAGAAGCACCCAGAGCTCTTCGCCTTAGGTACAATCTAAACCTACTACAAGTTGATCTTTTCTTCACTTGCGAAACCCCGTAGACCCGAGCTTGAATTTCGAGTACGAAATTTGTTTTTGTTTATTGGATTTTTTAACATCCCCTACACGTCTAGACCTCCTAAAGTTATGGTTAGGTCTTGAGAGGTGCATGAAGGTCTTAGTGTGACGGTAGCTCAACTTGAACTTAGGGAAATTGTTAGGTGCACCCTCAATGTGTACAAGTCAACCTAAGCCAATTCACACTCACATGAACTCACCGCCTCAAGGTAAGCTCACTAACACTTCCCTAACCCTAAGAGAAAGGCAACTGAGCAATGGACTCAAGGCTAGGTCAATCAAGTAGGCCAAATTGACCAAAGTCAACTTTAGGTCAACAAATGTCAAACCTTCACTAAAGAGGCACCATTGTCCTCAAAACCTAAAATTTACCTCACCCCTACCCTTGTAATGTTATTAGGGGCCAAGTGGACCCAAAAACCTCATCATGGGGTCACCAATTTGACCAAAGTCAACTTGGCCCTATTTAGGTCAAAATCAGACTATTTGGCAAAAATGGCCCAATTGGGGCATCACCATGACCCAATCAACATTGGGTGGTGTCAAGGGACTCAAGACACACCCCTTGGATCAGTGAACCCATCTAGTTGACCAAGGTCAACCATAAGGTCAACCAAGGTCAAAGTAAACCCTTAAGACTAAATGAGAGCCCAAGCCAATTCAAGCGGGCTGAGGTCTTGCCCAAGGCCCATCCCAAGGCCCACTAAGTTTATTAGATTTATTTAATTTGAATTAGGTGATTTAATTAAGGTTTAATGGGGGTAATTAAGGGGAAGTTTCATTTGGAGGGGGAATAATGGAGGGAGACCAAGTGACACTCTCTTCTTCTTCCCCAACCCCTCCTTTCATCTCCCCTGATGAAGAGGAGTTTTCCATCAGTTACGGGTTGGCCACCATCAAGGAGGCCATAATTGGCCATGGTCGAAACCCCTCTTATACGAATCTCCTATATAGAGGCTCCCAAAGCTCAATTCAATCATTTCATCACCTTCAAAAGCTCCTTGGGAGTCGAAATTAACTCTTACATCAAAGCTTTTGACGGAGAATTGAGATCGTGAGAGGTTCGCCAGAAAACGGCAAAAAACATGGCCACCCGCCAAAGTAGTCGCATTCAAGCCCGAAATCAGGCATGTTTCTCCTACTCTCCCTTCATGCTAGCATCCTACATCAGTAGGATTTGAGATTGAGCTTAATTGAGCCGATTTCAATATTCAATTTCCATGGGAAAAAATCGGATTGGGCTTCCTCCCTGGTTCGCCAGAAACCACCACCTTCGGCGAACAAACCACCGTCGAGCTATAGCCATCACCTGAACAGAGGTGGTGGTGGCGGTGGCCGGCCGGGTGGCCAGCAAACAGCTCTGGAAAGACCTCCAGGTCGGGCAAATCATGCCCCTCGGCTGGAGGTAGGAGATGAAATCACCACTGTTGATTTGGATTTATATTAATTATTATATATTTCTTACCCCTTTAATATGGACTCTTTGAACCAGGAAAATGGGGCCCTTAGGGGCTGAACCATGAAAAGTGCACAAGATAAAAAAAAAAGGTATCCCTATGAGTATACTTTAATTAGAAATTAAAATTAGGTCATTTGGGATATTGTATCTCTCTGTAGGGCAATTCTTGTGGGACTGGTACTTAGGGTAGGACAACCATTATTTCCTTTATAACTTTTAGTTGGATAAGGGGTTTGACTTGAAATTTGGTGGTGGTAAGTGTCTACCATAGATACACCCCTTGTCCAAAAATGGAAATTTGTGGACAATATTTTCCTATAGTGTTGGTAAAATGTGATTTTCCATATAAGTGAAATTATTTTGTGAAAAATAATAATAATGGCCTCAAATCTTACTTAGAGGATCATTAGGTCAATACAAAGCCTTGGTAAAAATCTCAGGTCCATTGGACCTCAGTAGGTTGGTGTATCTACTTTGCATGTGGTTGTTCTATATGAGATTTGAGGTGCGATTAGCTAAAAGAGGAACGAAAGGGATTGAGGCTCATCAGACTTGTGAGATATCCCTTGGAGCTTGACAATAGACTTATTGTGATGAAATACACCATCCAAACTGATATTAGGGTTTTTGGAACAAAAACCATAGGTATTTGTTTTATTTTAGTTTTGGCACCATTTTAAATAAAAGGAGTAAAAGTGAGCAAATAAACTTAGAAAATTCTAAAACTCTACCACTGGGGTTGTGTTGACATAATACACCTCAAGTATTTATTTAGGACTCTTTAGGAATTTCTATTGAGACTGTTTAGGTAAAAGTACAATTATGCCCTTTTGGTAATTCTGTTTAAATTATGATTAATATTGCCTGGTAAATTATGATAATTTTACATGATCATTGTTATAGTTCTAAGAGACTCTGTGAATTATTTTAGATTTTTTGGAATCATATTTATAGATTTTTATTGAATAGTGACATTTTGGGAATATGTGAACTTTGCTGAAATAGGTGGTTAAATTTTTCTAGAAAATATCATTCTTTATTTGTCATTTAATACCTCGGGAAATTTTATTGGATTTATTTACCTCAATTTTCGAGTACTTCTTTTGAATTGTGACCTAAAAGCCTTATTTTTGGGGAAATTTATATTTGCCACTATATATCACTAGAAAATTAAGGAATTTTATCTAGAGTCATTATTACTCAAAATAATGTTAGGATAATTTTATCTTGCTAGTTTGATAGCAGAAAGTGACACTTCATGTTTAAAATCACATGTAGCAATAATTTGGGAAAATTATAATAAATGTGGATTATTTTATGAAATTATAAATCTCTGGTTTTAGGTCTAAAATTAATGATATACCTCAAAAAAATAATCATAGGGCCTTGGTAAGTAAGTTTGGTGAATTCATGTTCATACACTCATATGTGTTCATGTGGTCTGCATTAGCAGCAGTTTGGTAAAAATAGTGTTCCAGCAGTAGATGTTTTGG
>CM077153.1:50037911-50307150 GCA_039583875.1 Platanthera guangdongensis | reverse complement strand
TGTCTGCGCGTAAATTTCTCTTTCGTGAATCGTGGCGGGTCATTCACTTCCACAAACCATTTGTATCAGTGCGGGAAGTTTGACGACTCAAGGTGATAGGGAGATAGTACCATGGGTGAACGACCGTAATATTTTTCCCTGATATGTTTCCTCCGCTAGTCGGCCAAAATGTTGAATTGCCGAGTGTCGCTCACATCTAAGAGTACACAAGGACGTATGTTGGGGCCTAGGCTATGTAGTACCACCACCCCCAAAAATGATAGGACTTGCCACTATCACCGATGACCACATAGGTGTGTCCCAGGGGGCTTGCTACCCTGCTTGAAAATAAGCGGTCCATACTATGTCGACATAGGATCTTTGCATAGTTTGTGAATGTCTGTGGAGTGTGCACGACTTGAATGCCTGTGGTATTAATACAGGTTACGAATACCTGATGTCCTGAAGTGCTAGTGGTGATTTTGTTATAACTGACGTATATTGATGCTGCTATTTCAGTTATACTTTGTTGCAACTCTTTTGCTCCTATCATATATATGAAATGATGCACTAACTCTCTCTTGCTTTGGGCTATGTATTTTGCTGGGTGTGTGAGCTCATCCCCAGGATATGGATCCAGGGAGGAGAAATTTTTCCACTAAGCTCTATGACTAATGGTTATTTAATAACCATTACAGGAGACGGAGCCCATGAGGACCTGCTGTCGCAGGTCGATGTGCCAATTGATAGGACTACCCGAGTAGAGATACCCCCCATCATCTCTGAAGTTTCGGGACATGAGAACTAACAAGCAGTATTGAGAGTGTGAGGGTTTGGAATAGATATACCCTTATAGCCTACGGGCCTCATGTACAAACATGGCTACAGCCCTTTTGTTATTCTTCTTAAGGAGATATGGTTATATATATATTGTTATATGTTGGATCCCTAGTTGGATTTGGGCTAGGTTCACTAAACTAGGATGTTTGACCCAACATGTATAGCTAGGGTCATGTCTGTATCCTAGAGTATAGGACATGTCCTTAGAGTCAACACTGCATGGACCAGCCATCAACAGACTGCAAAAGACTCAAGACTTAGAGAAATTTCAAAGACTCAGAAAATGAGTTCGACATTTGTCGAACTCAGGTCGACGATAGTCGCACTCAGCTCGACGAACTCAGAGACAATTCTCTGAGCTGAGCTCGACGAACTTGGTTCTCAGGTCGATGATCTATGGACACTATACTTCAACATTACAAATCCAGAATTCCTCACTAAACTCCAGTCGACGAAGTTAGAATATCAGCTCGACGAACTTGGATCTTAGGTCGACGATTCCTGGGTATTCTACTTCAACATGTTATTCCAGAAACATCTAAGTATTCTAAGTCCAGAATCATGCTCCAGTTGACGAATTCATCTTCTCAGCTCGACGAACTTAGACCACAATCTTGACAAGCTTTTATCAAGTAGCAGTTAGCAGTTCTCAGCTCGACGAAACTAGTTCTCAGGTCGACAAACCTAGTTCTCAGGTCGACGATATCTGGACACTTTACTTCAGCATTCTAAAAGTTCAAGAAACATTTCACTAAACTCTAGTCTACGAACTTAGATTCTCAGCTCGACGATCTTGATGCACAGAGTTGGCAAGGTTCCAGTGAAAGCAGTTATTTGTTCTCAGGTCGATGATCTTGGATCACAGCTCGACGAATAGCAATTATCTAGTCGACGAACTTAACTTCTCAGCTCGACGAACTCTGGACCCAGGTCGACGAATTCTGTTATCTGTTCGACGATTTCTGTGCAGTTCCAGACTTGGAAATATCCCTCCCTCTGTCCCTTTTCTATTGCAATAATTCCTGAGTAATCAATGCTTAAATATTCTCTAAATATTACCATTAGAAGCAAGCATTGATTACGGTCTTCATCAGGATTATTACTTAACGCCTTTCAATGGGACAGTTGGGGAAATCAATCAATGTAAATATTCTCCAGGCCGTCAACATTGAATGAAGGAAGAAATTCAAATTCAGAAGGAAGTTTACACAGAAATATAAAAAGGATTTTTCTTCTTCTTCCTTAAAAAAGAGAAAAACACAAAAAGATAATAACACAGTGCATATGCTTTTTCTTCTTCCTTCTCATCTGAACACAGAGAACAGAACACACAGGCCAATAACACAGTAGAGAAATCAGAAGCCCTAGACCAGAGAAAGAACAGCAAGCTGAAGAAGAAGAAGAACATCAATCAAAAATCAAAAGTCTTCTTGCTTCTTCATCTCAGGATTCTTTAGAGGATAACAAATATTCTATCTGTCAAATAAGCTCCTGAATACCTGCTGGTCAAGGCTGAAACATTGAAGACCTACTCACCCTGCAGCAAAGCTCAAATCTTCTTGAGTTCAATATCTCAGGGGGGAGCTTTTGCTAACATCTTATATCCACTAAAGTCTTCTCACCCCCACTGTATAAAGGGTTCTTTAACTCCCTTCCAAAGTTATTCTTGGTTGCAAGTCTCCTGATCAAAAGACTTGGGTTGGTTTTTGAGCACCTGACCAAAAGCTCATTGGTGGCAGTCACCTGATCAAAAACCTGAGTGGATTCCTACCAGGGTGGTAGAAGAGTGGATGTACCCAAGTATAGGGGAACCACTATAAAATTGTTGTGTCGTCTGATTGCACTTTTTCTTTTGTTCTTGTTGTGTCTGTGCTAGCTAGGTGTTGTGTTTGTGATATTTGGTTTTGTTGTGCTTGTGATAGTTAGTGCATGTGATATATTATTTTATTTTAGGACTAAGTTTTTTTTATACAACAAAAGTTTTCTAAGTTTTTCAGGATACTCTATTCACACCCCCCCCCTATAGAGTATTTCAGATCTAATCCTTACTTTCAATTGGTATCAGAGCAAGTTTCCTTTGGTTGTACAAGTTAACCCTTGAACCAAAAGTTCCTGTGTTAAATCTGACTTTTTATTTTCTATTAAGTTTATATTCACAGCATGGCACAGAACAAAGATTATGCAAGCACCAGACCTCCAGTGTGCAACCTAAATAGGTTTGTCATCTAAAAGGCAAGAATAAAATTATATATGAATTCTATTGATGAGGATATCTACAATTCCATCTTGACAGGTCCTCCTCAAGTAACTGCCTCTACATCTACAGCAGCTTCAAGCACTAATGCAGTTCCACCACCTGAGTGGACTGAAGCCCAAAAGAAAGCAAAGGTTGCTGATGTCAAGGCCATGAACATTCTGGCCCAAACAATGTCAGATGACATTTTCCAAAAAGTGGCAGAATGCACATCAGCTAAGGCAATTTGGGACTCTCTCAACCAAATGGTAGCTGAATCAGCTGATGAGAGGAAAGATAGAAGATCCAATCTCATATCCTAATATGAGAACTTCAAGAAGGAGGAAGCAGAATCTGTTGCAGATATCTACAACAGGCTGAGCTCAATCATAAATGAGCTGAAGACCTTGGATAAGGACAACACCCTCACTGAGGTGAATGACAAAATCCTTATGTGCTTCTCAAGCTCATGAGATTTAAAGATCCGGCCAATCAAGGAGGCCAGAAGCTTAAATGAGATCTCCACTGAATCTCTTTTAGGAAAGCTAAAGTCTTATAAGCTACTCATTAAATCCAGAGAAGCAGCAAAGCAAAGGACACCTCCACCAGTCAGGAAAGAGCACAACCTAGCATTTAAGGCTGCTGAAGAGACAGAAACTTCAACAGTGAATGAAGAGTTAATGTGTATGCTTGCCAAAAGATTCTATAAAATGGCAAGGAAAGATTTCAGAGGAAAATCGTCTAGGCAGGATGACAAGCCAAGGTATGACAAAACCCCTACTAAAGAGGTAGTTTGTTTTGGTTGCAGGAAACCTGGACACTTCATCTCAGAGTGCCCAGAGAATCAAAAGAAAGAAAAGAGAAGAGAAAAGAATTCTAGAAGACAGCAAAGCAGCAGGCCTTCTTCCAACAAATACAAGAATAAGGAGAAGGGCTTTGTAGCTGAATCCTGGAGCGAAACTGAAGATGAATCCACATCTTCAAGTTCCAGTAAAGAAGAAGAAGAGGCAAGGGCCAAAGAAGTCTGCCTCATGGCCATTGATGCCTCCAGAAGTCAATCAGATGAAAACGATGCATCTGAAAATGAAGAAGCTTCAGAAACAGAAGCTGATCAGGTACTTTTATCTTTTGACGATAATTCTGATGCTTTCAAATTTGAATTTAAAACCATGTGTATTGATTTAATAAACTCTGAAAAGGAAATCAAAACACTTAGGGAAAAATTAGCTAATCAAGGAACTCTGATTGCTGAAAATACCAAGTTAAAAGATGAAATTACACTAGCTAATGAACAAATCATTGCTTTAAAAACTGAACTATGTTAGGCCAAACAACTTGAGGAATCTCTCAATGGGAGAAGCCTTAAGCTGATGGACATCATAAGCACAGTCAATGCCAGACTAAATGGCAAATTGGGCTTGGGTGCATCATCAAGTTAACCCCCCCCCCATTCTCAAGAAGAACATATTATCAACCCCCATTAAATTTGTGTCAGCTAAGAATAAAGAAGTAATGAACAACAATCAAACTGAAATCACACATAAAAACAAGAAAAATCAAAATCAGAAAACCTTTGACAAAAACAAAGTTCAGCAGATTTCGTCGAACTCAGATCGACGAAATGTGGCAAGTTCGTCGAACTCAAGTCGACGAACGCTAAAGCAAATCTATATAATAATCATTTGCCTTACTGCGATCGATGAACTGTGTATGGTTAATCGAGCAGAGGTCGATGAACTTGGGGAACAGAAAATGAACATATTCATTCACTGAGCAGAGATCGACGATCTTATCCCGTTTCGTCGAACTCTGGTCGACGAACTCACAACATTTCGTCGAACCCAGTTAAACTTGGTAAAAATCATAATTATGATAACAACTCTAATCAAGCTAGGAATCCATTTAACCCACTTGCTGATTGGATAATTCCACCTAGAAGATATCATCAATTAGGATATAAATCACAACCTGAATTTTCTATGATTTCAAGTTTTTCCTATCATCAAAACAAAGGACCCAAAGTAACCTGCATCAAGAACAATTAATTACTTTCCCTACAGGTGAAGAGCTATCCAGTTGTTAATCAACTATAGTATCTGGACAGTGGTTGCTCCAAGCACATGACTAGCGGCAAGGATAACTTACACAATTACAAGTCCAAGATGGGACCAAAGGTAATCTTTGGTAATTCAAAGTGTGGCCAGTTTGAAGGCTATGGTGAAGTAAGGATTGGAGCAGTCACATTCAAGGAGGTGACCTATGTAAAAGGACTCAAGCATAACCTCATCTCTATCAGCCAATTATGTGATGAAGGTTATCAGGTACACTTTAACTCTACATCATGTATTATTTCTAATAAAGAAAACAAAAGGTTTTAATTGGAAATAGACAAGGAAACATATACTTAGTTGATTTTCCTTCTGTCAATTCAGATATTTTTCTGCCTAATATTATTTGCAATCAAAATGAATTATGGCATAAAAGAGTAGGACATGTAAACATGAAAAATATTACTAGTCTATCTAAAGACAGTCTTATAAGAGGCTTACCTTCTGGTCCCTACAGGAAGGAAGGCATTTGTAGGGCTTGTCAACTAGGCAAGCAAACTAAATCTAGTTTTAAATCAATTAAAAAAAGTGATTCACCTAGGATCTTGTACTTGCTATACATGGATCTCTTTGGACCCATTGTTGTACAAAGCCTAGGAGGGAAATCCTATACTCTAGTCATTGTAGATGACTTCTCAAGATCCACTTGAGTGTTCTTTCTGAGATTTAAGTCAGATACCTTTAAGGTTCTTACAGATTTTCTCAGGACCATACAGATTGAGTACTCTACTCTTGTTGGATTGATCAAAAGTGAACATGGTACAGAGTTTGAGTCTCTTCTTATGCATGAGTTCTGTGAGAAGTAAGGTATCAGGCACTGCTTCTCAGCTCCTAGAACTCCCCAACAAAAGGGGGTAGCTGAAAGGAAGAATAGAACCTTGATTGAAGCTGCAGGCACATTACTTGCAGATGCTTATATGCCACTATCCTTTTGGGCAGAGGCTGTAAGCACAGAACATTATGTACTGAACAGAAGTTTGATACATAAACTTAAGAATAAGACTCCCTATGAATTACTTAAAGGGAAGAAACCTAAAATCACTTACTTTAAAGTATTTGGATGTGTATATTATATACATAATAACAACAAGAAATATATTAGAAAGTTTGAAGCTAAGGCTGAAGAGGGAATTTTTCTAGGATATTCCCAAGTAAGCAAAGCTTATAGGGTGTTTAACAAATCTACTTTAAAAATTGAAGAATCAATTCATGTTACCTTTGATGAAACTAACATGTCTTATAAGGATAAAGAGATTTCTACCAGTAACACTTTGCAGGTACCTCACTTGTGTGAGAAAATAGGTGAATTAAACCTTCCACAAGAAGCTATAACAACCTCTCCTCCACAAGTTGTTGAAGACAGTGAAGATGAATCTTTGGAAGAGGCTGAACCTCATTCAACAGCAAACATAATTTCACAAGAGGAATTAAATCCAAATGTTGTTTCTGAACCAACTCCACCCACTAATCTTGTCACACTAAGGGATCACCCTAGATCCCAAGTGATTGGAGATATAACAGTAGGTGTACAAACAAGACATCAACTCAACCAAGATGTGATGCATGCATGTTTTCTCTCTCAAATTGAACCTCAATCCATAAGATATGCTGAGCAAGATCCCCACTGGATCATTACAATGCAAGAGGAACTCAACCAGTTTGAGAGATGTAGAGTTTGGGATTTGGTTCCAAGACACAAAGACTACCCAGTCATTGAAACCAAATGGGTATATAGAAACAAGCTTGGTGCCCATGGTGCAATTGTGAGGAACAATGCTATGGCTTGTTACTCAAGGCTACGGGCAAGAAGAGGGTATAGACTATGATTAAAACTTTATACTAGTTGCAAGGTTAGAAGAAATTAGAATCTTTCTTGCCTATACTGCCTACAAGAAGTTTAAAGTCTACCATATGGATGTGAAAAGTGCCTTTCTAAATGGAATAATAAAAGAAGAGATTTATGTTGAACAACCTCCAGGTTTTATCTCTCCAACCCATCCTTCTTATGTATTTAGATTGCATAAAACCCTCTATGGTCTAAAACAAGCTCCAAGTGCTTGGTATGAGATCTTAGCTAGCTTTCTGATAGAGCATGAATTCACTAGAGGCATAGTAGATAAAACATTATTCACTTGGCACCATAAGGATAAAATTTTGTTAGTACAAATCTATATAGATGACATTATATTTGGGTCTACTGATTCCAAACTATGCAAGAGGTTTTCTGACCTCATGCATTCTAAGTTTGAGATGAGTAGCATGGGTGACCTCTCCTACTTCCTTGGTCTTCAAGTGAAGCAGCTACCTGATGGCATCTTCATCTCCTAGGCTAAATATGCTAAAGAGCTTCTTAAAAAGTTTGGGATGGCTGATGCCTTAGCAAAGAAAACACCTATAGCTACTAATGCTGTAATAGATTCTGATCCACATGGGAAACCTATTGACCAGAAGTTATATAGGGGCATTGTTGGGTCACTATTATATCTTACAGGTAGCAGACCTGATATAATGTTTATCACATGTCTTTGTGCTAGGTTCCAAGTGAACCCTAAAGAATCTCACCTAATTTTCCTAAAAAGAAATTTGAGATATATAAAGAGTTGTCCTAGTCTAGTCCTTTGGTATCTTACTGAGTCAGAATTTGATTTAACTGGATATTCAGATGCTGACTTTGCTGGATGTAGGGTAGACAGGAAAAGTACCTCAGGAACTTGCCAGTTCCTTGGTATGAGATTAGTGTCTTAGTTCAGCAAGAAACAATCATCTGTGTCCACATCAACTGTTGAAGCAGAATACATTGCAGTTGGCAGTTGCTATTCACAGATGTTGTGGATTCAGAATCAACTCCTGGACTATGGTTTCAACTTAAATAATTCAACTCTACTATGTGATAACACAAGTGCTATATACATAGCACAGAATCTAGTCCATCATAGTAGGACTAAGCATATAGATATTAAACATCATTTCATTAGAGAGTGTGTAGACAAAAACAAAATCAAACCTATCTATATCTACACTGATTTACAAAGAGCTGATATTTTCACTAAACCCTTGGATGAAAGGAATCACTTGTTCTTTATAAATCAGCTGGGCATGATCAATGGAGAAGCTTTGATTTAACTTCCCACTCGACGAATTCTTCAAAGTTCGTCGAACGGAGTTCGACGAACTAGAAAAAGTTCTTGAGATATTCGTCGAACGTAGATTGACGAACTCTCTGTGAGTGAAGTTGTTTTCGTCGAATGGAGACCGACGAATCTGCTTCAGAAAACTTTCGTCGAACGGAGCTCGACAAAATATCTTCAAATCTTCAGACTGAGCTCGACGAATTATTTAACTACAAATTATTTCGTCGATATCAGATCGAAGAATTATTTATTTTTCGTGGAACGGAGTTTGTCGATTCATATTCCAGAAAATCTTATATCTAGGTTTTCTTCGACCTCCGTCCCGCTCTTTCAGTTCCCTTGCACTTGATATTCGTTTTTCTCTTGTAGGTGAACTAATGGTGATTCCAGCAGGCAGCCTTGCGGCAATGAAATTCGATACAGGCTTTGATGTGGACTTTGAATCATTTCAACATTCAGACCCTATCTTTCTGGACATCCTGCAACTCCTTGAAGAACAGCAGTTGAAGAATCTGATGTCCACCCGGATCAAGATAGCTGGCGCTGAGATCAGAGAGTGGGTCTACACTTCTTCCACCACCGATGAGAATACCATGACCGGAACTATATCGGGTAATGTCGTCTCCATTACCTCTGTAGTGTTAACCGAAATTTTTGGATTAAACAATGGTACAGAAGAATTAGAGATTGAAACTGAAGAGTTTGATGAGATGCTAAGTATGATGGGTTATTCTGTAGAAACCCTTAACAAACTGCTGAAGAAACACCTTTCTGCTGAATTTAAATTCCTAGTAGATCTTGTGGGCAAGGTGTTGCTGGGAAAGCACGCTGCTCATGATTACATAACCAGGCACCAATTACTGGTAATGTGTGTTGTGGTGAACAAGAAGCAGGTGAACTGGGCTCAGATTTTGTTTGAGCTGATTAAGAAAACGAACAATAAAAAGGAGGTTTGTTTTGGAAGAATTCTAGGAATCTTCCTGAAGGAAAAGGCTACTGAATCACTGGTCTCCCCGACCATATTCATCAATGCTTCGGAGAGGCTCACCTGTGCCCTCTTTGGCAAGTGGGAGAGGAGCATCACCAAGCCCTCCAAGGTTTCTTCCTCTTCCACCAGGCCTTCTGAGAGCACTAGGGCTGCTCTAGCCACTTCCCAACCTGCTGCAAATATCCCTCCTCCACCTCCCTCACCTTTAGCAATCCCACCTCAACCTCAGATGGTACAACAACTCCCCTCCACAGTTCAAACCACCATTCACACTCCTACACCTCCCTCATCCCCAGTACATACATCCTCAACTCATATTCACTTTCCTACCTCACCTCCATCCCAACATGGTACCCACATTCCCTCCAACACTCCCACTCCCTCTCCCCATGGTACACCAACTAACTCCCCACCTTCCTCTCCCTTACCCCATCATCTGGCCAGCATCCCCTCCTTTACTCTGCCCACTTTCCCTCCTCATACTTCTTCTATCCCAGATATCCAAATGATAGATGTTTTACCTCCACCTCCACCATCATCTTCCATCCCTCCCTCTGTTTCCACTACCACACCCTATGAACCACCCTCTGCATTTCTACCATTGGACCCCTCCATTATTCCATCTCTCATTGCACTTCTCCCTCACCTCCTCAAAAGCATAATAACAGAGGCTATTACACCTCTTGCTGCTTCCATATCCTCACTTGCTGATGCCATCTCTGCTCTTTCTTATCCTCCATCTTCAGTCAGGGGCCTGGCTCCAATTACCACTGAAACCAAGCAGGGGGAGATGCTCTATGAAGAAGTAGCAGTAGAACTAGCAGCAACAGCAGAAGCAGCAGTAACAACAATAACAACAGCAGCAGTAACAGTATAAAAAGAAGCAGCAGAAGTAGAAGTAACAGCAGATGCAGATGCTGATGATTTAATTGATTTCATTAATTTTATTGAGTCTGATATGGACCTGGATGAGCAAGTTCCAGAGGAAATAAACATTGCTGATGATTTTATTATAAATCCCACAGTTGATCTCTTAAAGGTGTTGAGCAATTTTGATACAGTTTATTTTAATAATCTTTTAGAGAACAGCATTAAGCCATCCATGGCTATAGTCCCCTACTCCTCACCAATAAGCCTCAAAGTTTCCAAGCAACTCAAGGCTAGCTTTGCCATTCCAGAGGCTCCTGTCCTGCCATCTCCACCCAGTGCTGATCCCATCATTGTTGCATCCCCTCCCAAAGACATCTGTGCTCCAAATTTTATAATGGATGATTCACCAATGCCTGATCTTGATGCACTGGTCATGGCAGATATAGAAGAAGAAAATAAAACAATTGCTGAAAGCACTGTTATGTATAGCCCTCCTGCTCCAGCTCCAGTTCCTCCTCCAGTTCCTTCTCCAGCTACTACTCAGGCTGAAAAGCCTATTGATAAATCAGTACTAAAGGTTATTAATGCTTTGTATGATGCTCCTCAAGATTCTGATGATGAGGATGATGATGAAGAGGACTCTGATGATGAGCCCAAGAAAAAGAAAGTCTCTAAGAAGAGGAAGACTCCTCCACCTCCTGCTCCAAAACCAAATCCAGCAAATGACACACCATACTATATACTGTAGAAGATCACACCATATAAGGGCTTGCCAGCATGGATGTGGCTATCTAAGAACCAGCAAAAAGAAAGGAAGAAAAGCAGGAGATACTCACCTCCTCCTTAGAGATTCAGAAAGGATCCTCCTCCTCCTCCTCCACCTGCTGCTGGTGCTTCAAGTTCTTCAACTCAGAGGACTACCCAATTTCAAACCTATCAGAGACATCATGGTAGGTCCTCCTCTTCTTCAGAAAGCAGCCAGCAGAGGCATTATTCATCTGGCAGAAAGCAACAACAGCAGCAACATCAACAACAGCAACCTCAACATCAATAGCAGCAAATTACAGAACATTAGAAAGCTCAAAGAGACATGCCTCCCCTCCTATACCATTTGAAGATCTTGAGACAGCTACAACTGATAGGATGTCCAGGTTCCACGAACTGGTTGGCCTATCCATGATTAATAAAGTAAAAGCTGAAGGAAAGGATTCTTCTCAATATTCAACCATGTCCAAATACAGGAAGGAAGACCTTAACAGGTTTGCTAAGGCTAACAAATTTTTTAATGTTGATGATTATATGAAATTGCATCATGAAGCTGTAGTGCCAAGGGCTACCTCCCTAAATATCACTAGAGCTGCTGACATGACAATGATAAAAGCTCAAGCAGTTGATCCTAACAGGGAAATTAAGTTTACTCAGCCAGATGACAAAGCTAAGGAGGATAAACCAAAGGAGCCCAAAAAGAAGAAATAAATATTTTGAACTGTTTTAGTCTCTCTATTATTTTAAAATTGCTTATTTATGTCTTGATACAAAGCTCTCTGTATATATATATATCTGTTGCATATGTTAAAATTCCTGCCAGTTATATTTTTTTTGCTTTGTTATTAATATGAGTCTGTAATTAGTGACCTTACCCAAATAGGGGGAGATTGTTGGATCCCTAGTTGGATTTGGGCTAGGTTCACTAAACTAAGATGTTTGACCCAATATGTATAGCTAGGGTCATGTCCGTGTCCTAGAGTATAGGCTATGTCCTTAGAGTCAACACCGAATGGACCAGCCATCAACAGACTGCAAAAGACTCAAGACTTAGAGAAATTTCAAAGACTCAGAAAATGAGTTCGACGTTCGTCGAACTTAGGTTGACGATAGTCGCGCTCAGCTCGACGAACTCAAAGACAATTCTCTGAGCTGAGCTCGACGAACTTGGTTCTCAGGTCGACGATCTATGGACACTATACTTCAACATTCCAAGTCCAGAATTCCTCACTAAACTCCAGTCGACGAAGTTAGAATATCAGCTCGACGAACTTGGATCTTAGGTCGACGATTCTTGGGTATTCTACTTCAACATGTTATTCCAGAAACATCTAAGTATTCTAAGTCCAGAATCATACTCCAGTTGACAAATTCATCTTATCAGCTCGACGAACTTATACCACAATCCTGACAAGCTTTTATCAAGTAGTAGTTATCAGTTCTCAGCTCGATGAAATTAGTTCTCAGGTCGACGAACCTAGTTCTCAGGTCGACGATATCTGGACACTTTACTTCAGCATTCTAAAAGTTCAAGAAACATTTCACTGAACTCCAGTTGACGAACTTAGATTCTCAGCTCGGAGATCTTGATGCACAGAGTTGGTAAGGTTCCAGAGAAAGTAATTATCTGTTCTCAGGTCAATGATCTTGGATCTCAGCTCGACGAACAGTAATTATCTGGTCGACGAACTTAACTTCTCAGCTCGATGAAGTCTGGACCCAGGTCGATGAATTCTATTATCTGTTCGACGATTTCTATGCAGTTCCTGACTTGGAAATTTCCCTCCCTCTATCCCTTTTCTATTGCAATAATTCCTGAGTAATCAATGCTTAAATATTCTCTGAATATTATCGTTAGAAGCAAGCATTGATTACGGTCTTCATCAGTATTATTACTTGCTGCTTTTCAATGGGACAGTTGGGAAAATCAATCAATGCAAATATTCTCCAGGCCGTCAGCATTGAATGAAGGAAGAAATTCAAATTCAGAAGGAAGTTTACACAGAAATATAAAAAGGATTTTTATTCTTCTTCCTTAAAAAAGAGAAAAAAACAAAAAGACAACAACAAAGTGCATAGGCTTTTTCTTCTTCCTTCTCGTCTGAACACAGAGAACAGAACACACATGCCAATAACACAGTAGAGAAATCAGAAGCCCTAGACTAGAGAAAGAACAGTAAGCTGAAGAAGAAGAAGAACATCAATCAAAAATCAAGAGTCTTCTTGCTGCTTCATCTCAGGATTCTTTAGAGGACAACAAATATTCTATCTGTCAAAGAGGCTCCTGAATACCTTCTGGTCAAGGCTGAAACATTGAAGACCTACTCACCCTGTAGCAAAGCTCAAATCTTCCTGAGTTCAATATCTCAGGAGGAGCTTTTGCTAACATCTTATATCCACTAAAGTCTTCTCAGTTGTATTTTGAGAAAGAGAAGACATAATCACTCTCTCACCCCCACTGTATAAAGGGTTCTTTAACTCCCTTAAAACGTTTTCTTGGTTACAAGTCTCCTGATCAAAAGACTTGGGTTAGTTTTTGAGCACCTGATCAAAAGCTCATTGGTGGCAGTCACCTGATCAAAAACCTGAGTGGATTCCTACCATTGTGGTAGAAGAGTGTATGTACCCAAGTTTAGGGGAACCACTATAAAATTCTTGTGTTGTCTGGTTGCACTTTTTCTTTTGTTCTTGTTGTGTCTGTGCTAGCTAGGTACTGTGTTTGTGATATTTGGTTTTGTTGTGCTTGTGATAGTTAGTGCCTGTGATAGATTATTTTATTTTAGGACTAAGTTTTTTTTATGCAGCAAAAGTTTTCTAAGTTTTTCAGGATACTCTATTCACCCCCCCCCCCCCCCCTCTAGAGTATTTCAGATCTAACCCTTACTTTCATTATATATATATTGTTATATATATATATGTTGTGACTTCATGTTAATACTTCCGCAATACTCTGTGATGTGATGTGAATGTTGTGATTCAAGTGGAGCCAGACGGCCAACTAGTTCTTAGTGGTGTGGGTCGTTACCCCTTAAGGAGCACTGGGTGGACATCTTGGGAAAGTAAGATTCCCTCCGGCTCGACCCGGACAAAGGTTTGGGTGGTCTCACAACTTGCACATGTATGCTTAAACCTCGCTACTCGCACCTGCATGCTTGTAAAAATAAACATCATTATATCTAATTGGTTTTTGCAGGTTTGGTGTCGTCACTTAAGGGTGTTTGTTGAGAATAAAATGGAAATACTTCTCTAATTGTTGACTACGATCTTTCAGACAAGAGTGTGGTACTCATAGGGGTCTCCCAAGATTTGCACTCCTGAAGGAGACACTCCCTTCAACTGACAAAGAACTGAAGGGATCCAGAGATAGTTAACGACAGTTGGGGGGTCCAACGAGACGCACACACTCGAGGCCTCCATCCTATGATGAATTCTCTCCTCTCGGAACTTCTTTGTTTAGCTGCTTCCAAAAGCATGGTGGGTTATCTCACCTTATCGTTAATATAGACACGTCTTGTTTTACATGACAAAAGTTGCTAAGAGTGGATCTTCTAGTCATCTCAGAGACCGATGATGCCATTAAATAAGGTATCACTTTGTGAGGTCAACCCTTCGTCGAGTTGGGGGGGGTTAGCATCCAGACATATTCCTGATAGTTCCTCCAGTCGGATGAGAAGTGTGATCAGCTAGGTAGCTAGGCCAACATACAAGGGGGGAGATGATCTCGATCGTCAATGCAGGAGCTTGGACTTATAAGAACGCTTTTATGACCAGACACAATGTCCCATCACCCGCTTTGGGCTTTTTAGGAGAATCGAGTCGAAGTAAAGTTTCTTAAACCGATCATGGGGATAGGCTTCACTACTTCTAGCTAACTCGAGGTGATTTGAACAAAAAAAATAACTCGTTCCAATCCATGTTTCAGGGGGCGAGGACTTTTATTAAAAAAGCAGAAGTAACTTTCCATATAAACAGTCATTACATTTTACTACTATGGATAAGACCTTTTCAGGTCATTTCCACTGCAAGTGCATACTAGCATCTCTCCTTCTTGATTTTGCATGTGGTACCCTCTAGTAGCCATAGCTTCTTGGATGATGAAGGGCCCTTCCTAGTTAGGGTTTAGCTTGCCGACGACAGCTACCCTTTTTGTTGCATCCACTTTCTTCATGACATCATTTGCTGCAAGAAACTGCTTGATACAGACATTCTTGTCAAAGTGTTTCTTCATTCTCCTCTTGACCTCCTCTTGGCGGACGAAGGCTAGGTCTCTAATCTCTTCAATGTAATCCAGCAATAGTTTCTGGTCATCTTCCTTTTCCAAGCGTCATCCTTCATCCCCCTGCAGCAACAACTCTTGGGCTCTGATTCAAACTCCCCTAGGATGAGAGCCTCATACCTGTGTGATAACTTGAAAGGTGTTTCCCCCATAGTTGAGTAAAGAGTGGTTCTCAGTGCCCAAAGGATCATAAGGAGTTGCTCTGCCCAGTTTCCTTTCAAGTTGGTGACCTTCTTCTTCAGGAGATTGATGATCAGCTTGTTGGCGGTCTCTACCCATCTGTTGCTCCAAGGGTGGTGGACAGAGGAAAATCAAAGATCTGTACCTAGATACTTGCAGAAATCTTCCAGCTCCAAGTTGGCAAATTATGGGTTGTTGTCGGTGTTGATGGCAAGAGGGATCCCTAACCTGCAGGCGATCTCTCCCTAGACGAAGTTCTTCATGATCTGAGAAGTGGTCTTGGAAAGAGATTTCGCCTCGATCCACTTGGAGAAGTAGTCGATCATGATACGAACAAACTTCCTCTGTCCGTTAGCCTGGGGTAAATGGCCTATCAAATCCATTTCCCAGATGGAAAATGGCCAAGGGGCGGTGATTGAGCGAAGTTGTCGAGTTGGCTGCAACTGGAGTGGTACGAAGAATTGACACTCTGGACATTTCTTCGAGGGCTTTAGCATCCTTCCAAATGGTCGACCAGAAGTAATCGTGCCTTGAGATTCTTTGCTCTAGGGTGCGAGTTATAGAGTGGCTATCACACTATCTTGAATGAATTTCTTCGAGCACTTGAGGGAACTCTACTTTGACAAGAATCTTGTTAGGGGGCCAGAGAGGGTCTTACGATATGGCTCTCCTTTGTGCAGCAGATAGTAGGCCGCTTTATATAAAATCTTCATCTGGTCTCTCTCGCTGGCGAGAAGCTGTTCTGTAGTTAAGAAAGTAACAAATGGGTCCTTCCAAGAAGTTCTCTGCTCGATCTCCATCATCTCCCTTTACTCGATGGATGGTCGGAACAGCTTTGTCACAGTTCTGGCGGCCCTTGGGCCGTACTTGGCTAGGTAGTCTGCCTCTGAGTTCCTCTCTCTTGGCACTTACTCGACGAAAAAAGATTGGAAACCCCTCACCAAGCCTTTTAACTTTGCCAAATATCTCTATAAGATGGGGTCACGCACCTCGAACTCTCTACTGATTTGTGAAGTGATCATCATTGAGTCGGTGAAGGCCTTGAGGTCATGGATTCCCAACTCCTTGGCGAGACGCTAGCCGACTACCATGGCTCCGTACTCTACCTGGTTGTTTGTAATGAGGAAGAGGATCTCGACTGCCTGCTCGATCCTAGTTTCCTACAGGCTCATCGACACTACTCATGTAAAACCCCCTCCCGGTACACAAGACACGGTCGGGGGGTGTTTTATGCCCAAAACAGTCGCCTTGTGGTTGCATCAGCACACAGGCTAATCTGTACCGCAAGTTGCTTTGTCTGCCTACTAATCTGATATCACAATGTCAACCCAACAAAAGAGAGGAATGCATAAGTCATAATCCACAAAAGTAAATGTCCAAAACTAATACAACATAATAGGAAGCTACACCAGCTCCTGTAATATCAGAGTACAAGAATTCACCTGAAAGGCTACAACAAAATGCTCAAAATCTCACATTTATCACTGAGGGGAGTGAAGGTATTGTAGTATCAGGCCCTGTCCCCTGGCTTGGCTGCCCTCCTATACGGGGTGTTGCTGCTACTCCGTCGGTGGGGTGTCTTCCTAAAAAAGTGGGTGTAGCAACCGTTAGTCATAAAGACTAAGTGGCTTCACATTCTCTCACCTCGGCATCTTTTAGGCACCGGGCAGATGGAAGAAAGTGGGGACACAATATAATCAGTATTACAAACAATAGGTGACAAGAAGTATTAATAAGTAAGCAGTTATCTTGCATCAACATGTTCAGTAAATAAACAGGCAACAACAAAGAGTATTTTGTGGGTTCTAAAGTTCAACTATCTAACATTAAATAATAACATAAACGTAAGAACTGAATTGAACTTAACTTATAAGGATGCTTATAAAAACTTATAAGTTAAGGGTCTGATACAATAAACATAACTCATCATATAAAAGAGTTCATACTAATTTATATGATGAAGATCTTATACGGTGTAATGTAATGCAATGCAATATAATAAATATATGATGACGCACCCATGCTTACACACGCACTCAATTTGTTATGTCGATATAGACCCTAGTTCCCACCTTTCGAGAGATAGCGAACCTCGCTGGCATCACCTGTCATGTCCAAATGGGGATAGTGGAGCAAGCATCTCCACTACTAGGCGAGCATACACACTACCACGCCTAGCGCTCCATACGCCTCAACGCCTCAACGCTAACAACACCAACAACGGAGCTCTTGCGTGACACAACACAAAAGGGTTCTTGGGTAGACGAGCACCAAGAGCCCAGCCCAACCGGCTCACAGGCACGAAAGGGGTCTTTGGGAAGAAAGCACCAAATAACCCAGCCCAAACGACCAAGGTCTATTTGTCAGCTTCTATCAGTGTGAAGATGACAAGCCTGAAGACCTGCTACAAGTAATCCTCCACTCGAGATTATTCCACAACCATGTATCGACATACACTCATACAATCCTGCAGTACCAACGAGCCAAGAAGCTCCCAAGGACTTCCAACCGCGTTCTTACACAATACAACCTAGGATATAATATATCCTACTATCACCAACAAGTCCTCAAACAAGTGATTAATTTAGTGGTTAAGACAACCCAAATCCCTTGAATATTTCTTCTTTGTGTCATGGTTAACATCTTGAGTGTTTACACACAATTTTGGCTCATTTGGATCATCATGACAATCATTTACGACCCAAAAATTTATAACATAAAATTGGCAGTTCACATCAAGTACATATCAAAATTATGAAACTAAATAGGGAAGTACATATTATCATCATGTGATTATCTACCAGATTTTCCAAAGCTTCCGATAAATAATTTTAGAGAAAATCACGAGTTATCCAAATCTATACATTTACACCACAGCATATGGAAACTGGACTTCCAAGAGCTACAAACCACCAAAAGTTAAGTTTAACCCTATTCCAGAATGGTATTTCTAAAGCCTATAACTTTCCTAAAAGGTCCTTTGTACAGATCTAAGTCTATCACACCAAAAATAAGGTTTGAACCCGGCTGCACAGATCTGGACAGAATCTATCCTGAAATTACAACTTAATTATTTTCAGGGCAGCAATTTCAAATTCACGTTTAGGGAGATACAAAGCTCCCCTGAAAATGTACAACTACTCATTGGAAAGGTCTTTCCAGGGGCTACAACTTTCATGCTGAGCCCAATACCTGAATCTGACCGGATCATGCCTAAAGATGGGCGTGAAGTCCGTCACACTCACAATAGAGATTTTTGTCTAAATATTAGAAGTAAATTCCTGCCCAAATCTTAAAGATAGATGAACCGTAACTGTTCATCTTCTACCTCCAGTCAACATAAAAGATGATTTAGCTTCTCACCTCATTTTAGCCCTCAATAGATAATCGTTCTTCATGAAATCAAGTCTGACGCCTTCATATTGAAGAGATGAAGTGATTGAAGATATTTTTGTGGCGATCGATGCCCTAGAACGAAAGTTCTAGCGTGACCTTCCCCTAGGAAACTCCATTAAACTTCCAAAGTCAAACTCTCTTGAGTCAACATCTCTCCTAATTTAAGATCTAAAGATCTAGCACCAAGGGAGATGGGAGGAAGCTAACCAGATTTTCGGCCATGGATCGAGTTCTCCTTCTAGGCGGCATAGAGTGTTCAGTTTCTGACAACCTAGCTCTGTTCCTTCGTTCTTTCATGGAAGAGCGGTCGGCACGATGATGATGAAGAAGAAAACTCCTTCCTTGAAACTTCTTCCCGTAAGTATAAAGTTGAGGGCAGAGAAATTCAGCTAATTTGACTACGGGTTAATGGCTCTCCTGCCTTGGAATGACCACCACGCCACATGTCACTCTCTTATTGGACCACACTTAGTTATATTCTAAAAATAAGACTTTGAAAAGACTTATCGCCGTTCTGTACAAGTACCGAAATATACCTTAGTATTGGATCGGCCCATACTTCTTCCCCAGGCGGTAAGTAATCAAAACAGCGCGAATGAATTTAGTCAAGTCTATTTGTCGAGTACTCTTGACGATTCGTCGAGACAAGAAGAAGGGTTCGTCGAGTCCTTTCGGTAAGTTTGAGTCCTTTCGGTAAGTTTGAGTCCTTTCAACGATTCATCGAGTCCTTCTAACAAGTTCGTCGACTTCTTTTTAGGAATTCGCCGACTTCTTTCGACGAGCTTGCCGAGTCCTTTCGACGAGTTCGCCGAGTCCTTTCAACGAGTTCGCCGAGTCCTTTCGACGAGTTCGCCGAGTCCTTTCGACGAGTTCGCTGAGTCCTTTCGATGAGTTCACCGAGTCCTTTCGACAAGTTTGCCGAGTCCTTTCGACGCGTTCGTCGAGTCCTTTCGACGAGTTCGCCGAGTCCTTTCGACGAGTTCGCCGAGTCCTTTCGACGAGTTTGCCGAGTCCTTTCGATGAGTTCGCCGAGTCATTTCGACGAGTTCGCCGAGTCCTTTAGACGAGTTCGCCAAGTCCTTTCGATGAGTTCGTCGAGTCCTTTAGACAAGTTCGCCGAGTCCTTTCGACGGGTCAACCTTACTGAATGCTCCACTCCATCTAAGATACTTTGTAGTGGATGATCAGAGAAAGCCTTGATGGAGTAAGCTTGAAAGTATGGTTGGAGCCTCCATGACGAAATCACCAAGGCGAAAAATATTTTGTCCAGGACGGGATACCTTGTCTCTGCCTGCTTGAGCACCCTAATCATATAGTATATGGGGAGCTGCATCTTCCCCTCTTCTTTGACGAGCACTGAGCTGACTGCCTCCGTTCCTACTCCTTGGTAGAGTAGGAGATATTTGCCTCCTTGTTGGCCTTGGAGTATGGGAGTTTGGGTTAGCTACTGCTTGAGCTTTCCAAAAGCCTCCTCATACTTTGCGGTCCACTCAAAGTTCTGGTTTCCTCAGAGAGTTTTGAAAAATGGAGAGCACTTTCTCTCACCTTGGATAGGAAGCGGCTAAGATCCACCATCCTTCCGATCAACCTCTGGACTTCCTTGGAATTCTTCCAAGATGTCGTCTCTAAGATGGATCATACTTCTTCGTGATTAGGCTCCACCCCCTCCCCCCGATTGGAGTGAGACGGTGACCTGGGAACTTCCCCCTTCCTGCACTGAAGATGTGCTTTGTTGGGTTAAGTTGCATCTTGTGATTTTGTAGAGTCACTAAGGTATCCACCAGATCCTTAGTGTGCTCTGTGATAGTCCTCCTCTTGACTAGGAGATCATCCACGTACACTTACAGATTTCACCCATTTTGCTCCTTGAAAACTTGGTCCATCATTTTTTGGTAGGTCGTGCCTGCATTATTTAGCACAAAGGGCATCATCTTATAGCTATAGCAACTATCACTGGTGATAAAGGAGATGTCACAACAGTCAGGAGGATGCATCCAGATATGGTGATACCTTGAAAATCATCAAGGAAACTCATCATAGGAAAACTGACAGCTGAATTAACCAATGCGTTGATTCGAGACAAGAGTTATCAATCCTTCGGGCATGCTTTATTCATCATGGAAAAATCAATGTATAGCCTCCAGCCCCCTCCAGCCTTCTTAACCATTAGAACATTGGAGACCTAACCTAGATAATGGATCTCTGAAACAAAACTCGCCTCCAGCAGCATCTTCATCTCCTCTCATATTTGTTCAACCAGTGCAATGACACTCTTCCTATGCTTTTGGCAGACGGGGGCGACCTTGGGGTCGAGGTTGAGGAAGCAGCTTCTTCATCTCCTCTCATATTTGTTTAACTAGTGCAATGACACTCTTCCTCTGCTTTTGGCGGACGGGGGCGACCTTAGGGTCGAGGTTGAGGCGATGGAAGACAACCTCTACATCAATCCCTGGCATCTCTGTGGCGCTCCTGGCAAAGATGCCTACATTTTCTTGTCGACAGGCTGCCATCTCTAGCTTTCCCTCCAAAGTCAGGGATCCACCAATCTTCAACAGCCATGGCTCTGCTCCCTTGGAGATCACCTCCACTTCCTCTAGATCCTTCGCAGCTCTCAGCCCATCCTCCCTTTCCAGGATCTTCTTCAACCTCTCCACATCCTCCATCCAGTGGATGGTACTGACGACACTAAGATAGCACTCCCTGACAGCTTTAGGAATGCCTCGGGCTCACACTTGGACATTGCCTCTGTAGTATTTCAACCACTGATGATATGATGATGGGACTGCCTTAAAGTAGTTGATGATGGGACTTATGAAGATCGCATTGTAACAACTTGGTTCATCTACGATGACGAACCTGCATCTAATCGAGGTTCCACCAAGGGTCACCCAAAGATCTGCTCCTCCCTCCACCTCATTATTCTCTCCGGAGAAGCCAAAGAGGGGTTCGTCAACAGCTAGGACTCTGGAGGCTTCCACTTGCAGCTTGACAAATGTCCTATTGAAGATTACATTCATCGAGCTCACGTTGTCTGTTAGGATTCAGTTAATGGTGAAGTCCTCGATGGCGGCTTGGATGACAAGGACATCATGAAAGGGATTCCCATTCCCTAACATGTTTTCCTCATAAAAACGTGATCTTTTCCAACGGCAGCGGTGCAAGAGAGGTTGAGGCGATGCACTGGCAGTAAATCTGATGAAAAATCCCTTGCGAGAAGCTCCAAGCCCAACCCCACCATTGATCACTCATACTTGCCCTCCTCTTAGGCTTTGGACTAGCTCCCCATGACCGCCTTGGTCAAACCTATCCTTGTTCCTCCTTCTCCTCCCTAGAGCTTAAAATGTTATCGAACCTTCGAAGGTCTCTTGCCCCGGCTACTCTCTATCTCTCTTTATCGCTCATACTTCTAGCCTCCACCTTGATTCCCAAAAATCAGGACAAGTCAAGATCTAGATCACAGTAAAGGGGAATCTCTTCTGCCTGGTTCCTCACCAGTTGGATCCTCCTGCGATGCTTATTCCCTTACCGCGCAATGGCCATCGCCTTCTCCTGAGCACTTTCTTGCCTCCTCTCTGGCTGGTTGTCGTTCCTCCTCTTTTGGTTCAGGTACTAAGATCTTCCTGGTGGCCTCCACTAGGGCCGGTTCACGGGATATTGGAATTGACGTGCGTCTTCCCTTCTTTCTGGAGCTGATATGGTCCTCTTATCCTCATGCTCGCGAGGCCTCTCCTGCCTCCTTTATTCCTATACCCTCTTGGGCTCTTCCCTTCTCCTCGACTCCTCACTTTTTCGCTCTTTCTACCTCTCCAGCCCTATTATGGCTCTCACTCCCGAAGGACCTCCTCTTTCCCTGACTCCCAGGTTCTCTCCATCCAATCTTGATAAGAGGTATGGTTTATTCTCCTTCCCTTGCACAAACTTGTTCGCCCTTTTGATCATCTCCTCAAAGAATCTCGGGGGCTTAGATCCAATCGCTAGGCTAAAGAGACCCTACTTTAGGCCAAATTTTAGGGCCAACTGTAACGTGAAGTCATCCACTTTCTCTACTTCAAGAACCTCCTCTTGGAAATAGTTGATGTGGTGGCCAAGAAACTCGTGCTGCCCTTATATATCTTGAAAAGAACGGATGTCTACTTCTTCCTCTTCTTAGATATCGCAAACCTCGTCATCAGGCCCTAATGCAGGTCTTCAAAGTGGTAGTTGGAACCTCCGGGCAGCTAGTAAAACAAGTCTCTCGCCATCCCCGTGAAGGTGATGTAGAAAAATATGCATTTGAATGCATCAGCCATATTATGGATAGACACCTCATCCTCGAACCATTGGAGATGCATGATCGACTCATCTCTGTCGGAGTAGTAGTTCAGGAAGGGCTCTCTAAAGCCTTCGAGAACTGGGGCTTCTAGTGCTTCATCATAAAAAGGGCTCCTCCCTCCTTGGTGATGATGGGCTTCATACTCACGAGTTTCCTCCTCATACTCGACACCTGGCTGAGTATCCTAGAACCTCGCCAGTTGCTCTGCATCTCAGAACCATATCCCCTGCCAGCTTGTTGATCGGTACTACGACTGTATTGGTCACTCCTGCTTGTCTCTTACTCGCTCCTTCTCTGGTCGCCTAAGTGGATCCTCTTCCTCCGACGGTGTCACGCGATGAGGCGAGGTCATCGGGGCATTGGGGCAAGGAAGGAACCCTGCTAGGATGGACCTCTCGATCCTCCTTGCAAACTCCTCAAACACTACAACTATCATAAATCCGCCTTCTTTTGCGAAGTTGCCGACTCCTGCGAAGTTGTCAGCTATCTCCTCATTATCTCCTTCATCCACCATCTCGCCAACTCGTGAAACTTTCTTTCTCGACTATGATCTACGCTCATCAATTCAAAGTGTTGAAGATGGGAAAATCTCAACTCCAAAATTTAGATCAATTCAATCTAAGGTTACTGTTCTAGGGATCGGGCTTGATGGCTAAACGGGCTAGAACACAAAAATAGAGGAACAACAAAAAGGACCACGGCCACCGTGGTAGGGAGTCCCACCACGTACCTGAATGCTTAGAAGAAGCTTTTCCTCCACAACCAAAGATGGTCGAACACAGTATAAGGGGGACACTTGCTAGGGACTTGTTTATTCTGAGAAAAGATCCAAAGGCTCAACTAAAAGTTCAAGGAAAGAGGTGCCAAAGATCTTTTTCAAAATTTCGAAGTCCATATTCTTGTACCCCTGGGGTCCTATTTATAGATAAATCATGGGGGAGAAGGGTCTCTAGTGAGGAGACTCAGCCATGCGATCACCGGCTGAATCCTTTTGGCGACCTGGCTCGGTTGTTTGCGAGTATAGGTTGGAGACTATTTATGATGATCAGCACGCCTGACATAGTGACTGGTCGGAGGTCATCTGCTAGGAGAGTATTGCTGCTACTCGGCCACTATTACTCCTCGGAGATCGCCTGAATGAAAAGGTCTTTGAAGCTCGCTCGTGTTGTTGGGTGGTCACGTGACCTGGCTAGTTTGGTCCTCGCCTGTGTCTAAGGGTCCCCTTGTGCCCATGTTGTACATTGAATGTTGATCGGGTCTTCATTTACTGGTGGTACTCATTGACTTGATGAATGATGATCGTTGACTGTTGACCCTTGACGAATAAGGGTTATACAATTAACAGAACAGTGAGGGCATTCTGGTAAAAAAACTATTAAGCGAGTGGTCTGTGCCGCTTGCACTCGCCTGGGCTGGTGAGTGTCTTGGTGAGACTGGCACTCATTGTCGACTCGAGGCTTGGGCGAGTGCAAACTAGGTTACTGCATTCGCCCCTCCCTTGACTTGATTCTGGGTGAGTGTGGGCTCGCGTGCTCCACTAGCTCCCTCGCTCTCGGTTATTTGGTTTGCACGATCTGGGGATGGGTACCATTCCTCTCGACCGCCCAACTCGCTTGAGCCCGAAACAACTCCATCTACCCAATTTTCTCTCCGAGAGACCCACTCGTTGAATGCGGGGTTGTACATAATCCACGCTCTTTGCGAGAATGTCCCAAGCTCGGAAAGAAAATTCCAACCCCAAGTATTCAGTGAGTGGCAGCCGCCTCTAGGGGAATCTTTTGGTAGGTCCCTCTCTGTAGTTATAAATACCCCCCCCCCCAATCCGGAGGGCATTAGAAGAGTACCACACATACCTGTTCTCTCTCTTTTCTCTTCTCCCCCTGACCCAGATGTCTCTCATGTAAGATGCTCACAATCTCATGGCCGCCTTGTGAGAGCAGAATAAGTGTGAAATTGCCAAACTTATGCCTTGGATTTTTTGCAAGTCCATGCACTCACCCCTCAAACGGAACGTTACGTTAAGAAGGTCAAGGCCGACAAGGCGTTGGTTGAGTCCATTCCTCCTAATTCGGCACCCCCAGCCCCTGAACTTGTGCTCGCGCCTCTCGACGGTGCATAAGTTACCAGGAATTTTTCTTCCACGCTACTTATAAAAGTGCTAGTCCTTGACCATTTTGCTCATCCACAGGGAAGGCTTGCCAACGAAATGGTTTCTACTGCGGCCCTGATGGATGTCGATGTGCCCCTTCGCGATGACGCGACCCTGCGAGCTGGTCGCGAGACTCTCCTACAAGGGGACGCGAGCACACACATCACCCCTTGAACTCCTAAGTGGCATCCGGTATGCTACCTACTGCTCACACTCTCGAGCTTCTGCTATGATTTTTGTCTTGGCTTGACCCCGTGTTGATGGATGCAGCTCTTCCTTTTGGGACTATCGGACTAAATACTCTTCTGCTTCGATCAATGGCTTGCGAGACATCACGCAAGTTCAACCCAAACCCAGTACTCACTGGAACCAACATCGTTCGCATTCCCACCCCTTCTTATGCTCTAGTATCTGGTTAGGAGCCTTCCCTCCATGGCCTAGGAAGTCACTTGCGCTACCTCTATGCGCACCTTTTCAAGAAAGGCCGAGTCCATCTCGTCTACCCTCCGTCTCTGGTTCGTTAGAGCACTCACTACTTTTACTTTCTTTTTTTTCTCTTTCTTCCATTACTTTCTTACTTGAATTTTACTATTTTCCAATGTCTGAGACACTCGGGTGATCTTGAAAGCTGATGAGCCTTTTGACGCAGGAGCCTACTAGCATCCCCCTTCCCCTAACTTGATTGAGGACTTCTTAGGTGACACGAACGACCTTGTTGAAATGAAGAGACGAATGGTAAGCATCCTCCGTATATGTGCTCATGTTTCGTGAGATGCGGGAGGAAAGGATGATTAACGTGCAATGAGTGTCCTCATTCGAGCGCGAGTGCATGCGGCTTGTAAATGAGGTGAGCCGAGGAGCAGGTAGCGAGCTGACTTCCCCGAGAGTGCTCATTGAGCGGATCGAGGAGCACTTATGTTTTGTGCACCTCGATCTTGGAGCCATTTGAGAGTACAATGATCCCCGCTGAATGCTTAGGGCGGGGTCGCAAGGTGGGGTGAGATGGAAGTGGCACAAGTTCTGAGCCCCTCGACACTCGCTGCCCCACTATGCCCTTTCTCTTCTGCGTCGTCCTTTCGTCATTATTATTCTATATTATGATTCTTCATGGACTCAGATACATATTGTTTAATGACTCGCCTCTGTCGATTACGCTGCAACAAACCTTTCACTTTCTATCTTTACTCATTTAATCATTGAAAATGTGTGTTCGGCTAGCGTGTATGTGACGCATCTGGCCCTCCTTATCCTTTCTCCGCAACAAAGATGTCTAAATAGGCTAGTTAGCGAGTGAGTGGGGTTGTGAGAGGTCAGCCAGGATGGCATTGGTGAGATGTTATGAGGAGGATATTCACATCATCTTAGAGTCATGGGATTGTTATCCCTTCTCTCGTACCCCTCCTGACACTCCACCTCCTCTATAAATACCCCCTTTTCTCATTTACTCTTCCACTAACCACATTTATTACCTCGGTGATTTGATACTTAACTCTTCCTCGTATTCACTGCCCTGCTCTCGCACTCCCCTACTCGCTAGAATGGGCAAGAAGAGAGTGGATGCTGACAGTAGATCTAAGTGTGCCATACAATTCATTGATCACCCTTCTTTGACGGTAAACTGACCGAGGAGGAGTATTTTAGCGTTGTGGCCAATTATGTCCTGCAAGGGTTTGAGTCGCGCCCTCCTAAGAAGGGCGAGGCCCTCAACTCTTTTTACGAGAACGAACTCGCCTTTCCCATTGCGCACTTCGAAGCAGGGCTGAGCCTCCCCCTATGGCCGGAATTGTGTCAGGTTCTCAAGTATTTTTGCGTCGTCCCTGTGCAACTGAACCCTAACACAGTATCCAAGCTGATAACATTCGCCTGCTACATGCGGAGCAAATAGAATTCAACTTTACCATCTTTCGAAAGTTATTCTTCTACAGAGCCACCAGCAAAGTCGTGATCTTCTTCGCCGGCATGCACTTCAAGGTGCGCGAGATGGCCAATAAGAATCATCATTGGACTACGAAGTTCGTCTTCATTGCGGGGAACCTTGGTAGCATCCCCTACTTGCCTGAACAACAAACCGAGGCCACAAACTACGCCCCGGCGGTGGCGGGTCATGACGTCAACCTCCATGCATTCTTCCTTCAAAAGGACTTTAAGGTCCTTTTCTTAAAGAAGGACCTCGACTCGCTCCCTCTAGTAGTACCCGAGGAAGGTATATTGACTTCATGTTTCTCCCTAATCCCGCATTATTTGATTTATCGAACCTCTCTAATTGCTTTATTACACGGGAGCGATGGATCCCAACAAACCAACCATGCACAATAGCTGAAGAAACAAACACCGTGCTTGCTCATACGAAGTCTGTTGTTGCAGTACAGAGGACATAGCTCTGGTCCTCAGTTTCAACCGGTAAGAAGCGACCTAGACCCGTTGACCATGACCCTCCGAGATCTTCCTCTGTGCCAAAAAGGTTAAAGAAGTTGATGACCCGAAAAGGAAAAAATTTAGGTGGGTTACTCTCACCTAGAAATAGGTGCAATATTAAATACTGGTCATTGATTTCCAACAGAAACAATATAATTTATTGAAAAAACTAATAAATGGTCAGTATTTAATACTGTATGGGTCGTAGGATATCAGAACAATGGTCAATATTTAATACTGTACCTATTTTTAGGTGAGGGTAACCCACCTAAAATTTTTCCCCCGAAAAGACAAGGGCAAGGCGAAAGTCCTCCCAAAAGAGGGTCAGGTTGCGCGCGACCCCCTTGAATCGCCCGACGAGTCGGGGCCGAAATCTTCCGAGAAAGAGGAGCTGCCCAAGAATCACCACCACTTTGTCCTAGGCTCTAAAGCTAAAGATACCGCTGACGAGCCTCTGGTGGTATGGGATGGAAAGGCGAACCGAATATTAGTCTCCTTGCTCCTTCCATCCTGGTCAGAGCGAGATCCTCCTAGCAGCCATGCCTTTGCCCTTGGCTTCGGAATCTATGGCCGAGACGCGAAGGCCTACAATAGGTCCAATCAAGAAGTCATCAGAGAGAGCACGCACTCCAAAGTCGAAGAGCTCGTAGAGAGCAAAGCGAAGAATCTGGAGCAAAGGCTGGCAAGTGCCGAGAGGCTCCTTACGAGTAGCAGTGGTGGGGTGGTAAGTGTTGCTCTTTTTGAATATTTGCCTCTTAAATTTCATTCCCTGATACTCATTGGTCGGCCCTCGCAGGATGTTGAGACTGCTTATCGAATGCGTTCATGCATCACAACTTTGGAGAAAGATAAAAGTGTAAGACTCCCCCCCCCCCAACCTATGCTCGGGTCAATCCGAAGGGGATCTTGCTTGCCCAAGACGTCCACCTAGTACTCCTTAAGGGGTATCGACCCACACTACTAAGAACTAGTTGGTCACAATGCTCAGCTTGAATCACAACATTCACATCTCATCACAGAGTATTGTGTAAGTATTATATATATATAAGAGAACGTAAAGTCCATAACCACTGTTTATACATGAGACCCATAGGCTATAAAGGTTTATCTACTTCAAATCCTCACACTCTCAATCCTGCTCACTAGTACTCACGTCTCGAAACTTTAGAGAAGACAGGGGTGCCCCTGCTCGGGTAGTCTTATCAGCTGGTGTATCATCCTGCGATAGCTGGTCCTCGCGGTGTTTTGTCTCCAGTGAATGGTTATTAGGATAATCGTTAGCCACAAATCTAAGTAGAAACAAACCTCCTTCTCGGATCCATATCTTGGGGATGAGCTCACGCACCCAAGAAAAATGGATAGCCGAAATTGGAGAGGGTTAGTACAACATTTCATCTATATGCTAGGAGCAATCATAAAAGAATGTGCAACACTGTATAACTGGAATGGCAGTAACAATATACATCAGTTATAACAAAAGCTCTGCTAGCATATCAACACATGAGGTATTCATAACCTGTATTCATACCGCAAGTATTCAAAGCTGCGTACACACCGCAGGAATTCACTATTGTGGACAAAACCTATGTCGACATGGTATATACCGCTTCTTTTCAAGCAAAGTAGCGAGCCCCACGGGCCTCACTAATATGGTTGTCGGTGATAGTGGCCACTCCTGCCACTTCTGGGGGTGGTCGTACTACACAGCCCAGACCCCAACGTACAACCCCATGTACTATTGGATGTTAGTGATATCCGGCGATTCAACTTTTGTCCGACCAGTGGAGGAAGCCTATTGGGGAAAACATAATGGCTGGCCACCCATAGTAGTTATCTCTCTGTCGCCTTGAGTCGTCGAACTTCTCGCATCGGTACGAATGATCTGCGGAAGTGACTGACCCTGCATTATTTACCGCAAGCAATTTACAAGCAATCATATTTAATCTATTATGCTAGCATGCACCAGGTCTGTAGAGGGCCTCCCCTACTATACTTCAAATAATTCGGGCAGCATCATTCATCTCAACTTTTTACAAGGAGCATAAGAGAACTTTATTTGGGGCTAATCCTGGAGGAATACCTCAACTCCTGTTATCCCTAACTAATACTCCACCTACCAGATAATTGCTCATCAGAGCAGGACCCGTGCTCAAATATTAAATTGCAGGAATAACAGTGTGAAAATAAAAGCTGTTGATAATATAAGCTACATAATTAAAGTGCTGAAATGAAATGGGACCAGTACGAAATTGGAATAGTGCTGAACTGAAAGAACTGAACTGAAAGTAATTACTGAAAGTGATCTGAACAGTACGAGACTGGAATAGTAGTTAAAATAAATGAATTGAACTGAAATTAAATAAGCAGGACCAGTGTGAGACTGAAGTACTGAACTGAAATAAATAAATGAACTGGATCAGTGCAAGACTGAAATAAATCATAAAGTAAAATGGTCAGTAGTCCAATCACTCCTTTTAGGAGGCTTAAGTTTCATCTCCGTTCTCAGGTGGCATGTTCAGTTCCATTTTAATCTTTTAGAAGGCTATGTTGGGTTTCACCTATTATTAAGTTCCAATAAGAATTCAATTGTGAGTTTTTAATTACAATTCAATCGGACCAGGGAGGTTATTATGCATTATATTTTATGAAGAGCCATATGCCCGTATTCTTATTCTACGAGACCACCCAAAATGCTCGAGAATTATATTAAAAACAAGGTGTTTGGTGTTTTGCAGAGCCTTAAAACACTTAGAGCTGAGAATATTTCCTCGACGACTCTTGTCATTTAATTAATTGATCTTAATATCCTATTTTAAAAAGGGTGGTCGCGCGCTCTGATTTTCAATTATGAAGAAATTAAGTGCGTCAATATTTGAGTGTGACCTTAGGTTCCAAGGAATCAGAAAAACTTCGGTTTTTATCCTTAGATTCCCAAATTTTAATAAAACATTTAGGAGGGCCTAAAATGAGCCTGGTAAAATTTCCAAAAAATTTCGAGAAGTTTTGGGTTTTTAATTTGGCCAAATAAATATTGTTTTGGTTTTTATAAATATCAATCCTTCTCCAAAAATTCCCAAAATTTTTATGAAGGATGCACTTATCAAGGGAAACAACTTCCATGTTCAAAACTTTTTTCCCTAGTAGCTTAGATTTCTCTTAAAAATCACCAAAATATAAAATTTGGGCTGCAAATAGCCAGATCAAGTCAGATTATGCGGGCATGATTGCGTTAGACAGGCGAATAGCAAAATTTCCCCCACATCGGATCGGCCACGGATCTATTATGAAGGGCGTTGATGCTGAGGCAGGGGCGACATTCCAGATTATGGAAACTGTCCGTCATCGTGGAGATCGGACGGCGGCTGCTGCTTCACGGCGGTGCAGTGGGTGGAGGCTTCCACCACCACCGGCCGACAGGAACCAGCCACCGACGCCACCCTCGGTTGACTCTCCGGGGGGGCCGACGATCTTCTGGGTGGTGGTCAGGCAGCTTGTCGACGTCGGCCAGCACCGAAAATTCTAACCTGAGAGAGGTGGTGGCACGACTCTCTGTTTCCGGCGATGTCTTGCCTCTTCGATGGCTGCCCAGCCACAACACCACCCTTGGTCGGCGCGTCGGGGGTTGGGCTTTTCTCCGATGGTAGTCCGGTGTCCTGGCGCCGCCGGCCGCCGCGATAGAGAAGTAAACAAAGATTTAGTTCTGTTTTCGGGTGATGCTAGATTGACGATTTCTGGCGGCACCTCGGCCCTCCGCAGCCGGGGAAGGCTATCCCCGGTAGTGTAGCACTTCCCCAGTGCCACCACTGGCACTGGGCAAGGCTTACCACCCGCGGCCACCACCCGACCAGTGGCTTAGCTCGGGTGGCACTAGCGGCGCTCCGGCCGCTGGGAGGCACATGTTGATCATCAAAAAGATGAATAAGGGGAAGGGGAAGAGGTTCCACCATAGGTGGTGCGGCTCGGGAGGTGCTGGGTCGAGACGCCATCGGAGGTGGTGGTGGATCTTGGGTGGTGGAATATTTTCAGGTGAGCTGGAGTTCCAACAGAGGGGGCTCTGGCTTGTTTGGATTTGTGAGGAGGAAGACAAGGGTGGCATGGACTTATATAGGCTGGAGGGAGTCCCTTTGCTCCTCCCTCCCCGGTGTGGGATTAACCCGATAGGAGGAGGAGCTCCTCTCCTCTCCTCCACTTGCTCTGGCCAGGTGGCACCATCATAGGGGGGGCAGTACACCTAGGTGGCAACATCAAAGGGAAGGAGAATGGGTTGGGCTAGGGCTTTGGAGTGAGGAAGAGGGGAAGGTAAAAAAGGGAGTTGGATTTGGGCTTTTTTCGAGGCCCACTACCCATCAAGTTTGCTGGTTGGTGGCCCAAGGGGTGAGGAGGGTAGGGCCCTAACCCTTCAATGAAGAGGAGGTATACACCTCCTTTGAGAAAATATCAAAAAATGGATTTTTAGGGGGCTTGACGAAAGTCAACCCTAAGGTGGGCCCCCTTGCTGGTCAAAGTCAAAGTTTTTTCAAGTTATCGGGAGTTGGGTCAAAGTTGGGGTGTTGTGTCACATTTGTGTGCACACGCTTTTCGATGCACGACAATGTTTGGTTTTACCACAGATTGACTACTCATCCTCGAAGTTGACCAGAATGCACTCTGTTGACTTTGTATTGACCATATGAATCCAATATTGCTGACCGGGGTCGAATTGGAGTTCATTTGCTAAATATTCAAAAAATTTGCATCGTGGTGCACTAAAATGGTCAAAATGCTTATATTCATCGTTAGGCTTTGAATTGCAACATAATGAGTTCCAATGCGTTCGTATTGACTATACGAAGTCGTTGGACTGACAGAACGCGAATCAAAGTTCTCTAGGTAAATATCCGAAAATCTCATTTTCACAATGTTCTACTAGGAACGGTCATATCCCTCCTATGACCTGAGAATGCAATGAAACGAGTTCCAACGTTCTTGTAATGATTATACGAGGCCATTGGAACAGACAGAACTCAAATCAGAGTTTTCTAACTCTATATACCTTTCTGGGGTTACTTCCTACCTCGGTCTGGGCCATAGGTAGAGGTTCAGGTCACTTTTATTGGGCCCATTAGGGTTCTGGTGGCCCAATAAAAAGTCGGGATGTTACAAAAAAGGACGTTCACTGCCCATGTGGTCTCCTTTCTTGCCAATTACATCCTGCCAAGCCAAGGTGAGTCATCTAGAGGAGAAGGTCGACCAAAGCAATTCTCCGAGCGGGAGGTCGACGAGATGTGCAGGCTTACTTCCATCAAAGATGCGGAGCAGCTACTGTAAATGAAGCAGCTCTAAGTAGTGAAAGAGGATTGCGAGTCGATCACAGCCAAAGAGCTGATTCCTTAGATGTATATACCTCTCGACCTCTCTGATGACGACATCAACCCCTTCCTTAATGACGAAGATGTCGATGTTGCCGACTCGTCAGAAGATTTGTCTTCGGATTTTTCCTTCTTTTTGATATCACTTTGCAATCTATTACTTGCTTTTTATGTGGACTTGCGCGCGAGGCGAGGCCACCTTTTTCATAAACATCTCACACTTTGATATTTTAATGAAGTATGTATTTTCTTGTGCTACTTTTACTTGTTGATTATTTGTTCAGTTTTGTACCTCGCACACTCTGTGTTCCGTGTGTTTTCACGCATTAGGGTTAGGTTGGTCCTAACAACGCGCGGCCTTGACCACTCACACTTTGATTATTGTGCATATTTCATGATGTCAGGTAGATATGTGAGTGTTCTAGGGCCGCGGGTGGGGAGAGGTAGATCACTCACTTATCACTTACTCACTTCTCCCCGGATATCTCTCCTGTGGAACAGCGAGAGGCTAACTTATCTTACCTCGTTTATCTGTATGCTTAATACATACGAGTAGAACTACTAGAGCCCAACTTGCTCACCCCCCCCTTCATTCTCCTCCCTTCGGGCGAAAACTCAATCAGTGAGTCAGTGTGCTTAGTCCCACTCGCTTTAATTCATTTCCTTTCCAAACTATACTCACAAGCCACCGAGTGACTTTCAGTCCTGCCAGCTAATGAGAGCCTGGTCAGCGGGATCTGCTCTGGCCATCTTTTCTTTCCACCACCGAGTGACTTTTAGACCTTGTCAGCTAGTGAGAGCCTGGTCAGCAGTATTTACTTGAGGCCAAATTTTCTTTCCACCACCGAGTGACTTCCAGACCTGCCAGCTATTGAGAGTCTGGTCAACGGGACCTTCTTGGGGCCAAATTTTCTTTCCACCACCAAGTGACTTCCAGACTTTCTAGATAATGTGAGCTTAGTCAGCTAGATCTGCTCGGGGCCAAAATTTCCAAATCATTTACATTATACAACAATAATGGAAAATACTTGGGACAATAGATAATAATAGGCAAAGACAATTTTCTTTTATTTATAAAAGTTTAGGGATAAAATCATTTCAAATCATCACCATTCCAAGTGTTACCTAGGGACACCTCTTCCACATTTTGGAGGCGGTACCATCCCGACTTCAGTGCCTCTTTAACTATAAAGGGGCCCTCCTAGTTAGAATTGAGCTTCCCCACAGTTGTCGACCTCCCTATCGCGTCTACTTTCTTTGGTAAAAGATCTCCTTCCACGAACTGATTGGCTCTGATATGCTTGTCAAAGTACCTGGCCATCCGCCGCTTGACTTCCTTTTGCCGAACATCGACCAAGTCATGGAGCTCCTCTACCAGGTCTAGTGAGAGTCGTAGCTAACCTTCATTCTCTGCTCTCCATTCTTCATCTCCTTCTCCGTCGGCTACCACTTGCAGTGACTTGACCTCGAACTCCACTAGGGAAGTATGGCCTCACAACCATGGGAAAGCTTGAAGGGGATCTCCCCTGTGGCTGTGTTAGAGATAGTCCTCAGGGCCCACAAGATCGAGGGAAGTTGTTCTACCCAGTTCCCCTTCAAATTCTCTACCTTTTATTTAATAAGTTCATGATGATCTTATTTGACGCTTCCACCTGCTTGTTGTTCCTATGGTAGTGGATAGAAACAAACCTGAGGTATATCCTGTTGGGTACATTGGAAAATGTGTACCGGATTTGGAGAAGCATCACCTAACTCAATGATATTCATCAATGTGTATTAGATGGTGTTTTGAGTTTCATTGTGCAGGTTAAGAAATTGCAAGGAAAATTTTCTAAGTACAAGTGTCGACACTTGAGAAGCATTGTATCGACACATGGGAAAGGTTGTGTCTACACAGGAGTCAGTTTGTGTCGACACACAGGACTTGTGTCGACACACAGAAAGCTTAGTCAACAACAAATGTGTCGACACACAGGACTTGTGTCGACACATAGAAAGCTTAGTCGACAACAACTGTGTCGACACACTGGACTTGTGTCGACACACAGAAAGCTTAGTCGACAACAACTGTGTCGACACATAGGACTTGTGTCGACACACAGAAAGCTTAGTCGACAACAACTGTGTCGACACACAGAAATCTCAGTCAACAACAACTGTGTCGACACACAGGACTTGTGTCGACACACACCAAAATTTTTATTGAAGTTAACTATGTCAAGACAAGAAGTGATTGTGTCGACACACAGGACTTGTGTCGACACATTCTGAAGAAGCTATGTCAAGAAGATAGAGAAGTGCTATGTCGACATTATGGGAGCTGTGTCAACATCACCAAGGATTGTGTCGACACATAGTCTATTTGTGTCGACACATTTAAAGGAATGTCTCGACACTTTGCTGACTGAGACAAAGTATAATGAAGTAACTGGTGACTTGACAGCTGTCATGACCAACAAGGCTGTTGCATCTGTTAGTGCTATCAGAAGGTTATTATGAACCGGATCAGCCGGTAACCTTGGATGAATCCTATATAAAGACATGTTCTATCATCAGATATATAGAGAGCTTGAAGCATAAAAAGACAGAGCCAATCTAAGAAGAAGCAGAGAAGTCTTCATCCAGAAGTCATCAAGTCTCTAGCAGATTCTGAACAAGTCTGCAAGAAGAATTCATATTTAATTCTGAAAAGAAGAAGGAAGCTGGATTGAGGATCAACTCCACTTCACAAGAAGATCAACCCTACTTTGTTCAAATTCAAGAAGCTTTGAAGAAGCTAAGATAAGTTGATTCTAAAGTTATCTGTTCTATCAAGAACTGATCAAGAAACCTTCATCCCTTTCTCTCTCTACCTGAATGAAGGATTTATTCTTTTCTATTATCAATTTACTATAGGATCTATTATAGATCTGAGTTGTAAGCCTAAATTATAAAGGCTGAGGTAGGGTTGAGTGCCTGAGGTAGGGGATTAATATCTTTAAGTTGTAGGCCTGTGGAAGAGGCTGAGGTAGGGCATATGTTCCTGAGTTGTAGGCGTGTTGACTCACTCTGAGGTAGGATTCTTTGAGAGAATCTGAGCTGTAGGACTTGCTGAAGTCTGACTTGTAGGAACCATTCAGGATTCTGAGTTGTAAGATCTGAGGATCTGAGAAGGAAGAAGGAAGTTAGGCCAAATCTAGTATACTGCTAAATAGGCGAAGGGGGAAAGTAGATGTACCCATCATTTGGGGAACCACTATAAAACTGTGTGTATTCTGTGTGTGCTGTGTTTATTTTTATCTGTGCTGTGATAGTGTGCATAACAGGTCTTATTGTTATAAATTTGTCTGCCTAAGCAATAAAAAGATTTGTACGTATTCACCCCCCCCCCCTCTAGGTGTTTAGGTCATCTTG
Organism: Platanthera guangdongensis; assembly: GCA_039583875.1. Lineage (NCBI taxonomy): Eukaryota > Viridiplantae > Streptophyta > Magnoliopsida > Asparagales > Orchidaceae > Platanthera > Platanthera guangdongensis. The sequence continues at coordinate 50,270,767 of CM077153.1, read as the reverse complement.
AAACCAATTCTTTCAAGTGGTATAAGAGGGAGGTTACTCAAGACATAGACTTAACAGTCTGAGTAGATCTGTAAGGCAGTTAACATTAAGACAAAATGGGTTCAGGAGAAAATCACAAGAAACTTGGATCCATGATGTTACCCATCTGTAGGAAAGAAATTTTTGGTACATGGAAGGAGAGAGTCAGATTATTTATGGAAGCATCTGATCCAAGAATCTATATTACATTTAAAGAAGGGTCTTTCATTCCAATGAAATTCTCAGTTCTTGATGCAAATCTCAGATCTCCAAAAGATTATTCTGAAATGACAAAGGATGAGATCATCTTAGCTACTATGGATAAGAGAGCACAAAATATAATAGTCAGTGTTATAGATGATTCAACCTTCCAAAACTTGATTCACTGCAAGACCTCCAAAGAGATGTGGGACACTTTGATTGTCTACATGGAGGGATCAGAAAAAGTGAGACAAGACAGAAAGTCTATGCTTAATCAGGAGTATGAAATTTTTAGACAAGCCAAAACTGACAGTATAACTGAGTGCTACAAGACGTTTTTCAGAATAGTAAATGAACTGATGTTATATGGAAAAGTCTTTAGAACATATGAGCTCAATGATAAATTCTTTAGATCACTAACTAAAGACTGGGACACCAAGATATGTGCTATCAGGGAAGTGGCCAGACTTGCAGAAATTTCTCTTCCTACCCTATTTGGAAAACTTATATCATATGAAATGCAGCTGATGGCCAGGAAAGAGGAAGAGAAAAGCAATAAGGCTGAATACAGAGAAAAGTCAGTGGCCTTCAAGGCTGAAGCCCCAAGAAAGGACAGGAGGATGTCTCTATCTCCTCCTAGGAAAGCTGCTGAAGTTATCTCAGAAAGTTTTGACAATCACACATCAGACAACCATGATTCTGATGAGGACTTTGCTGCTTTCACAAGGCAATTTCAAAGATTTTTAAAGAAAAAACAGTGGAGATCCAAGCCATCCTCCTCTCAGTCCAAGGATGCTTATCATCAGAAAAGGAAATCTTCAAGAAAGGACAGGTATGGCACTAAACCTAGTAAATTATCTTCTACTAAGATTGTTTGCTATTGTTGCAACAGGCCTGTACATGTATTTGCTGACTGTGCTGACGAAAGAAAGGAATCAAATGACAAGAAGAAATTGCAACATAAGGGCAAAAAGGAGAAATCCCTTGTAGCAAAGAAGGAGAAAAGCTGGACAGACTCCTCATCATCAGATTCTGAAGCTGAAGCATACATTGGATTATTTACAACTGAAGAGGATTCAGAAGAGACAGAATTCTTGGAAATAATGGACTCTATCAGTGGGATTGAAGATCCTCAGTGTAAAGGACTGATCGCTATGACTGATGAAGATCAGTGCCAGGATCAGCCTGGTCCCAGTAAGGTAAACAATATGCCATCAAGTTCTGATTATTACACTGGATCAGAATCAGAAGCATCTACATCAAGAGATATGGATGGATCTGAATCTGAAGGGGATGTTCATCAACTCATTGATGAATATGGTGATTTGTTGAAAGCACTTAAGAGAAGCAGGAACCTTGTTAAAAGTCAGACTAAGGAAATTGCATCTCTTAAGTTGGCTGCATTAGATTCAGAAAAAATGTTGGATCTAAAGATGAATGAAGTTGCCAAACTGAAAAACATAACTGTTATTCAGATGGGTACAATTACATTCAAGAATGATCAAATCAAAAGTCTGGAAGTCAAACTTCAGAGAGAGAATGATCTGGTGGCTAAAATCTCTAAGCCAAAATCAGTCGTATCCTTAATTGATGACTTTATTCCCCAAAAGGGCAAGACAGGATTAGGCTTTAAGGGTAATGCAAGGGCTGCCAATTCCAAAAAAAGGCAAAGCCCCAGTTCAGCCACTAGCCTTCAAACCCCCCATTTCTTTCAGAAAAGTGTGGCAGCCAACTAACAGATTTGATCATGATATCATACATGGTCATCATGAATCATTAATGGTTGATGCTTCAGCCCCAGCTCTCAAGAATAGAACCATTCAACCTACAGTTTTAAAGACTGTTGACAGCAATGCTGTTAAAACTGTATTGAAAAGAAGATATAATAGATGTGAGTGCTGGTGTTTTGGCAAGGTGGGCAATTATGCCATTGATTGTTGGCACAACACAACTGTCAGGAAGAATGTCAGCTTACCTGTCAAAAAGATTGCTGGTAAGTTTGACAGGTTTCAGTCTAACCTGAACCTAGGACCCAATAATTATTGGGGTTCTAAGGTTAAGTAATTTTATTTGATGCAGGTGAGTCCAAGTGACCATACTCCTACATGGTACTTGGACAGTGGATGCTCCAGATACATGACTGGAACAAGAAGAATGCTGAAGGACTACACTCCTATAGAGAATGGACCCAAAGTGATCTTTCGTGGATCTGAAAAAGGGGTCATCAAAGGGTTTGGTAACATTTCTAATAGTTTCATCACTATCACTCAAGTGGCTTATGTGAAGGGTTTAAAACATAACCTAATAAACATAAGCCAACTGAGTGATCTTGGTTATGACACTTCATTTATTAAGAATGGGTGTCAGATTAAAATGACAAGTGATCAAAAGGTCATCTTATCTGGTTATAGAAAAGGAAATGTTTATTGCTTAAATTTTGTGAGTGAGAATAATGATTCTCCTATTTGTCTTGTTGCTGATGAGAAAGCCTCTCATTGTGTCAAATGGCACAAGAGGCTAGCTCATCTTAACTACAAGACTATTGGACAACTCTTTAGTAAAGAGTTAATGAGGAATGGTCCTCAAGTTAAGTGCATTAAGGGTGGTATATGTTCAGCTTGTCAAAAAGGCAAGCAGACCAAATTCTCCTTTCACAGTCTTGATACCAAAGACTTAGTGAGGTGTTTGTACCTCTTGCATATGGATCTATTTGGTCCTATGTCAGTTCATAGTCTATGTAGGAAAGTCTATACCTTTGTGGTTGTGGATGACTATTCTAGATTTACATGGGTTTTCTTCCTGAGGCAGAAATCTGAAACCCCAACTATCTTCCACAATTTTGTTAAACAAATTCAGAATGAACTTAATAATTCAGTGGTCAAAATCAGAAGTGACCATGGAACTAAATTTCAGTCTGAAAGTATGACAAAGTTTTGTGAAGAACTAGGGATTCATCAAGAATTCTCCTCACCTAGAACTCCTCAGCAAAATGGTATTGCTGAAAGAAAGAATAGGACACTTATTGAGGCTGGAAGAACACTACTGAGTGACACTTCTCTCCCAGAATATTTCTGGGCTGAGGCAATAAATACTGCATGTCATGTTCTCAATAGAGCTTCCATCATCAAAAGCCACAAAAAGACACCCTATGAGATTATGAAAGGTAGAAAACCAAATATATCCTATTTTAGAATCTTTGGTAGCAAGTGTTATATACTTAACAATGGCAAGACTCACCTAACTAAGTTTGCTGCCAAATCCCAAGATCAGATATTTGTTGGGTACAGCAACTGTAGTAGGCCATACAGGGTCTACACCTTGACTACACAAGTTATAGAAGAATCTGTTCATGTAGTATTTGATGAATCTAAGCTAATTAACTGTGAGCTGTCTAGCAATTCTTGTAGCTCTACAGGTTTAAAAGAAAAGATGGACATGCTAACTGTTAGTGAAGACCAAACTACAAGGCAGAATGAGGAAAATGTTGGTTACTGTCCAGGGGGAGTACAAGACTCACAAGTTGTTGATGAAGATAATGAAGTACAGCATGATGGGGAGAATGGATAAGTTCAAACTGTAGAAGGATTGCCTCCAGTAATAAGACATCTAAAGGATCATCTAGCACACCAAATCATTGGTGATCCAAGACATAGTTTACAAACCAGAAGCAAGAACATGAACACAGTCCTTTGTTCAAGCTTCTTGTCTCAGTTGGAACCCAAAAGATTTGAAGAAGCCATAAAGGATTCAAACTGGATTGATGCAATGCAGGAGGAGTTGAATCAATTCAGGAGATGTAAAGTATAGGAGCTGGTCCCAAAACCAAAGAATCACAATGTGATTGAAACTAAGTGAATCTATAGGAACAAACTAGATGAAAATGGCATCATAGTCAAGAACAAAGCAAGATTAGTTGCCAAGGGCTATAGGCAGGAAGAAGGAATAGACTTTGATCAGACATTTGCTCCAGTGGCAAGATTGGAAGCAATAAGGCTATTCCTTGCCTATGCAGCTTATCAGGGGTTCAAGGTATTTCAAATGGATGTCAAGTCAGCATTTCTGAATGGTAACTTAAAAGAGGAAGTCAATGTTGAACAACCCTCGGGTTTTGTAGATCCTCTTTATCCTAATTATGTTTATAGGCTTAAGAAAGCCCTATATGGGCTGAAACAAGCTCCTAGGGCTTGGTATGAAACTTTGTCTACCTTCCTCATTGAGAACAAATTCTCAAGGGGGAAATTGACAAGACTTTATTCCTTAGGGAATCAAAAGGCAAGATCATCCTAGTCCAGATATATGTTGATGGCATTATCTTTGGATCAACAGAAAACAACCTTTGTAGGAAGTTTGCAAAACTTTTGCAAGGGAAGTTTGAGATGAGCAGTATGGGTGAGCTTAAATTTTTCTTGGGGCTTCAAGTTAGACAGACTGATGATGGCTTGTTCATATCCCAGTCTAAGTTCACCAAGGAGTTAATAAAGAAATATGGTATGGAGTCATCCCCCACCATGAGAACTCCTATGGGGTCAAGTATGCCTATAGGCAAAGATGATGCGGGAAAACCTGTAGATAAGTCTTTGTATAGAGGGATAATTGGCTCCCTTTTATACTTAACTGCTAGTAGACCAGACATCATGTCTGCTACATGTGTATGTGCTAGGTATCAAGCAAGCCCTAAAGAATCTCATTATACTGCAGTTAAAAGAATTTTGAGATATCTCAAGGGAACACCTAATCTTGGCCTTTGGTATCCTAAGAATAGAGACTTTCTACTGACAGGTTATTCAGATGCAGACTTTGCAGGATGTAAAGTAGATAGGAAAAGCACAACTGGCACATGTCAGTTTTTAGGTGGAAGATTGGTGTCCTGGAGCAGTAAAAAGCAGACTAGTGTGGCAATATCCACTCTGAGTCAGAATATGTTGCTGCAGGCAGCTACTGTGCTCAGCTATTATGGATTCAACATCAACTTGAAGACTATGGTCTCAAGGTAAGTAGAACTCCATTATTTTGTAATTCTACAAGTGCTATTTCTATTGCTAAAAATCTTATTTCACATATCAGAACTAAGCATATAGAAATCAGATTCCACTTCATTAGAGATCATGTAGAAAAAAAAGATATATGTTTAGAATTTGTCAATACTAATTATCAAATCGCTAACATGTTCACCAAACCCCTGGATGAAACTAAATTCAATAATTTCAAAATTGAATTAGGTATGTTGAACATAGAATAGAATGACAAATTTGACTAAGTAATTCTGTGTCGACACATAAAGAAATCTGTGTCGACACATAAAGAAATCTGTGTCGACACTTAGTAGTTGGTGTCAACACTTCAAGAAAGTTGTGTCGACACATCCAGAAAGTTTTGTCGACACTTAGAATTTGGTGTCGACACAGAGAATTTCTAACACTTAAAATTTGGTGTCGACACAGAGAATTTCTAACATTTAGTTTGGTGTCGACACATGAAGTAAATTGTGTCGACATATTAAGAAAGTTGTGTCGACACTCAGTTTGGTGTCGACACATAGTAGTAAATACCTCTGTCGAGACCTTCGTAGTCTGTGTCGACACCGTCTCAACAGTGTCGACACATTAAGTGTATTTCCATGCGCCTTTTGACCTTTTGTGATTAGAAACATATAAATAGGTCGAAAACAAACCCTGTCAACACGCTCTCCAAATTCTCGAGACAAAATCCTTGTGTCGACAAATTCTTCCTCTTCCTAATCCAAAATTTCTCTCAGTCCCAATGGCGCCCAAACAAGACGACAACATTAACGAGGGTTATGAACTCGTTCGTGATGCCTTTGACAGTGCGGAACCCGAAATCAAAGATGTGATTACCCTAATCACAGTCAATGGATTAGAATACCTGGTGTCAGAACCGACAAATATTTGGAAGGAGATCCTTGAAATTTATGCAGCAACAACTCTGGATTCAATAGGTGTAAGACCCCCCCCCCCCCCCCCCGGATCCCAAAACACGGCACAAAGTGGGAGTCTTATGCCCGGAACAATCGCCTTGCGGTAGCATTAGCACAGGGGCTAACCTGTACCACAAGACGCCTATTCCACCAGCTACAACAATATCAATAACACATGCCAACCAAACCAAATATAAAAAGTAAGAGAAGTCAAATCCACACTAAGTAATAATGTCCAAATCAGTACAACAAAAGAGAAGCTAAAACATGCTTCTACATATCAGAGTACAACTATAGAAATTACCCCAAAAGGGCTACATCAAATCTCTCAACACTCACATCTGTGACCAACGGTATCGATGGAACCGTCACTTCAGGCCCTGTCGTCCTGGCCTGGCTGTCCTGCTGCGTAATCCGCGATTGCTCTACCTGTGGCGTGGCCTCCTAAAAAGAAGACGTAGCAACCTTTAGTCGAAACGACTAAGTGGCTTCACATCCGCTCCCCCGGCGACTCCTCGACACCGGGCGGAGAGAAGGAACAAGGGTAATATATATATATATACAAGTAAAGAAGTATAAGCAGGTGGCAGTAGTGTAAGAGTAACAATAACATGATCTAGCAAATATTTAAGAGCTACAACAAACTAGCAAGTATAAGTAACAGCAGGAAAGTAACTTAACTTATAAGAATGCCCATACAAACTTATAAGTTAAGGATCGGGTTACATAAAGGTAACTCATCGTATAAGAGTGCCCATACAAAGTTATACGATGAGGATCTTGTTGTGAAATGTTATGAAATGCTATGAATGCTATGCAATGACTCACCCATGATCACACCCATGCAATTGCTATGTCAACACAGACTATAGTTCCCACTTTTCGAGCAGGTAGCTAACCTCTCAGGCATCAGCCGCTGTGGCCAGGCGATGACAGTAGAACGGGCACTTCTACTACTAGGCGGGTATCCACACTACTTCACCTAGGCCTCTGTACGCCTCAACGCTAAGAACACAACAACGGAGCCTATGCGTACTATGGCCCAGCGGGGTCTTGGGTAGATGTGCACCAAGAACACAGCCCAAACTGGCCTTGTGTGACCCGGAAGGAGCCTCGGAGTGAGCATGAGGACCAAGCCCAACAGTTCACCTGGCACGGAAGGAGACCTGGGACGTGAACACCGAGGACCAAGCCCAACCGCCCAAAATTTAACTGTCGACTCCCGTCGGTATGACGACTGGCGAGCCCGTAGACCTGCCACACTATCCTTAACCCAGGATTATGACACCGCGTGTCGACTCACACCGCATGTAAATGCCACATCAACATAACATGGAAGGGGCCTCGGAAGAAGGCACGAGGACACAGCCCAACCATCCATCCATACTCTATCTCAACACAAACCAAACAAGTGACGGTCAACACGCACTTACATCCCTTCACAATACTACCGTAGGGAGACGACGCTCTAAGTATCGGACTACTATACCCATTCCATTAGTCAATCATACTCATGACCATAATAAATGCCTCTACATGACCTTCCAAATGATAACAACATAATATAACATGATGCGCATATAAAGATCTATCATTCTTTCCAAATGGTAACGACATATTATAAACATGATGCGCATAAGTAACCGTCTATCCTTTTCTATCAAGTCAATTTATTTAAATAAGCTTGCTTCACAATTTGATTATATGAAATCTGATTAATAGGCTTCATCAATCGTGCAACTAAAATGTTTAGCCATAAAGAGTTCATCCAAGTCAAGTTACTAGCAATATTAATTCCACCGAATCCAAATCCATATTATATAAAGCCCAGAATTTAGATGCAGAGTAAATCTGGATTGCAACTTTAACCGGAGATTCCCGATGCTACAGGAATCTGGTGAAGACGTGTAACTCCTCTATGGAAAGGTATTTCCATGGGCTACAACTATCGTATTCATAGCTCAGCTCAGATTTGAAATTATCCTAATTGAAATCAGACTTGAAGTCTGCTGCGTACAGAACACAATTTCTGCATGCAGGATTTATCAAACACCATTTTTGTTCAGACATTCCTGTGGCTACAGACGTCGCCTGAAGTCATGCAGCCACTCGTAGGAAAGGTATTTTCAAGGGCTTCAACTTTCGTGTTTAGCTGAAAGCCCAGATCTGGACTTATCCCTCGTGAAAATGTCCTAGAAGATCGCTGCTTGCAGAATACAGATTCAGCATGCATCTTGAGGCGGAATGAACGGCATCGGTTCATCTTCCTCCTCAAGTCGATCCTCTCTGATCACCTCCAGAATTTTCCTCCACCCTTATTCAACCTCAAGAGGCCAATACCCTTCACGAAACCATCCCCTATCTTCACATAGAAGAAGGGAGTGGTTGAAGGGATCTAAAATCTAGGACACAAGTCCTACCATGGCCTTTCCTAGAAAACTCCTCCTCTCCATCAAGACTCTCTTGAGTCGATATCTCACATAGGGAAAATAACTATAGATCTAGCACCAAGGGAGAGGGTAGGAAACTCACCTCATTTCCAGCGGTTCTATTTCCGACCATAGACCTTGTGATTCTTCGTGGCGGCATCCTCTCCTTTACGGCGATGGCAGAACTCCTTCCCTAGATCTTCCTCCAGCAAACTCTCCTTCTCCACAGGACTTCTCTCAGAAAATACAGCTGGGAAGAAGAGTGAAACGGCTAGGGTTTTTTCCCACTCCATATATATAACAGGTGACACAGGTAGGGACACGCCCGTGTCCTTACCCGTGTCCTGCTTCAGCGAAGCGTTACGACGGTTTTAATGTCGGTTCAACACTCGACACGGGTAGGGACACGCCCGTGTCCCGACCCATGTCCAGACCCGTGTCCACATGACACGGCCGTGTTTCCTGGTCTTGTCCTTCTCTGGATACATTTCGACGATCTCAACAATTCGTCGATCTCGATCAAAATCGTCGACTGGAGCACACGGGTAGGGACACGCCCGTGTCTCTACCCGTGTCGTGTAATTCGTCGATGTCGACGCGCAGTTCGTCGATCTCGACACATCTCGTCGAGCCAAACTCGACACAATGGCACACGGGTAGAGACACGCCCGTGTCGCTACCCGTGTCATACAATTCGTCGATCTCGACACGTAGTTCGGTGATCTCGACAAGCTTTGTCGAGTGTAACTCGACGCACACGGGTAGGGACACGCCCGTGTCGCTACCCGTGTCATATGATGTCGACACACCTCGTCAATCTCGACACGCCGTGTCGAGCTCAACTCGACACACACGCATACGGGTAGGGACATGCCCGTGTCTCTACCCGTATCACTTTCACACGGGTAGTGACACGTCCGTGTCACTACCCGTGTCCTTCTATGGACTGATTTCTCCACTCCTCCACAAGTGCAGTCCAATTCCCTGCACTTCCCAGGACTCGAGTCAACCCTCTTGACTCAAAAACACACACGAGGGGCCTAGAGCGATTCGGGACGTTACAAATCCTATAAACAAAATAAAAGATTTCGTCCCCGAAATCAGGCTTAGGCTGTGGGGAGAAAAGCATAACAGAAAATTTAACATATGCTTTTAAATAAAATTACCTTGAGCAAACAACTCCGGGTAGCGTTGTTGCATCAAATCCAATGGCTCCCATGTGTACTCCTCCTTCCCATGGTTGGACCATAGTACCTTCACCAAGGGAACACTTTTGCGGCGCAATGTTCTTGTCTCGCTGTCAACAATCCGCAACGGCTCTAGTCGCACAGACCTATCTGACGCCACTACACCATCAGTAGTGGGAATATATTGGTCGGGCCGCAACAGTGCTTTTCGAAGCGATGACACATGGAACACGTCGTGGAGATTCTCTAGTTCTGGTGGCAACTCCAACCGATAGGCCAACGGGCCAATCCTTTCTAGTATAGTATAAGGCCCAACATACCTTGGGCTGAGCTTTTTCACCCCACGCACCCGCGACACTCCATGCATCGGCTGAATCTTGAGGAACACTTTATCACCCACTTGAAACTCCATCATTCGGTACTTTGCATTATAATACTTCTCCTGCCGACTTTGAGCCTCCAACATGCGATTCCGTATCAATCTGACCGCCGCATCAGTATCATCTATATATTCATTTCCCAATGCCTTCGGATCTTCGTCTTGCACCCAAGACAAGGGAGTCTTGTACCTTCTTCCGTAAAGGGCTTCATGGGGTGCCATACCGATGCTCACCTGATGGCTATTATTATAGGATAATTCCACTAGTGGCAAGAGCCTTTCCCATGGCTCTCCTCTGTCCAGCACACATAACCTCAATAAATCTTCCAGTGTCCTGATGGTCCGCTCGGACTGCCCGTCCGTCTGAGGGTGAAATGCAGTACTGAAGGTAAGGCGTGAGCCTAAATACGCTTGTACAGCCTTCCACTCCTTGGAAGTAAAGCGGCCATCACGGTCAGAAATGATTGTCTTAGGCACGCCGTGATATCGTACAAACTGCTCCACGAAGAGGCGTACCAAAACATCCACGTGTGCTTCCTTCTTCATTGGAATGAACCGGGCCACCTTTGTCAGTCAATCAACAATAACCCACACTGAATCATTCCTGGAGCGGGAACGAGGTAGCCCATGGACAAAGTCCATGGAGATATCCTCGAACTTCCATTCGGGGATGGGCAACGACTGCAACAAACCACCGGGATTCCTGCATTCAGCCTTCACTCTTTGACAAGCTTCGCAATGAGTAACATAGTAACGAACATCCTTCTTCATTCCTGGCCAGCACATGGTCTTCCGTAAGCCGGCGTACATCTTGGCTATACCTGGGTGTACGAAATATTGAGAGCAATGTGCCTCTCTCAAGATATCCTCCCGAATTTTGCCGCCCTTGGGAATATAGAGCCGGCCACGAAAATAAACGAGGCCGTCTTTTAGTGTGTACTCATCGGTGGTCCCATCTTCAATTGCCTTGATTGCCGGGGCCAAGGCCGCATCCATGCCTTGCTCCACCCGAATCTGGTACCGGATATCACAAACTATGCTCATGCTTGCCAAAAACTCTGCATACTCTGCCGAAGGAGCCTTGAATACCAGAGTAATATCCATCTCCTCAATCATCCGAGCCAACTCCATACTCATCAACCGATACTCTGGGCTAGAGCCTGGCACTTTTCTACTCAATGCATCAGCTACCGAGTTTGCTTTCCCGGGGTGGTAGTTCATGGTGAACTCATAGTCGCATAGAAATTCCAACCACCGCCGTTGTCTCAGGTTCAACTCCTTCTGAGTGTGGACATACTTCAAGTTTTTGTTATCGGAAAAAATCTCGCAGTGGACGCCATATAAATAATGCCTCCAGACCTTCAAAGCGAACACCACTGCTCCCAACTCGAAATCATGAACCGGGTAAATGATTTCATGTTTCTTTAACTGCCTCGAAGCATAAGCGATTACATGCCCGAGCTGCATCAATACTGCTCCCATCCCTTGATATGACGCGTCCGTGTAAACCTGAAATCCTTCCTTCCCCGACGGAAGTGCAAGGATGGGGGCGGAGGTAAGCCTATCCTTCAGCTCTTGAAATGCCGCTTCACATTGAGGTGTCCACTCAAATGGCGCACCCTTCTTCGTCAACGAAGTAAGAGGAAGGGCAATCTTGGAGAATCCTTTCACGAACTTGCGGTAGTACCCAACAAGTCCAAGAAAGCTTCGTATATCGGCCGCCGACTTCAAGGGCGACCACTCCTTCACGGCTCGCACCTTTGCTGGATCCACTGCTAATCCTGCTCCACTGATCACATGCCCCAAGAAAGCAACCTCTTTAAGCCAGAATTCACACTTGTTAAACTTGGCGTACAAGGCGTGCTCCTTCAATTTCTTCAACACCAAGGTTAGATGCTCGACATGCTCCTCCTCCGTCTTTGAGTAGACCAAGATGTCGTCGATAAAAACTATGACGAAGATGTCCAAATACGGTTCGAACACCTTGTTCATCAGGCTCATGAAGGCCGAAGGGACATTTGTGAGCCCAAACGGCATTACCGTGAACTCATACAAACCATATCTTGAACTGAAGGCCATTTTCTGAATGTCCCCTTCTCGTATCCTCAACTGATAGTATCCAGAGCGCAAATCCAGTTTAGAAAACCAATGTGCTCCCACTAATTGATCAAACAACTCGTCGATCCGAGGTAGCGGATAAGTGTTCCGCAACGTCAACCGATTGAGTTCCCGATAATCTATGCACAAATGCAGGGTTCCATCCTTCTTCTTCACGAACAGCACAGGGGCTCCCCAGGGTGATGAACTGGGGCGAACGAACCCTGACTCCACCAGTTCTTGCAATTGAAATCTAAACTCCGCGAGTTCTTTCAGGGTCATTCTATACGGAGCCTTGGATACAGGCTTGGCACCTGGTACTAGATTAATCTGGAAGTCAACCTCTCTATGCGGAGGTAATCCTGGTAGCTTCTCAGGAAATACCTCGGGAAAATCCCGTACTACCCGTACATCCTTTAATTCCAATTCTTCTTCCTTCAACTCGAACCAGATCATGAAGACCTCGTCCCCCTTCATATGAGCTTTTACAACCTGGACGGAAGATAACATCATGCGAGGCGCGAAGCCAATACCTTGGAAGATGACATCAGAGTCTCCATGTCTCAAATAGATCCGCTTATCCGCGCAGTCGATCCTCGCGAAGTGCCAGTCCAGCCATGCCATGCCCAAAATGATGTCAAACTCCGGCATTCTCAGAACTGTGGCCGGCGTATCAAAGGCCTTCCCATCAATAAATAACTCCAACTCGCACTTGGCGGTTGCGATCATCTCCGAGCCGTCCGGAAGGCGTACTCGTCGGGCTATGCCAGTAAAGTACTGTACACCCTCCACGTCTTTTATGAAATCCTCGGACACAAAGGAGTGCGAGGCACCGGTATCAAACAGCGCATAGGTCGTCTTCCCGCCAATAATCACGGTGCCTAAGTACCAACAACCAAAACTTATTGCTAGGTATCTAGTAAGTCTTAATCAATTCAAGTTAGACCATGAAAATATGTTAATTAATTAAATCATACCTGCAATCACATCTTGGGTGTTCCGTTCCTGCGCCATGTCAAGCGCGTACACCTGATCCCTAGCAGGGCTGGGATTATCTCCTCGCGGTCCTCGTCCTCGACCACGCACGTGACCCCGCCCTCGAGGAGCTGCCGGAGGGAGAGCGGGAGGGACGTTCCCAAATATCTGCGGGCAGAAACGTCGGATGTGGCCCGGCTGGTTGCTTTCGAAGCACACCAGACCAAGACGCCCTTCAGGTTGTTGAAATTGCTGAGGCTGTGGTGGTGGAGGCAACGCAGGCGGCTGCGGAACCGGATGCTCCACTCTATAGTTCTGGTGGACACGCCCTCCACCTCTTTGATATCCTCTTCCTCCTCTAAAGTCTCACCTCCTTCTATTCCATGGGCCGGCTTCCATCACGTCCTCCGCAGGCCTCTTACTGCATCCCAACTGGTCCGCCTCCAATCTTTTCGCCATATCAATGATCTCCGCCAAGCTACCATCCGCTATAAACAAAAGGGACTGTCTTAGGGGATCTCGCAGCCCTTTGTAGAAGCGCTTGGCATAACCTCTGTCATCCAACTCGTAAGAATCTGCAAACCTTGCGAGATGCTGGAATTCCCGCTGGTATTCCGTAACCGACTTTGATCCCTACTTTAGTAGAAGAAACCTCTGCTCAAGCTCATCTCGGGCCGATGTAGGGATAAAGTGCTCCAAGAAAACGCCCGAGAATTCACTCCAAATTATCTCTGTGTAAACCCGGCCTTGGAAGGTAGAGCCCATGAGGGACTTCCACCACCTCTTTGCACGTGAGTCCAAGACGGACACCGTCAATGTCACTGCCATGTTGGCCGGGCAACGGATACCAGCCAACAACTCCTGAACCGTGTCTAGCCATTCCTCTGTACGTACGGCTGACTCCGTCCCAATGTAGGCGGGAGGGGAGAGAGCCCGGAAGGTGCTCAGCCAGTTGGAGCTCGGGTCCTGTTGTTGCACCGGGGGCTGCTGCGCCCTAAAAGCATCGAGGATGGCAGTGAGCGTCTGCCCCAACTCAGATTGTTGGAACTGAGTGGGAGTGGGTATGGAGGGCGTAGGAGTTCCTCCCACCTGCTCAACGAGCGCTGGAATCTACACATAAAACACAAACGTATGGTCAGGTTGGCTAATCTTAAGGTCAAAGTTGGACATACTTAGCGTGAATTACATATGGGCACACCACTACTTTCGCTAAGTCAGTTTGTCCCCAAACTGACTAATCAAACGGGGTGGCACCATTGTTGAATGAATTCCTTAGTTGAGGATCGTGGCAATCTGATACCATTCGTAAGACCCCCCCCCCCCCCCCCCCCGGATCCCAAAACACGGCACGAAGGGGGAGTCTTATGCTCGGAACAGCCGCCTTGCGGTAGCATTAGCACATGGGCTAACCTGTACCACAAGACGCCTATTCCGCCGGCTACAATAATATCAATAACACATGCTAACCCTACCAAATATAAAAATCAAGAGAAGTCAAATCCACACTAAGTAATAATGTCCAAATCAGTACAACAAAGAGATGCTAAAACATGCTTCTACATATCAGAGTACAGCTATAGAAATTGCCCCAAAAGGGCTACATCAAATCTCTCAACACTCACATCTGTGACCGACGGTATCGATGGCACCGTCACTTCAGGCCCTGTCGTCCTGGCCTGGCTGTCCTACTACGTAGTCCACGGCTGCTCAACCTGTGGCATGGCCTCATAAAAGGAAGATGTAGCAACCGTTAGTCGAAACGACTACGTGGCTTCACATCCGCTCCCCCGGCGACTCATCGGCACCGGGCGGAGAGAAGGAACAGGGGTAATATATATATATATATATATATATATATATATATATATATATATATATATATATATATATATATATATATATACAAGTAAAGAAGTATAAGCAGGTGACAGTAGTGTAAGAGTAACAATAACATGATCTAGCAAATATTTAAGAGCTACAACAAACTAGCAAGTATAAGTAACAGCAGGAAAGTAACTTAACATATAAGAATGTCCATACAAACTTATAAGTTAAGGATCGGGTTACATAAAGGTAACTCATCGTATAAGAGTGCCCATACAAAATTATATGATGAGGATCTTATTGTGCAATGTTATGAAATGCTATGAATGCTATGCAATGACTCACTCATGATCACACCCATGCAATTGCTATGTCGACACAGACTATAGTTCCCACTTTTCAAGCAGGTAGCTAACCTCTCAGGCATCAGCCGTCGTGGCCAGGCGGTGACAGTAGAACGGGCACTTCTACTACTAGGCGGGTATCCACACTACTTCACCTAGGCCTCTGTACGCCTCAACGCTAAGAACACAACAGCGGAGCCCATGCGTACTATGGCCCAGCGGGGTCTTGGGTAGATGTGCACCAAGAACACAGACCGAACTGGACTTGTGTGACCCGGAAGGAGCCTCGGAGTGAGTACGAGGACCAAGCCCAACAGTTCACCTGGCACGGAAGGAGCCCTGGGACGTGAACACCGAGGACCAAGCCCAACCACCCAAAGTATAACTATCGACTCCTATCGGTGTGATGACTGGCGAGCCCGTAGACCTGCCACACTATCCTTAACCCAGGATTACGACACCGCATGTCGACTCACACCGCATGCAAATGCCACATCAACATAACATGGAAGGGGCCTCGGAAGAAGGCATGAGGACACAGCCCAACCATCCATCCATACTCTATCTCAACACAAACAAACAAGTGACGGTCAACACGCACTTACATCCCTTCACAATACTACCGTAGGGAGACGACGCTCTAAGTATTGGACTACTATACCCATTCCATTAGTCAACCATACTCATGACCATAATATATGCCTCTACATGACCTTCCAAATGATAACAACATAATATAACATGATGCGCATATAAAGATCTATCATTCTTTCCAAATGGTAACGACATATTATAAACATGATGCGCATAAGTAACCGTCTATCTTTTTCTATCAAGTCAATTTATTTAAATAAGCTTGCTTCACAATTTGATTATATGAAATCTGATTAATAGGCTTCATCAATCGTGTAACTAAAATGTTTAGCCATAAAGAGTTCATCCAAGTCAAGTTACTAGCAATATTAATTCCACCGAATCCAAATCCATATTATATAAAGCCCAGAATTTAGATGCAGAGTAAATCTGGATTGCAAATTTAACCGGAGATTCCTGATGCTACAGGAATCCGGTGAAGACGTGTAACCACTCTATGGAAAGGTCTTTCCATGGGCTACAACTATCATATTCAGACCTCAGCCCAGATTTGAAATTATCCTAATTTAAATTAGACTTGAAGTCTGCTGCGTACAAAACACAATTTCTGCATGCAGGATTTATTGAACACCATTTTCGTTCAGACTTTCCCGTGGCTACAGATGTCGCATGAAGTCATACACCCACTCGTAGGAAAGGTATTGTCAAGGGCTTCAACTTTCGTGTTTAGCCGAAAGCCCAGATCTGGCCTTATCCCTTGTGAAAATGGCCTAGAAGATCGCTGCGCGCAGAATACAGATTCAGCACGCATCTTGAGGCAGAATGAACGGCATCGGTTCATCTTCCTCCTCAAGTCAATCCTCTCCGATCACCTCCAGAATTTTCCTCCACCCTTATTCAACCTCAAGAGGCCAATACCCTTCACGAAACCATTCCCTATCTTCACATAGAAGAAGGGAGTGGTTGAAGGGGTCTAAAATCTAGGACACAAGTCCTAGCATAACCTTTCCTAGAAAAGTCCTCCTCTCCATCAAGACTCTCTTGAGTCGATGTCTCACCTAGGGAAAATAACTATATATTTAGCACCAAGGGAGAGGGTAGGAAACTGACCTCATTTCCAGCGGTTCTATTTCCGACCATAGACCTTGTGATTCTTCGCGGCGGCATCCTCTCCTTTACGGCGATGGCGGAACTCCTTCCCTAGATCTTCCTCCAGCAAACTCTCCTTCTCCACAGAACTTCTCTCAGAAAATACGGCTGGGAAGAAGAGTGAAACGGCTAGGGTTTTTCCCACTCCATATATATAACAGGTGACACGGGCAGGGACACGCCCGTGTCCTTACCCGTATCCTGCTTCAGCGAAGCGTTACGACGGTTTTAATGTCGGTTCAACACTCGACACGGGTAGGGACACGCTCGTGTCCCGACCCGTGTCCAGACCCGTGTCCACATGACACGGACGTGTTTCCTAGCCGTGTCCTTCTCTGAATACATTTCGACGATCTCAACAATTCGTCGATCTCGATCAAAATCGTCGACTAGAGCACACGGGTAGGGACACGCCCGCGTCTCTACCCGTGTCGTGTAATTCGTCGATGTCGACGCGCAGTTCGTCGATCTCGACACATCTCGTCGAGCCAAACTCGACACAATGGCACACGGGTAGAGACACGCCCGTGTCACTACCCGTGTCATACAATTCGTCGATCTCGATACGTAGTTCGTCGATCTCGACAAGCTTTGTCGAGTGTAACTCGACACACACGGGTAGGGACACGCCCGTGTCGCTACCCGTGTCATACGATGTCGACACACCTCGTCAATCGCGATACGTCGTGTCGAGCTCAACTCGACACACACGCACACGGGTAGGGACACGCCTGTGTCTCTACCCGTGTCACATTCACACGGGTAGTGACACACCCGTGTCACTACCCGTATCCTTCTCTGCACTGATTTCTCCACTCCTCCACAAGTGCAGTCCAATTCCATGCACTTCCCAGGACTCGAGTCAACCCTCCTGACTCAAAAATACACACGAGGGGCTTAGAGCGATTCGGGACGTTACAACAGGACTAAAGATTAGGTCCTCAGTTCAAGGCACAAAGGTCAAACTCACCTTGAAGAGTTTAAGAAAGACTCTACACCTGCCCAGAGTTCAAGAAGAAGATGAGGTCGCATCTTCCAAGACCATGGAAGCTCTCCAATGGTGTGGACTGGATCCCACCACTAAGATAGGATCTTCTATGAATAGAAAGGGGATGAAATCCCAAGGAAAATTTCTTTCTGAAATAGTTGGAAAAGTGATTCTATGCAAACCAGGAGGACATAATAGGATATCTGCCTACATGTTCAGCCTCATGACCAGAGTCATCTTCAGGATTAACACTAACTGGTCTGAAGTAATATTTGAGAAGATAAAAGAAAGCTTAAAGAAACCAAACCTAGGAAGAATTCTAAGTCTATATCTGGCTGAGACTATACCTGAAGTGATGCACCAGACAGCAGGATCTAAGATCTGTTGGAGTTACCATTGTGATCTGGAAGTGATCAAACATGTAATCTCACTGCCAACGTGACATGAGCCTGCAGGGTCGCACATAAGAGATGTGGAGAAGTTGGATGATTGACTGTGTTGGTAAAGGTTGCCAATCACCGATCTGAATGGGGTTGTGGGCAAGGTGTTGCCTTAAAGAATCATCGGGTTGGGCAAATGTTGCCTTGGAGGGCTGGTAAGGATTGTCGTCCGAGGGTCGATAACATTCGTCGAGAATCGTCTTTCTGATTCCCGCCGATCGGCGAGAATCGTCTCTCTGATTCTCGCCGATCGACGAGAATCGTCGAGAATCAATATGCTGATTCTCGACGATCGACGAGTTCGACAAGTATCGTCGACCGCGGCTCGACGGTCGACGAGATTCGACGTGTATCATCAAGTGAGGCTCGACGATCGGCAAGAATCGTCGAGTATTGTACTCTGATTCTCGCCGATCCATGGTGATGCTCGCTGATCGATTCTCGCCGATTCTCGCCGACTCTCGCCGATTGATACTCGCCGATTCTGAACCCTATTTCTGGGTGGTCTGCGGATAGCGATTTTCCTAAGTCTTTTATGCCTTCGGTATAAAAGGGACACTTAGGGTTTTCGGGGAATACATGCTTTTGACAGCCGATCGAATCGAAAACGACGGAAGCCATTCCGCCTTTCCGTTCGCCGATCCCGAATCCCGCCACCGACGGAAGGGTTCCGCCGCCGCCGTGTTCGCTCCGTCGACCTCCTCATTTCCGGCGATCGTCGCTGGTGTTGCTCTTCCTGGCGCGGACCTAGCAGTCCGTGGAATAGCAAGGTGCGGTCATCGTTCTTCCCAATCTTCCGTGCGACGGAAAGCCCGGTGTTCTCCCGCTCGTGTGGACTTCTGCAGAAACGTGGACATTATTCCACGTACAACTCGCCACCAGCAGGAACACAAAGTTTGGAGCATCTCCGTTGAGTTGTGACTCAACACCACCGAGGTAATTTTTGCCTAGTTGTGTGTTTACTTCTTGATTCAAATGTCATGGCATGATCCCATTTCTTTTGGGTTTTCTTGATGTTTATTTTTCCGCTGCGTGCACAAGCGTTGTGCCATCCTCATAGAGAAACCCAACAGTGGTATCAGAGGGAGGTTTCGGCCATGATTGTTGTTTTGGAAGTTTTGTTATTCCAGTACGTGTAAACCTAGGGATTTAGAAGTGTTCTAAATGCCTAGATTTAGTCTTGGTACCCTGCCAAGAACGTCTGGAATTGCGTGGGAATTTCTAAGTGTTAGAAATTATTGTCTCCTTAGCAGTAACCATCCCTCGAGTATATTTTGGATTTTGAATCCAACATAGAGAGATGAGCTTGTCTACTGCTCTAAGTTGAGTTGTCTTTGCCTTTGTCCAATGCATGTAAATCTGAGGATTTGGAAGTTTCCGGATGTTCAGATTTAGCCCTTCCTTCTATCAATTGTTGATGGTGTCAGGATGTGCACATAAGGGATGCATGTGGTTTTAGAAGAATTGTTTTTCTTTGGATGTGCACATTGATCAAATGTTGATCATGGTTAATTGTTAACCTATAATTAAATCCCTTCATCAAATATTAAGTGTTCGGATGCCTTCCGATGGATGACACTCTTCCTGCCTCGATCAATGAAGTGTGGGCTTGCCAAAGCAAGGTGCATTAATCTATCTTGGTAAGGGTGCGAGCGGATAATTGTGATATCCCACTGGCGACATCGGGTACAGCTTAACTAGGTGACCTCAAAGGTTGAGTGCCTAGAGGCATAGGGTTGGCATGCACCATATGATGGATGCGAATAAGGAGTTATTCACCAACCATACAAGAATTGCATGAGGATGCAATTGGCAAGCGTTTCCTACCTAAATAACCGCATCGTGAGAGGAACGCCAAAGCAGACTCATAGTGTTAGTGAAATACGGATCTTGTCCACTAAGAGAGTAGCTCGCATGAACTCTCTGAATTGTTAGTGAGGGCTATCATTTCGAATAAAATAGTGGGAGTATTTTTAATTGAAGTCCAAATTAAAATAAATTGTATTTGAAATTTTGGTACTGATTTTATTCTGCATAAATTCTTGTAGAATTCCATGGCAAGTGTGTCACACTCCACATTGTCTCTAAGAGCCATCCTTGAGAAGGATAAGCTCAGTGGGACAAATTACATGGACTGGTACAGGAACCTGAGAATTGTTCTCAGGCAAGAGCGAAAGCTCTATGTCTTGGAAGAAGAAGCCCCCGAGGTGCCGACCGGGAACTCTTCCCGTGCTGAGAAGGATACTTATAAGAAGTATACTGACGATGCTTTGGATGTCGAATGCCTTATGCTTGCCACTATGAACTCTGATTTTCAAAAGCAACATGAGAACATGGGGTGCAAGGAGATTGACGAGCATCTCAAGAAAATGTTTCAAGGGCAGGCTCGTCAAGAGAGGTTCGACATCACTAAAGCATTGTTTCAGTGCAAGATGGGAGTTCGAGACTCAGTAGGGACTCACGTACTCAAGATGATTGGGTATATAGAGAACCTTGAAAGGCAGGGTTTTCCTCTTGGTCAAGAGTTGGCCATAGATCTGATCCTGCAATCGTTGTCGGACAGTTATGAGCAGTTCGTCTTGAACTACAACATGAATGAGATAGACAAGACACTGCCCGAACTCCTAGGCATGTTGAGAACTGCCGAAATCAATATGAAGAAGGCCAAGCCTGCCAGCCCCATACTGATGGTGCATAAGGGCAAGGGCAAGGCCAAGGGCTCTAAGAAGACGAAGGTGGGACCTAAGTCTTATCTTGATCCCAAGTCTTCTGCACTGATGAAAAAGAAAAGCATGGTGAAGGAAGGGAAATGCCACCACTGTGGCAAGGCTAGTCATTGGAGGAGGAACTGTCCTTCGTACATTGAGGGTCTGCAGAAATTGAAGGGAGGTATGACTTCCATTTCTAATGTTTACGTTATAGAGATAAACCTTTCTGCTCCTTCATCTTGGGTATTGGATACCAGATGTGGTTCTCGCATTTGTACAAATGTGCAGGAACTGGAAAGGAGAAGATTGCTGAGTAAAGGGGAGGTGGACCTCCGCGTCGGCAATGGAGCAAGAGTTGCTGCTGTAGCCGTAGGAGTTTACCGTCTTTCTTTGCCTAGTGGGCTTGTAATAGAACTTGATAATTGTTATTTTGTTCCGGCCATAACTAGAAACATTATATCTATTTCATGTTTGGACATGATTGGATTTTCTTTTATAATTAAGAACAATTGCTGTTCTATATTTAAGAATGATGTTTGTTATGCTGTAGCCCAATTGTTTAATGGTCTTTATGTTTTGAACTTGGACCATCTGATCTGTAATGTAGAAAATAATAAAAGACTAAGAACAAATGACTTGAACCCTACGTATCTCTGGCATTGTCGTTTGGGCCATATCAACGAGAAGCGCATATCCAAGCTCCATAGAGATGGACTTTTGGACTCATTTGATTTTGAATCATTTGAGCGATGCGAATCTTGTTTGTTAGGCAAGATGACTAAAGCTCCTTTCACTGGTTATACTGAGAGGGTTGAGAATCTCTTGGGTGTTGTACATAGTGATGTATGCGGACCCATGAGTTCCATGGCTAGAGGTGGGTTTTTCTACTTTGTTACATTTACTGATGATTTTAGTAGATACGGATATGTGTATCTTATGAAGTGCAAATCCGAGACCTTTGAAAAGTTCAAAGAGTTCAAGAATGAAGTAGAAAACCAGTTGGGTAAAAGGGTTAAAGCACTCTGATCTGATCGAGGTGGCGAATACCTGAGTCATGAGTTCCGTGATCATCTGAAAGAGTGTAGTATTATATCACAGCTCACTCCACCTAGAACACCACAACATAATGGTGTGTCTGAGAGGAGAAATCGTACTCTGTTAGACATGGTATGTTCGATGATGAGTCATGCAGACTTGCCTGTTTCCTTTTGGGGTTTTGCTTTAGAGACTGCTGCAATGACATTGAATCGCGCTCCAACGAAAACGGTTCTGAAGACACCATATGAGATATGGACTGGGAAGCGTCCTAGTATGTCGTTCATTAAAATTTGGGGCTGTGAGGCATACGTGAGACGTCCAATGCCTGACAAGCTGGAACCCAAATCGGATAAATGTTATCTGGTGGGATATCCTAAGGAAACGAAAGGGTATTACTTTTACCTACCGTTTGAGGGCAAAGTGTTTGTCGCAAGGACTGGTGTCTTCTTGGAGAAAGAGTTCTTATCAAGAAAGACTGAAAAGGTAGAGCTTGAAGAAGTTCAAGAACCACATGTAATGAATGAACCGGAATTGGATTCTGAGACAGGACTACAAGATGTTGTAGCTAGAGAACCTGCTCAGGGAACACAAGTCCTACGTAGATCTGGTAGACCGAGGTTTGAGCCTGAGAGATATGGATTTCTCGTGTCTCAAATAGGTAATGTGTTGCTTATGGATCATGATGATGAACCAGCAACCTACCAAGAGGCTGTGAATGGACCGGACTCCGACAAATGGCTTGAGGCTATGAAATCTGAAATGGACTCCATGTATGCAAACCAAGTTTGGAACTTGGTGGAACCACCTGAAGGGGTACGACCCATAGGGTGCAAGTGGGTCTTCAAGAAGAAGACCGACATGGATGGGAATGTACAGACATTCAAAGGGCGACTGGTGGCTAAGGGTTTCAAGCAAATTCATGGTATTGACTATGATGAGACCTTTTCCCCTGTTGCCATGGTAAAGTCCATTAGGATATTGCTTGCTATTGCTGCGTATTATGGCTACGAGATCTGGCAGATGGATGTCAAAATGGCTTTCCTTAATGGAAACCTCCTTGAGGAAGTGTACATGACACAACCCGAGGGTTTTATATCCCCAGATGAAGCCACTAAAATATGCAAGCTGAATAAGTCCATTTATGGACTGAAACAGGCCTCTCGAAGTTGGAATCTTCGTTTTGATGAGAAAATCAAAGAGTTTGGTTTCATCAAGAATGAAGATGAGCCTTGTGTTTACAAGAGAATCAGTGGGAGCATTGTTGTCTTCCTGATATTGTATGTAGATGACATACTGTTGATTGGGAATGATATTCCTACCCTGAAAGTTGTTAAGAATAACCTAGGGAACTGCTTTTCAATGAAGGATTTGGGTGAAGCGACTTATATACTCGGTATTAAGATCTATAGAGATAGATCGAAGAAGTTGCTGGGTTTGACCCAGAGTACGTACATCGAAAAGGTGTTGAAGCGGTTCAACATGCTTGAGTCCAAGAAAGGATTTTTGCCCATGTCTCATGGTGTGAATCTCTCTAAGGACCAGTGTCCAAAGTCTTGTGAAGATAAGGACCGCATGAAGTTGATTCCATATGCTTCGGCAATTGGATCAATCATGTACGCGATGTTATGTACTCGACCCGATGTCTCCTTTGCTTTGAGCATGACTAGCAGGTATCAGTCAGACCCCGGTGAGTGTCACTGGATTGTAGTCAAGAATGTCATGAAGTACTTGAGAAGAACTAAGGACGTGTTCTTGGTGTATGGTGGAGAGGAAGAGCTCGTTGTAAGTTGTTACACGGATGCTAGCTTCCAAACTGATAGAGACGACTCCAAGTCTCAGTCAGGTTTTGTGTTTTGCCTGAATGGAGGAGCTGTGAGCTGGAAGAGTTCCAAGCAAGAGACAGTTGCTGATTCTACAACAGAGGCCGAGTATATCGCAGCAGCTAATGTGGCGAAGGAGGCTGTATGGTTTAGGAAATTCATCGGCGAGCTTGATGTAGTTCCTAGCATTGTTGGTCCCGTAGTTCTCTACTGTGATAACAATGGTGCAATTGCACAATCTAAGGAACCTAGATCCCATCAGCGCTCCAAGCACATACTCCGGCGGTTTCATCTTATTCGTGAGATTGTCGAACGAGGAGATGTGAACGTTTGCAGAGTGCCGACTGAGGAGAATATTGCGGATCCACTGACAAAGCCTCTCGCGCAGAGAAAGCATGATGGTCATACTAGATCGATGGGCATACGATACCTAAACGATCAACTCTAGTGAGAATCTTGTGGATTGCATGTATTCTTGTATTTTTGTTGGCTATTTGTTCATATGATGAACATTGTACCTAGTTTTTCTTTTACAATTAATGGCAAGTTCTTTTATTATGAATTTTTCTATGTGATAGTTAAATGTTAACATAATAGATACCCTTAGAACATTCGCTTCCATGGGACATCAAGTACGTGACTTGAATGTGAGAGCCTATGATTTATTTGAAGCTTCATTCTTAAAGGTCCCTGGTCAAGTATCATCATAGAAGCTAAGGGTGATGATGGTACATGAAGACTAGCACGTGCGTTGACTGATGACCAGTTCTCACAGGTCATGATATTGTGATATCAAGTCATCACGAGGGTACTTGTTAGTGAACAAGTTGTACTGGACAGACCCAACCTGAGACTACTCTGTGGATTGTCATCCAATCGTGTCACGAGTAGGTCTCAATTGACAATGGTGTTGTGATCCTTTGACCTGATGTCACAGCATTCATCAAGTGAGGAAGAGCGTGCTTTGATGTCATCTAAAGTCTTCCTTGAGAAAGGTTGATGATAATGGTGGTTGTTGGGCATGTTATGAACTATTTGGGTGTTTGTGTGTGAGCAGATATGGGATTTGTCCTCCTGTATGACAGGAGTTGCATCCATGGGCCCCTTGATGTAACTGGACTGAGAAATGTACGGCCATGCTTGGTTGAGTCAATATGTGATATTGGACTCACCATTCTCTGGAAGTCCGTCCTGGATCAAGAAAACTTGGATTGAGCTATTACGAGGGTGACACGGTCCATGCCTCTAGTTCTTTCCGGATGTAAGGGACAAAGGGACAAAGACAACGCTGATACATTGGTCATAAAGGCTTATGAGTTATAAACTCTTATTGCTTGGGGAGCAATGATGCATTGCTAGATGTCGCTCATTGTTTGTGAGGTTTTTGCTTTGATACTTTCGAGATCAAGTGGGAGTCTGTTGGAGTTACCATTGTGATCTGGAAGTGATCAAACATGTAATCTCACTGCCAACGCGATATGAGCCTGCAGGGTCGCACATAAGAGATGTGGAGAAGTTGGATGATTGACTGTGTTGGTAAAGGTTGCCAATCACCGATCTGAATGGGGTTGTGGGCAAGGTGTTGCCTTAAAGAATCATCGGGTTGGGCAAATGTTGTCTTGGAGGGCTGGTAAGGATTGTCGTCCAAGGGTCGATAACATTCGTCGAGAATCATCTTTCTGATTCCCGCCGATCGGCGAGAATCGTCTCTCTGATTCTCGCCGATCGACGAGAATCGTCGAGAATCAATATGCTGATTCTCGACGATCGACGAGTTCGACAAGTATCGTCGACCGTGGCTCGACGGTCGACGAGATTCGACGTGTATCATCAAGTGAGGCTCGACGATCGGCGAGAATCGTCGAGTATTGTACTCTGATTCTCGCCGATCCATAGTGATGCTCGCTGATCGATTCTCGCCGATTCTCGCCGACTCTCGCCGATTGATACTCGCCGATTCTGAACCCTATTTCTGGGTGGTCTGCGGATAGCGATTTTCCTAAGTCTTTTATGCCTTTGGTATAAAAGGGACACTTAGGGTTTTCGGGGAATACATGCTTTTGACAGCCGATCGAATCGAAAACGACGGAAGCCGTTCCGCCTTTCCGTTCGCCGATCCCGAATCCCGCCGCCGACGGAAGGGTTCCGCCGCCGCCGTGTTCGCTCCGTCGACCTCCTCATTTCCGGCGATCGTCGCTGGTGTTGCTCTTCCTGGCGCGGACCTAGCAGTCCGTGGAACAGCAAGGTGCGGTCATCGTTCTTCCCGATCTTCCGTGCGACGGAAAGCCCGGTGTTCTCCCGCTCGTGTGGACTTCTGCAGAAACGTGGACATTATTCCACGTACAACTCGCCACCAGCAGGAACACAAAGTTTGGAGCATCTCCGTTGAGTTGTGACTCAACGCCACCGAGGTAATTTTTGCCTAGTTGTGTGTTTACTTCTTGATTCAACTGTCATGGCACGATCCCATTTCTTTTGGGTTTTCTTGATGTTTATTTTTCCGTTGCGTGCACAAGCGTTGTGCCATCCTCATAGAGAAACCTAACAAGATCAACCACATGAGAAGGATGGATTTAAGAATAATCTCTAGATGGGAAAGGGTGCTAACAAAAGATGTTCCTACTCCACAAAAACAACTACCATAGAAAAGGAAGAAACAAACCCCCAGGAAACGTGAATCTTCTAGTGATTCAGAAGAACAGGTGACCTTTAGTTCAGATAAAGAACTACAAGAATCTGCAAGGAAATCACCTGCCCCTAAGAATGTCGATGATAGTCAGATGCAGGGTGAGCAGATTCCAGAAAGCACCATCCAACTAGAGTATGGCCACTTGGACTCACCTGCAAAACAGATTAATGAACCTTAGAACCCAAAGAATTATTGGGTCCTTGGTACTTGTTAGTCTGCAATCTGACAAAGCTACCCACTGGCTTTCCAACAGATAGTTTGGTACTCACTTTGGCACTAGCATTGTGCCAACAGTCCACTACAAAATGGCTAACTTTGCCACATCACCAACATTCAAACTTATTGTACCTTTGCTTAGGTACTGCCTTGGCTGTCTTGTCTACAGCAGGCTTGTTGAATGTTGGGGCTTTGCCCTTGGACTTAGACTTGGACTGCTCAGTCCCTGCAGGTCTAATAAAGCCCAGTCCAGCCTTGCCTTTATGATGAACAAATTCATCAATTAAAGGTAGCACTGACTTAGGTTTAGAAAACCTAGCAACAAGATCTCTCTCTTTCTGAAGATTTATCTCCAGACTCTTGATTTGATCATTCTTAAAGGTGATAGTGCCCATCTGAATCACTGTTATGTGTTTCAGCCTGGCTATTTCATTAAGCTTTTGATCAAATTGCTTCTCAGAATCTGTTGCAGCAGCTTTAAGATCAGCAATTTCCTTTGCCTGACTTTTGGCAAGGGACTTGCTTTTCTTGTAAGCTTGCAACAGCACTTTATATTCATCTATAAGCTGATGAATATCATCCTCAGACTCAGATACATTCTCATCACTTGATGAAGAAGAATCTGAATCTGAACTAGAACAAGAAACTGAACTAAGAGTTGAACTTTGTACCTTACTGGGTCCTGGCTGCTCCAGGATTTTGTCACTCTCAGTCAATGCCATCAGTCCTTGGCACTGACAGTCTTCTTGTTCATAGATAGACTCCATTATCTGCATGAATTCTTCTTCTTCTTCTTCAGCAAACAGCCCTATGTAGGCCTCAGCCTCAGACTCAGTTTCTGAAGAAGAGATATCTGATAGAGTCTTATCCTTCTTAGCAACAAAAGACTTTTCTTTCTTGCCTTTGAAATAAGTCTTTTTCCTGTCACTAGATTCTTTCCTCTTTTCAGGACAGTCTGCAATAACATGGCCTTGTCTATTGCAGCAATAGCACACAATCTTTGAACCAGTTGCCTTGCTAGATTTTGTCCTCTTCCTGTCCTTCTTTGAAGCCTTTTTATCTTGATAAAAATCTTCCTTTCCTTTTGATGTAGAAGGCCTTGACCTCCACTGTTTCTTCTTCAGGAATTTCTGAAAGTGTCTAGTGAAAGCAGCAAAGTCTTCATCACTTTCACTGCTTGCTGATTTGGTGCTGACTGACTCATCTGACTCAGATTCAACTACCTTTGGAGGTGGAGTTGATGACTTATTTTTGCACTTCCTGGAGGCTTCTGTCTTGAAGGCTACTGTTCTTTCCTTGTGCTCAGTTCTTGTTGATTTCTCCTCCTCTTTTCTCACTGTCAACTGCATCTCATAAGACAATAACTTGCCAAACAGTGTAGGAGGAGGAATTTCCCCCAACTTAGCCATTTCTCTTATGGCACAGATCTTGGTGTCCCAATCTTTGGTTAGGGACCTTAGGAACTTGTCATTTAGTTCATAGTTACTGAACTCTCTTCCATAAGACATGAGTTCATTCACTATTCTGTAGAACTTCTTATAGCACTCAGTTATGCTATCACCCTTTCCTTGTCTAAAACTCTCATACTCCTGATTTAGCAAGGATTTTCTATCTTGTCTAACTTCTTCAGATCCCTCCATATACACAATAAGAGTGTCCCACATCTCTTTGGCTATCTTGCAGTGTATAAGATTCTGAAAAGTTGCATCATCAATGGCACTCACTATTATGTTTTGTGCCCTCTTGTCCATGGTGGCTAGGACAATCTCATCCTTAGTTATTTCAGAGAAATCCTTTGGAGTTCTCTGATTTGCATCTAGAACAGATATCTTCATGGGCACATAAGGCCCTTCCTTTACTGTGATGTAGATTCTAGGGTCTGAGGCCTCCATAAACAGCCTTACCCTTTCCTTCCAGATCCCAAAGATTTCCTTTCTGCATATGGGCAATTTCATGGAACCCAATTCCTTGTGATTTTCAGAGGAACCCATGGTTCTTAATTTTCTTGAATTTCTTGAATCTGTATTTTGCCTTACACTGAATCTGCCAAATAGGATCTCCTCAGACTGTTAGTCCTTTTTGAGGAACCTGGATCTGATACCACTTGAAAGATATGGTACCTAAACACCTAGAGGGGGGGTGAATAGGTGACCTAATCCTTTTTAAACTTTAATGGCAGCAGACAGTTAATATCACAGATTTCTAACTATTCTATCACAGCAAACACACAGCATACACAGCAACAATCACAGCACAGCACAGCAGACACAGTGTTTTATAGTGGTTCCCCAAGATATGAGTACATCCACTTTCCCCCTTCGTCTATCTAGCAGTGTACTAAATTCGGCCAAACTTCTCCACTGTCTCAGAACCCAAATTGGTTCCTACACCTCAGGCCCAAAGCCTTACAACTCAGCTTTATCCCAAAGCCTACACTCAGCCACAAAGGCCTACACTCAGCCACCCAGGCCTACACTCAGCCAATCAAGGCCTACACTCAGAGATAAAAATCTCCTACACTCAGGCCCTCAAGCCCTACCCTCAGCCTTTATAAATACAGGCTTACAATTCACTCAGATCCAAAGGATCCTACAAGTTAAAAATGATTATTGAAATAATAACTCAACAACTCAAAAACGAGAGAGGGAAGTTGAGAGTTTCTTGATGAGTTCTTGAAAGAACTCAGCTGGATTCAATCTGACTTAGCTTTCTTCAAAGCTTCTTGAGTAGAACTGAATAAGATTGTCTCCTTCTGCAGTTGTTCCTTGACCTCTGCCACTTAGAATTCAGAATAGATCTGAACCCTTCTTCTCAGCCTAGTTCCAACGGCTGATTTCTTGGATGGAGCCCTCTCTCTCCAACTTCTTAGATCTGCACTTGGACTGCAAGATCTTCTTGTGTTGATACTCTGTGTACCACTTTAATAACTTGTTTTTCAACAATCTGAACAACTGTTTCTATAAACTGTAGGTGCCTATTTATAGGCCTTCTTCATGGTAACCGGCTGGTCCGGTTCATAACTGTCTTCTGACATCTCTGACAGATGCTGTAGACCGGCTGGAACGGCAGCTGTCAAGTCATCTAGTCATTTCTTGAAAATCTCTAACTGTCTGAAAGTGTCGAGACTTTCTGTCTTTAAGTGTCGACACTTATAGTCCAAGTGTCGACACATGTTGTGTAAGTGTCGACACAAGTCTACAAGGTGTCGACACAACTCCTTGTATGTCTCGACACAGATTCTTCTTCAGGTGTCGACACTAAAATTGAGTGTCGACACAAGTACTTGATCTTCTATCTTTAGCTGAATTCTTCTAAGTGTCGACACATCACCTTTGTGTCGACACAACTTCTTGTGTTGAATCTGTTAAGTGTCGACACTACTTCTTGGTGTCGACACATAGTCTTCTATGTTGATACTTACTGAGTGTCGACACATCTCCTTGTGTCGACACTTGATTCTTCTGTTGAGACTTCAGCTGAGTGTCGACACATTCCCTTAGTGTCGACACTTGTACTTAGAATATTTTGTTGATAATTCTGTTCTTTGCTAAGTGTCGACACAGCTCCATGTGTCGACACTTACTTCAAGTGTAGAGTCTTTAGCTGAGTGTCGACACATTGTTCTGGGTGTCGACACTTACTTCAAATGTTGACTCTTTTGATGAGTGTCGACACTTTGTTCTTGGTGTCGACACTTTCTTCAAGTGCTGACTCTTCTTGTTGTGTGTCGACACATTGTTCTTGTTGTCGACACTTTAACTTAGTTTCTGCAGTCTTTTGCTGAGTGTCGACACAGCTCCAAGTGTCGACACTATCTGGTGTAGACTCAGCTTCACTGGGTGTCGACACAGCTCCTTGTGTCGACACTTTCTGTCTGCACTTTTCTTCACTGAGTGTCGACACAGCTCCTTGTGTCGACACTTTCTGTCTGGTGTCGACTCTGCATCCCAGTTGTCGACACAATAACTCCAAGTGTCGACACTGCTTGTCTGGGTGTCGACACAAGCTTTCTTGAGTGTCGACACTTTCCCTCTGGGTGTCGACACATGGACTTAGAAACTTTTTGCTTCAGTCCAGTAATTACTTAACCTGCACAAGTAAACTCAACATACATCAAATACATTATGATTTATATCATTGAGTTGGGTGAGGCTTCTTCAAATCAGGTACATTTAACCAATGTACCCAACAAGGGAATTCAACAACTGGTTCAACAGATATACAACCCTCCAGAGGCTGTTAAGAATGTTATAATTGAGAAAGTGGAAATGTCTGAGGTTGCATTAAAGAGAGAGCAAGAAGCTCAACTTTCCATGAAAAGATTTAGAGAGCAGGCTGAATCAAAGCCAGATTTTAAAAGATGGAGTCACACTTCAAGGAACATAATACTCACTGTCTGGCAAGCTGTGAAAGATAAAATGCATGATAGAGGCAAGTGGTATTCTGAACTAGAGTTGAACAAGTATCAACAGAGGCAAGATGCCATATATCAGTTTAGAAGAGATCAAAAAGCTGGGAAGGTACCTGCTACTGCTGTGGAGCCAAGTAAATACTTCCCTAAGCCTTACCATTATTTTGAAAGGCAGAAGATCAAGGCTGAAGAGCTTAAGAAGAAAGATCTTAAAGGAAAGAAGCCAGCTGAAGATACTAGAACTAGTGTACAAGCAAGGGTTCAATATGGCAAAGGAATAGTGATCAAGGAGCCTGATCAGCCTTAGGATAGTTTTATTAGATTTTAACAATGTGGAAATCTATGTAACCATTTGAATGTTAAACACTTTTGTAATTCAACAAAACTTTGATTCTTGTTCATTACATGTTATCATACTTTGTGTTGATATAGTATTTTTTTTCTGGCTATGAATTACCCTGTCTGAGAAATATTTTCTTTTATATATATCATATTGTGTGTTTTATTATAAGTGATGTGTATCATTGACTAAGGGTTATGACTTCTCCCAATAGGGGGAGATTGTTGGGTACATTAGAAAATGTGTACTAGATTTGGAAAAGCCTCACCTAACTCAATGATATTCATCAATGTGTATTTGATGGTGTTTTGAGTTTCATTGTGCAGGTTAAGAAATTGCAAGGAAAATTTTCTAAGTACAAGTGTCGACACTTGAGAAGCATTGTGTCGACACAAGGGAAAGGCTGTGTCGACACACAGGACTTGTGTCGACACACAAAAAGCTTAGTCAACAACAACTGTGTCGACACACAGGACTTGTGTCGACACACAGAAAGCTTAGTCGACAACAACTATGTCGATACACTGGACTTATGTCGACACACAGAAAGCTTAGTCGACAACAACTGTGTCGACACACAGGACTTGTGTCGACACACAGAAAGCTTAGTCGACAACAACTGTGTCGACACACAAGACTTGTGTCGACACACAAGACTTGTGTCGACACACAGAAAAGTCAGTCAACAACAACTGTGTGGACATACAGGACTTGTGTCACACACCAGAATTTTTGTTGAAGCCAACTATGTCAAGACAAGAAGTGATTGTGTCGACACACAGGACTTGTGTCGACACATTCTGCAGAAGTTATGTCAAAAAGATAGAGAAGTGCTATGTCGACATTATGGGAGCTGTGTCGACATCACCAAGGATTGTGTCGACACATAGTCTATTTGTGTCGACACATTTAAAGGAATGTCTCGACACTTTGCTGACTGAGACAAAGTATAATGAAGTAACTGGTGACTTGACAGCTGACATGACCAACAAGGTTGTTGCATCTGTTAGTGCTGTTAGAAGGTTATTATGAACCAGATTAGCCGGTAACCTTGGATGAAGCCTATATAAAGACATGTTCTATCATCGAATATATAGAGAGCTTGAAGCATAAAAAGACAGAGCCAATCTAAGAAGAAGCAGAGAAGTCTTCATCCAGAAGTCATCAAGTCTCTAACAGATTCTGAACAAGTCTGCAAGAAGAATTCAGATTTAATTCTGAAAAGAAGAAGGAAGCTGGATTGAGGATCAACTCCACTTCACAAGAAGATCAACCCTACTTTGTTCAAATTCAAGAAGCTTTGAAGAAGCTAAGATAGGTTGATTCTAAAGTTATCTGTTCTATCAAGAATTGATCAAAAAACCTTCATCCCTTTCTCTCTCTGCCTGGGTGAAGGATTTATTCTTTTCTATTATCAATTTACTGTAAGATCTATTATAGATCTGAGTTATAAGCCTAAATTATAAAGGCTGAGGTAGGGCTGAGTGCCTGAGGTAGGGGATTAATATCTCTGAGTTGTAGGCCTGTGGAAGAAGCTGAGGTAGGGCCTGTATGCCCGAGTTATAGGAGTGTGGACTCACTCTGAGGTAGGATTCTTTGAGAGAATCTGAGCTGTATTACTTGCTAAAGTCTGAGTTGTAGGAACCATTCAGGGTTCTGAGTTGTAAGATCTGAGTATCTGAGAAGGAAGAAGGAAGTTAGGCCGAATCTAATATACTGCTAGATAGGAGAAGGGGGAAAGTGAATGTACCCATCACTTGGGGAACCACTATAAAACTGTGTGTATTCTGTGTGTGCTGTGTTTATTTTTATCTGTGTTGTGACGGTGTGCATAACAGGTCTTATTATTATAAATTTGTCTGCCTAAGCAATAAAAAGATTTGTACCTATTCACCCCCCCCCCCTCTAGGTGTTTAGGTCATCTTGAAACCAATTCTTTCATATCCCAAGCTGGCTGCAGAAGCTGACAAACTCTTCACAGGAAACTGCGGTCTGTTGTCTGTGACAATGACTTAATGAAGTTTGTGCCGATAAATGATCTCTCCCCACACGAAGTTGCGGATCACTTGGGAGGTCACTTTGGCCAGCGCCTTGACCTTTAACCAGTTTGAGAAGTAGTCTATCATGACCAGGAGGAACCTCCTTTGCCCACTTACTTGGGGAAAGGTCCTACCAAGTCCATTCCCCAAATTACAAAGGGTCAAGGCACTGTTCCTAAGTCTTTGGAATGGTTAGAGTTGGAGTGGAGCAAATAATTGACAATTTTGACATCTCCTTGCAATTTTCTCCGCATCCTAACTCAGAGTAGGCTGAAAATACCCTTGCCTCATCACCCTTGACTCCAAGGTCATGCTTCTCGAGTGACTATCACACTTGACAGAGTGGACTTACTCCAAGATCTTTGGGACCTCTTCTTTGACCACAAACTGTGCCAAGCCTTGAAAGGGTCTCCTGGTATAAGCCTCCTTCGTGCAATAGGTAGTAGGCCGACTTGTGTCTGAAGTGCTTCTTCTCCAGGATCTCCTCCAGAAACTTGTCGTGGTTAAGAAAGTTACAAATAGGTCCATCCATAAGGGGTGTCGATCTACCTCCATCAGTCTCCTTCTTTGATGGAAGGGCGGAACAAATCTGTCATAGTCCCTCCAGCCTGGGGTCTAAACTTGGCCAACCGATCAACTGAGGTGCTTTCTTCCCATGGCACGTACCGAATAAAGAGGTTCAGAACCCCTGATGAGTTCCCTCACCTTGGCCAAATATTTTATAAGTGTCGGTTCCCACATCTCAAATTCACCCGACCTGTGATGCCACCATCATTGAGTCCATGATAAACTCCACATCGTGCACCCCCAGCTCCCTGGCCAGACGCAGTCCCACAATCACTGCCTCGTTATTTGTGATGATAAATTGTATCCCCATGGCTTGCTCTACCTTGTTCCTTGTGGGCTTTCCATCACCACCCCCTCCTAGGGAATGTCATCCTGAAGCTCCATCTACTAGCAACTTCCTGGAGACCTGTTGAGTTGTTCCTTCATCTCCAACCTCAACCACATAGTCGGCTAAAAAACCCGCCACCTCCTGAGACTTTATTGATAACTGGGGGATGAAGGAGATATCAAACTCACTTAGCTCCACGGATCACTTGGCCAGTCATCCTAAATGTTCTACACCTTCGAAGATCTTGCGGAGTGGGTGATCGATCACCACTCTGATCGAATGCGCTGAATGTATGGTATGAGATTCTTGGCTAAGAAGACCAAGACAAATGTCAACTTCTCCAAAATCGGATATCGAAGCTCTGTCTTCTTTAAGACCCTACTCACGTAGTAGATGAGCAGCTGCTTCTTACCCTCCTCCCGGACCAAGACAAAGCTTACAGCCTCCGCTCCAACTCTGAGGTACAAAGTAAGATCCTCTCCCTCCTTGGGTCCTTGGAGAAGTGGATACTTGGTCAGTTGGTTCTTCAAAGCTTGGAAAGCCTCATCGCACTTTTTTGTCGATTCAATTTTTTGGTTGCCCGCGACATTTTGAAAAAATGTGAGCACTTCTCTCCTGCCCGAGAGAGGAACCTGCTCAACATGGCGAGCTTCTCTGTCAAGAGCTAAGCTTCCTTGGTGCTTCACGATGATTTCAACTCCATCATGGCCTTTACCTTATTAGGATTGGGCTCCACCCACGTCTGAGTAAGAAGATGACCAAGAAACTCCCCCTGCTAGCCCCAAAGACGCACTTCAACGGGTTCAACCGTGTAACATCCCGACTTTTTTTGGGCCACCAGAGCCCTAGTGGGCCCAATAAAAGTGGCCCGAACCCAACCCCTGACCCGATGGGAAATAACCCTAGGCGGGAAACAGAGCTAGAGAACTTCGAATTGAGTTCTGCCAGTCCCTGTGACCTCATATAGTCAATACGAGTGCATCGAAACTCGTTCAGTTGGACCCCGAGGCCATATATTGAATGTGACCATTCCTCGTAAAACGCAACGTGAGCAGATTTTGGGATATCGACCTAGAGAACTCTGAATTGAGTTCTATCGATTCCTGTGACATCATATAACCTAAACAGGTGCATCGGAACCCGTCACGTCAAAATCCGAGGTCTATCGACAGTTTTACACACTTCGACCATTTTAGTGCGTTGTGACGCGCAAATTTTGGACTTTCGTAAAACGGACTTCGATTCAACCCCAGTCAGTGGCATTGGACTCGTATGGTCAATACGAAGTCAACAGAAGTCATCCTAGTCAATTTCGACGACAATTGGACAACCCATGGTCAAATCAAGCATAGTCGCACGCCGAAAAGCGTGTGCACACCAATTATGACACAACACCCGAACTTTGACCCGACCCCGATAACTTGGACCCACTTTGACTTTGACCAGCAAGGGGGACCCACCCTCGGGTTGACTTGGTCAAACCCACCTAAAAATCCATTTTTTGGATTTTTTTTCTCCAAGTAGGGGCCCACCTCTTCTCCAAAGGAGGATGACCCATGCGCCCCTCACTCTCCTTGGGCCCCAACCAGCAAGCCCCCATTCCACTACAAGTGGAGGCCCACCCTACCCCTCCTCCCCTCTTTTTCCCCTTTCCTTCTCAAAGGCCCAAGCCCATAAGGGCTTTACCCTTTTTCCCCACATGGGGGAAAATAAGGGACCTCCAGCTGTCCTTGGACAGCTGGAGGGTGGGGATTAATCCATCTCTAAGGAGGTATTAGTCCCACCTTGCCAAAGGGAGGGGAGCACCCCCTCCCCAACCCTATAAAGGCCACCCCACCCCCTCTCCTTCACCCAAGCCTCTGAGCCAACTCCCTCCCCTGCTCCCCCCTGTCGGAGCCCTAGTTGCCGGAAAAAGGCAACCCGAGGAGTTCCTCCCCCTCCTCCACCACCACAAAACCATGGTCGACCAAGCCGGCCCCTCTCGAGCCCACCAAATACAGGTGGAACCCTCTCTCCCTCCCCCTCCCCATTTTCGACATGATGCGTGGCGCTCCCGGCGGCCGGAGTGCCGCTGGCGCCACCCGAGCCTAAATCCAGGCCGGGTGGTGCCCAAGGAGGATGGATCCTCCCCCAGCGCCGGTGGTGGCGCTGGGGGAGTGTTATTCCACTGGTGGTGGCGGCCTCCAACGGTGGAGAGTGGCGGTACCGCCGGAAAATGCAGTTCTGGCGGCACCCGCAAAAACAGAGAGTTTCTCTGTTTAAAACCGGCGGCGGTGGCCGGCAGCGCAAGGCCGCCGGACCACCACCGGTGTGAAGCCCGACCCCCGGTGCATCGGCTGGGAGTGGACTGACGGGTGGCAGGCTGCCCGATGAGCGGCGGTGACGCGGTGGCGCCGGGAGCAGGGCCACCGCCACCCCAAGCTCTCGGGAAGATTATTTCTGGCGTCGGCCGGCGGCGCCAGGCCACCGGACCACCGCCCAGAGAACCGCCGGGCCCCGGCGAGCCGATTGGGGTCGGCGCCGGCATCTGCGGTGACCTACGCCGGTGGTGGAGGCGGCTCAACCTCTGCACTGCCGGCGAGAAGCAGCAGCCGCCCGATCTGGTGATGAAGATCGGGTGGCTGGCGTTATCTTAAATCCCGCCCCGCCTCCGTTTCTGTGCCCCCCACAGCGGATCAGTGGTCGATCCACTGTGGGGAAGCGCTGGCTAGTTTCCATACCGCTGCTCAATCTCAGCCGCAGGATCTTGGTGATTCTGCTAAGTGCAGACCATTTCATATACCAGAGAATTCCAGAAATTTCTGGGCCAAACCTAGGCCTCTAGGAGAAAATGACCGACATGAAAAATGTTCCCCATGATGAGGGATACCTCCAGAACATTTTTGAGAATTTTTGGAATTAATTTAGTATTTTTAAAAGCCAAAATAAAATTTGTTTGGCTAAATTAAATACCCAAAACATATTGGAAAATTATAAAAAAAAATTACTATGCTCATTTTAGGCCATTCCAAGGGTTATATCAAAATTTGGGGTCATGGGGATACGTTTTGATATTTTTCATAAAATATTGAAGCCTAGGGTCGCGCACGGATCCTTTATCCGCTCGTTTTCCCTAAAAGACGGAAATTCGACTGCGCGACCACTCCTTATAATTAAATAAGTACTTTAAACTATTTTATCAACGAGAACGGCCAAGGCAAGTGACTAAGCTCCGGGTTTTCCAAGATTTCGTTAAACCGTCGAGCGCCTCAACTCTCGGATGAATAGGGCACACTCGGAAAATGGGTGTACGAGTGAGTTTTCCTAGACTGCTAATAAGAATGTAACTCCTAGCCAACCCATGATCTAATTAAGCCGTAACAATTATGGCGTAACCAAATTAATTGGATCTTAAAGGTTATTGTAACCCAACCAAATCTCCTTAAATCTCGAAGCCTCCTGAATAGGAGTGATTGGACTACTAACCTTTTTCTTTGTGTTTTCTCCAATCTCGCACTGGTCAAGCTTATTTCAGTACTTTCTATTCAGTACTATTCCAGTCTCGTACTGGTCAAGCTTATTTTTATTACTTCCAATTCAGTACGTCTCCAGTCTCGTACTGGTTAAGCTTATTTCAGTACTTTCTATTCAGTACTACTCCAGTCTCGCACTGGTCAAACTCATTTTAGTACTTTCTATTCAGTACTACTCCTGTCCCGTATTGGTCAAGCTTATTTAAGTACTTTCTATTCAGTACTACTCCAGTCTCGTACTGGTCATATTTCATTCCAGCACTTTAAATAAGCAGCATAATCACCGCACTTATTTCCATTGCAATTTACTATTATAATCTCGGGTCCTGCTCTGACGAGCAGTAGTCGAGCCTTAGTTGGGGATAATCGGAGTTGAAGTAGTCCTCCAGGTCTAGCCCCAAATAATGCGCTCCCACGCTCCTTGTTGAAAGTAGAGATGAGTGTCGACGCCCAAAGTATAAGCCTATTAGGGCAGGCTGACGTAGACCCGATGTTATTTTGTTTGCCTTTTGTTTGATTAATTGTAAATTGCTTGCGGTGAAATAGTGGCGGGTCAGTGCCTTCCACAGACTGTTCGTACCTGTGCGGGAAGGTCGACAGCTCAAGGTGACAGGGAGATGAGTATCACGGGTGACCGGCCATTATATTCCCCGTC
Organism: Platanthera guangdongensis; assembly: GCA_039583875.1. NCBI lineage: Eukaryota > Viridiplantae > Streptophyta > Magnoliopsida > Asparagales > Orchidaceae > Platanthera > Platanthera guangdongensis. The sequence goes on along the minus strand of CM077153.1, from coordinate 50,231,884 downwards.
GGGTTTTTCCTCCACTGATCGGCCAAAACAATTCACCAGATGTCGCTCACATCCAAGAGTACACAAGGTTGTACCTTAGGGCCTGGGGTTGAGCGGTACGATCACCCCCAGAAGTGGCAGGACTGGCCACTGTCACCAACGGCCACATCGGTGAGGCTCGCGGGGCTCGCTACCCTTCTGGAACAGAAGCTGTCCAAACTATGTCGATATAGGGTTTGTGTGCGCGGCTATGAATGTCTGCGGTATGTGCGCGGCTATGAATGCATGCGATAGAATTCAGGATATGAAAACCTTTCGTGCTGATGAGCTAGTAGAGCCTTGTTATAACCGATTTATACTATCGCTGCTTTTTTTGGTTATACTGTACTCTTTTATAATTGCTCCTAGTTGTTCCTATATGAAATGTTGTGCTAACCCTCTCTTGCTTCGGCTATTTATTTTTGTTGGGTGTGTGTGTGATCATCCCCAGGATGTGAATCCGGGGAGGAGATTTGTTTCCACTTAGCTCTATGACTAATGATCATTTGGTTAACCATTCACAGGAGGTGGAGCACCGTAGTGACCCGCTGCCGCATTACGCCAGCAGCTAGGTCTACTAGAGCAGATGCACCCCCGCCGTCCCTAGAGTTTAGAGACGTGAGTACCGCCGAGTAGCGTAGAGAGAGAGAGAGTATGAGTGATATATGTAGCACATGTATAGCCCACGGGCATATTTAAACGCTGAGGCTTCGGCCCTAGAACCTCTGAGAATTGATATATTATATTTGCAATGATTTCCTGTTAATGCTTCCGCTTTATTTTGATGGTTGTGGATGTTATGATTCGAGTCAAGCAAGGTGGCCAACTAGTGCTTGGATAGGGTGGATCGTTTCCCCTAAAAGCATTGGGTGGACGTCTTGGGAGAGTAGTTCCCCTCTAGCCCGACCCAGGCAAAGGGTTGGGGTGGGGGGCGCTACTAACGGATCAGACCCATCACGATTCGTCCTTATGTAGCAGTCTCAGGATCCCTTCATCCCTCGCTTCGTTCTAGGTTCGGGACGAACCTTGTAGTGGAAGCCTGGTGGACCCTTGTTGAAGCCAAAAATGACCTCTGTGGAGTTCGGGTTCCCAAAAGAGGGGTGATCGTGCACATACTACCCTCAAGCAAACGATCTAGGCACAAGATTGGGAACACAAGGGACAGACCCAAGGTCTCAGCGTGGTGGACCCACCGTATACCCGGAAGACTAACAAACTCTTCCCCTCCCAAGCCAAAGGCTGAGCTAAGACACCTTCGGAGGGCACTCTCGGCCGACCGGAATATCTAAGGAGAATCTCGAGATCAACTCTCTCATATCCAGATGTGTCTCCTTGGGTCTACACAAAATTCTCCTCACCCACCCTACTGATGGCGCAAACTCACCGAGCAATTCCACGACACGCTGCCCAAGTTGGGCCATTAACAGCGTAATTCCGCTATTCTAAAAGGCTGTAAACAGGCCATTAGGGGCTTCCCGGCAACTATACCTCGGGGCCCCGACGGGGCGAGCGGTTCATGAGAACACCGCCCGCCTAAGACAGAAGAAGTAAGCTACACATACACAGAGCATCACGGATATTAAAAAATATTACAGAAATATGAATTCCATACTTCGGCACGCAGGCCGGCAATATAAGCAAAAATAGGCCTTCGAGGGCCGGCACCAGCTTGGGCGTAAGCCCGCTACTCCCCGCTTGGTACTGCAACACATGTACGTTAACGTCTCGACAAGCGGCGGTCAGCTAAATGCCAGTCGGCTAACAAGAGCGGACCAAATATATTGCACCCACCCCTTTTTCGAGGGCTATGGCGTGCATTCCCTGCAAATGGATAATATACAACTTCCTCGGAGTCTTCTCCGAGAACCCCAGAACATCACCAATCCGGCTCACACGTCCGGATGGGCTTCACACAGCATGACTAAACCCGTACTCACGCTTCCGGGTGCTAACACAGTTAATTACAGGGACGTACACGTCAACCCGTCGGAGAGCTCCCTTCCCCCACCCATTGGTGGAGAGGGGCTTTGTTGGATCCCTAGTTGATTTGGGGCAGGTTCACTGACTTAGGATGTGACCCATCTTGTATAGCCAGGGTCAAGTTGTGTCCTAGAGTCTAGGCTAAGTCCTTAGGTTCAATTTCAAATGGACCAGCTATCAACAAGACCATCAGAGACTTCAAAATTAGAGGATTTCAAGACTAAGTCAAATGAGTTCGACGTTCATCGAACTCAGCTCGACGAAAGGAGTTCTGCACTCGACGATCGTGAGACAATTCTTAGTGCTGAGCTCGACGATCCGTGTTTTCTGTTCGATGAATGTTAAGGTTCTTCATCAAGCCAAATTCAGGACAACTTCAAGATTTTTTTAAGTCCAGCTTCAAGCTTTGGTCGACGAATTGGATTTTAAGCTCGGCGAACTTTGACCTCAAGTTCTCAGCTTCTCAGGTCGACGAATGTTATACTCTCTCGACGATTTCTGAACTCAGAGTATTTGTGTCGACACTTAGGGCATGTGTCGACACCAGACAATTCAATGTCGACACCAGAAGATTTATGTCGACACCAGAGGATTTGTGTCGACACCAGGATTTATGTCGACACCAGAGGATTTGTGTCGACACCAGGATTTCATGTCGATACCAGAAGTTTTGAGTCGACACCAAGTTCAATCAGTCGATACCAGCTTATGTCGACACTGGATATCAGCAGATGCAGAATATTTGGCTAAGTCCACAATCGTTCTTCGCTCGACGAATTTGGAACTCAGCTGGATGAATACTGTCTTATAATGAAGATTGTATGTTCGACTAATGAAGATTGTCTAGTCGACGAATTCTCTTAAGCTCAGCTCGACGAACTCAAATTCAGCTCGACGAACTATGTTCTCCGCTCGACGAATCCAGACTAGGTCTTCTTCAGGTTTCCCGTCCCGTTTCTTGGCGATGAATTCGGAGTTATTAATGCCAGATCTTCTCGGAATGTTACCGTTAGAACGTGCATTGACTATGGACGATTACATGCCGTTTTTCTATGAGACAGTTGGTGAAATCATTGATTGTCATTTCCTTCCAAGGTCGACTGTAATTACTGCTCATTCATTCAAATTTTGAAGGTTCTCAGTCAGTCAAAAAGAGACAGAGAAGAAAAGAAAAAGACAACACAGTCAGTCATACAGACACACAGAACAGCAAGCAATACAGACATATTTTAGACAGACACTCTCAGATTGCACAGAAGAACAATCAACTGAAATCAAAAGTTCTCCTGCAATCAGCCTGACCAGAGAATATTTTCAAGGAGAAGAAGAACAATCAAATTCTATCAAGAGTCTTCTTCTTCCAACTCACAGGATAACTTCAAAGGACAACAATTATTCAATCTGCCAAAGGAGTTCCTGAAACAAACCCTGGTCCAGGCATTCTAGGTCTTTGAAGACCTATCACCCTGAAGCAGTGCTCCAGCTTTCCTGATTAATTCAAGATCTCAGGGGGAGCAAGATCTGCTACAATCAATCCACAAGTCTTCTCTCTGATTGTTGACAGAGAAGACACCATCTCTTTTACTTCCAACTCTTGTACAGGGTTTTAAATCCCTTCAAAATTATTCTGGTTGCAAGTCTCCTTCCAAAAGACTTGAGGTTTTGGTTTTTGAGCACCTGAACAAAAGCTCATTGGTGTCAGGCACCTGATCAAAAACCTGAGTGGATTCCTACCAGGGTGGTAGAAGAGTGGATGTACCCAGGTTGGGGAACCACTATAAAATTCTTGTGTCGTCTGGTTGCCCTTCTTTTTGTTTTGGCTGTGATGTGCTGTGTTGTTCTGTGATTGTTTAGGTTGCTGTGTTTATTTATTTTGTTTTCTTCCCTGTTCACTTAGGAATACAAGAAAAGTTGTAAAAAGTTTTAAGAAAGCACAATACTCTATTCACCCCCCCCCCCCCCTCTAGAGTATTTCAGATCTAACCTGCACTTTCAATTGGTATCAGAGGGAGGTTGGTTGAAATACCACACCTTAGTGGTTGCACAGACTAACACCTGAACCACAAAGATCCCTCTTGTTAGATCTGCTTGTTTGTTTTTGTTATTAGACTTATCTCTTCACAGACATGGCCTAAAACAAAGATTATGCAAACATCAGACCTCCAGTGTGCAATCTCAACAAGTTTGCCATCTGGAAGGCAAGAATCAGGTTATACATGAATTCTATTGATAAGGATATCTTTTCTGTTATCTTGACAAGAGTACCACCAGCACCTACAGCTTCTACAGGCACTTCAACAAACATGACTGCAGTTCCTCCTCCAAAGAACAATGAAGCCTACAAGAAAGCCAAGATGGCTGATGCTAAGGCAATGAATATCTTAGCCCAGACTATGTCAGATGACATATTTCAGAAGGTGGCTGAGTGCACCTCAGCCAAGGCCATTTGGGATTCCCTCAAACAAATGGTAGCTAGCTCTGTAGATGAAAGAAAGGACAGAAGATCCAATCTCATATCCTTGTATGAGAACTTTAAAAAGGATGAGAATGAATACGTGACAGAAATGTACAACAGGTTGAGCACAATCATCAATGAACTCAAAACCCTGGATAAGGACATCACCTTGACAGAGGTGAATGACAAGATATTGATGTGCTTTTCTAGCTCTTGGGATTCCAGAATCTGGCCAATCAAAGAAGCCAGAAGCCTCAATGAGATCTCAACTGAGTCTCTACTAGGCAAATTGAAGTCCTATGAGCAACTGATAAAATCCAGAGAAGTAGCAGAACAGAAGGCAACAACTCCAGTTAGAAAGGAGCACAACATAGCCTTCAAAGCATCTGAAGAAAGTGAGACATCAACTTCAAATGAAGAGCTCATGAGCCTTTTTGCCAAAAGGTTCTACAAGATGGCAAGGAAGGACTTCAGAAGGAAATCATCCAGACAGGATGATAAGCCCAAGTATGACAAGACACCAACCAAGGAGGTTGTGTGCTTTGGTTGCAGAAAGCCTGGACACTACATCTCAGAATGTCCAGAAAACCAGAAGAAGGATAGGAGCAGAGAAAAGGATTCCAGGAGAAAGCATAGCAGCAGACCCTCCTCTAGCAAATATAAAAAGAAGGACAAGGGATTTGTTGCTGAGACTTGGACTGACACAGAAGAAGAAACATCTTCCTCCAGTTCAAGTGAAGAAGAGGAAGAAGCTAGATCCAAAGAGGTGTGCCTAATGTCAATTGATGCCTCCAGGAGTAATTCTGGATCAGAAGAAGATTCTGAAGATGAAGCTGCCTCAGACTTAGAGGCAGATCAGGTTATTTCTAGCTTTGACTTTAGTTCTAATTTATTTAAAGCTGAATTCAAATATATGTGCCTAGACTTAATCGACTCTGAAAAGGAAATAAAAACTCTTAGAGAAAGACTAGAAAATCTTGAATCTGTAAATTCAGAAAACATAAAGCTAACAGACCAATTAACCTTAGCTAATGAGCAAATAATTAAACTAAAATCTGAATTATGTGAGGCCAAGCAACTTGAGCAATCTCTTCAATGGGAGAAGCCTCAAGCTGATGGACATCACAAGCACAGTGAATGCCAGATTAAATGGCAAGCTGGGCTTGGGTGCTTCATCAAGCTTACCCCCCATAGTTAAGAAAAATATTCTTTCAACCCCCTTCAAATTTATATCTGCAAAGGGAAAAGAAAAGTTAATAGACAAACCAATGTCAGAAAACAATCCTAGACTCATAGACAAGAGAAATAGAAATCTGAAAACAGCAAATAAAAACAAAGTTCAGCAGCATTCGTCGAACTCAGATCGACGAAATGTAGCCAGTTCGTCGAACCCAGATCGACGAACGCTGAACGCAAACTTCAGATATAACAATTCGTCTAACTGCGATCGATGAACTGTGTATGGTTCGTCGAGCAGAGGTCGACGAACTTGGGGCGCAGAAAATGACTACTGTCATTCTCTGAGCAAAGATCGACGATCTCAGCCCTATTCGTCGAACTCTGGTCGACGAACTTACAACAATTCGTCGAACCCAGAAAGACCAAACTCAAATCATTTCTCTTACAAATACTCTAAGCCAATTAATAAGACATTTAATCCAGCAGCTGATTAGGTAATTCCACTTAGGAGATACCACCCTTTAGGTTATAAATCTCAACCTGCTTTATCAGTTATTTCCAGCTTTACTTTTCAACGAAACAAAGGACCCAAGGTAACCTGGGTCAAGAACAATTGAATTTTGTTTTTCCTTGCAGGTACAGGTGAAGAGCTATCCAAGGGTAAGTCAAACATGGTACTTGGACAGTGGTTGCTCCAAACACATGACAGGCAGCAAGGGCAATCTATCCAATTACAAGCCCAAGCTAGGACCAAAGGTAATTTTTGGAGATTCCAACAGTGGTCAATCAGAAGGATATGGGACAGTGAAGATTGGAGCAGTGACCTTCAGGAAAGTAACTTATATAAGAGGACTCAAACATAACCTTGTATCCATAAGTCAATTATGTGATGAAGGTTATCAAGTACATTTTAACTCTACTTCCTGTTCTATTATTGATAATAAAAACAAAACTGTTTTAATTGGACTTAGACAAGGCAACATATATTTAGTAGATTTTATATCTGCCACAACTGATATCTGCTTACTGAATGTTACTAGTAATCAAAATGAGTTATGGCATAAAATACTAGGACATGTAAACCTTAAGAATATATCTAGGTTATCTAAGGACAACCTTGTTAGAGGCTTACTTTCTGGCCCCTACAAGAAGGAAAGCCTATGCAGGGCTTGTCAGTTAGGCAAGTAAACCAAAACTAGTTTTAAATCCATTAATAAAAGTGACTCACCTAGGATATTGTATTTGCTTCATGTGGATCTATTTGGACCCATTGCAGTACAAAGCCTAGGAGGAAAGTCTTATACTTTAGTGATTGTTGATGACTTCTCTAGATTCAGTTTGGTAGCCTTTCTGAGAGCTAAGTCAGATACATTCAAGATTCTTACAGATTTTCACAGGACCATACAGATTGAGTTCTCTACTCATGTTGCATTGATCAGAAGTGATCATGGCACAGAGTTTGAGTCTCTTCTTATGCATGAGTTCTGTGAGAAGGAAGGTATCAGGCAGTGCTTCTCAGCTCCTAGAACTCCCCAACAAAATGGGGTTGCTGAAAGGAAAAATAGGACACTCATTGAATCTGCAGGTACATTATTAGCAGATACTTACATGCCTCTATCCTTTTGGGCAGAAGCTGTAAATACTGCTAATTATGTCCTGAATAGAAGTCTTATACATAAACTGAAAAACAAGACCCCCTATGAATTACTTAAAGGAAAGAAACCTAAAATCACATACTTTAAAGTTTTTGGTTGTATCTGTTACATTCACACTAATAACAAAAGATACATTAGAAAGTTTGAGGCCAAGGCTGAAGAAGGGATTTTTCTAGGATATTCCCAAGTAAGGCCTATAGGGTTTTTAATAAATCCACCCTTAAAATTGAAGAATCTGTTCATGTATCTTTTGATGAAGCTAACATGTCATATAAGGAGAAAGAGATTTCTACCAATAGCTTATTGCAGGTACCTCAACTGTGTGAGTCTATGGATGGACTAAACCTTACCCAAGAGGTATCAAACCATCCTACTCCACAGGTTGCTGAAGAAAGTGAAGAAGAAATTCAAGAGGAAGTGGTTGAACTTCCCTCAACAGCTAGTACCATTCCCCAAGAGGAATTAATTACAGAAGCTGTTGTTCAACCAACTCCACCAACTGATCTTGTCACACTTAGAGATCACCCCAGATCTCAAGTGATTGGAGACATTTCAGCAGGTGTACAGACAAGGCATCAACTCAACCAAGACTTGATGCATGCCTGTTTTCTCTCTCAAATTGAACCTCTCACCATCCATGAAGCTGAGCAATATCCCCACTGGATCATTGCAATGCAAGAGGAACTAAATCAGTTTGAGAGATGTAGAGTTTGGGATTTGGTTCCAAGACCACATAACTACCCAGTTATTGGAACCAAATGGGTCTACAGGAACAAGTTGGATGCTCAAGGCAACATAGTGAGAACAAGGCTAGGTTTGTTGCTCAAGGCTACAGGCAAGATAAAGGAATTGATTATGACCAAACCTTTGCCCCTGTTGCAAGGTTAGAGGCCATAAGAATATTCCTTGCCTATGCAGTTCACAAGAAATTCAAGGTCTACCAAATGGATGTCAAGAGTGCATTTCTGAATGGAGTACTTCAAGAAGAGGTTTATGTAGAACAACCTCCAGGTTTTATCTCTCCAACTCAACCCTCTTCTGTTTTAAAATTGCATAAAGTTCTCTATGGTTTAAAGCAAGCTCTAAGAGCTTGGTATGAGACCTTAGCAAGCTTTCTTTTAGAGCATAAATTTACAAGAGGAACCATAGATAAAACACTTTTCACTAGACATCATAAGCACCAAATTTTATTAGTACAAATATATATGGATGACATCATTTTTGGGTCTACTGATCCCAAATTGTGCAAGAGGTTCTCTGACCTTATGCATTCTAAATTTGAGATGAGTAGCATGGGTGAGCTTTCCTACTTCCTTGGTCTCCAAGTGAAGCAGCTCCCAGATGGTATCTTCCTCTCACAAGCTAAGTATGCTAAAGAGCTTATCAAAAAGTTTGGGATGCGTGATGCTTCAGGAATGAAAACCCCTATGGCTACAAATGCTGTTGTGGATTCTGATGCAGCAGGGAAACCTGTAGATCAGAAAAATTATAGGGCAATTGTTGGATCCCTATTATACCTCACCGCTAGCAGACCTGATATAATGTTTGTCGCATGCCTTTGTGCTAGGTTCCAAGTGAACCCTAAAGAATCTCACCTTATTTTCTTAAAAAGAATTTTGAGATATATAAAGAGTTGCCCTAATCTAGGACTCTGGTATCCTGTAGAGTCAGAGTTTGAGTTAACTGGATACTCAGATGCTGACTATGCTGGATGTAGAGTGGACAGGAAGAGTACCTTTGGAACTTGCCAGTTCCTAGGTATGAGACTTGTCTGCTGATTTTGTAAAAAGCAGACATATGTGTCTACATCAACTGCAGAAGCAGAATACATGGCTGCTAGCAGCTTCTGTTCACAGATGTTATGGATACAAAATCAACTCTTAGACTATGCTGTCAACTTAAATAATTTAATATTATTTTGTGATAATACTAGTGATATTGCTATAGCACAGAATCTAGTTCACCATTCTAGGACTAAGCATATTGAAATAAGACATCATTTCATTAGAGATAATGTAGACAAAAAGAAAATTAACTTAATCCATATTCCTACTGATTTACAGAGAGCGGACATTTTCACCAAGCTATTGAATGAGAAAACCCATCTGTTCTTTATAAATCAACTGGGCATGATTAATGGAGAAGATTTAACCTAGTTTTTGTCTGCATTCGACGAATTTTCCAGAGTTCGTCGAACAGAGTTCGACGAATTAAGGAAAGTTTGAGAGATTCTCGTCGACCGGAGATCGACGAATTCTCTGTGTGGAAACAATTTTCGTCGACCTGAGATCGACGAACATTGCTTCAGAAGATATTTCGTCGAACGAAGTTCGACGAACTGTGTTCGATTCTTCTGGATGAGATCGACGAATTATTTGTCTACAATTTATTTCGTCGACCTCAGTTCGAAGAATTTTTCTTTTTTTCGTGGAACGGAGTTTGTCGATTCATATTCTGGAAAACTTATATCTAGGTTTTCTTCGACCTCCGTCCCGCGCTTTCAGTTCTTTTCCTCTTGATCGTCGTTTTTCTCTATGTTTTTCCTGCAAGTCATCAATGGCGATTCCAGCAAGCACGTTAGCAGCGATGAAGTTTGATACTGGGTTCGATATGGACTTCGATTCTTTTCAACATTCGGACCCCATCTTTCTCTTCATCTTGGAACTGCTAGAGGAACTGAGTCTGAAGGATTTCCTGACCCGGAGAATTAAACTGCATGCGACTGAAATAAGAGAATGGGTTTATACATCTACAATTTCTGAAGAAGATGTTTTGACCGGCAATATAGGGAGTACTGCTGTTTCGTTGTCTCCCGCGGTTCTTTCTGAGATATTTGGATTAGTAAATGGAGAAGATAATATGGAAATGGATTCTGAGGAATACAACGATATGTTGAAGCTAATGGGTTTTTCAGGTAGAAACCCTAACAAACTGCTGAAGAAGCAACTGTCTGCCGCCTACCAATTTCTGGCAGACATTGTAGGGAAAGTGCTAATGGGAAAGCACTCAGCGCATGACTACATAACCCGGCATCAATTTCTGGTTATGTGCGACGTGGTGAATAAGAGACGTGTCAACTGGGGCACAATCTTCTTTGAGTTGATAAGGAAAAAGAAAAGCAAGAAGGAAGTCTGCTTCGGCAGAATTTTGGGAGTTTTTCGTCAAGAGAAGGCTGCTGAATGTATGGTCTCCCCGACCATCTTCATAAATGCCAGTAAGCGCCTCACATGCGCTCTGTTTGGCAGGTCGGAGAGGACTATCTCCAAGCCCTCCAAGGCTTCTTCCTCTTCCATCCAAACTTCTGAGAGTATAAGGGCTGTAAAGGCCACTCCCCTCCCTGCTGAAGAGGTCCTTCTATCTCAATCATCTCTTCCAGCACCCCTTCCTCCACAGAAGCCTCCTCATGTGCCTACCCCTCCTTCATCTCCACCTCTAGACATCACCAACATCCCATATCCGCATTCATCCTCCCCTCTGCCAGTAAATCAACCATCCACCCCTCCAGCTTCACCTTAGGACACTCACATTCCTACACCTCCTCAGTCTCCTCTTCCCCCACACTTATCCACCATTCCATCTTACAACATACCCTCAGACACAATCATGTCAGATGCACCCACTTCATCTGTTATTCCACCCTCTATTCCATCCTCTTCCCCCTCCCCATTTGATCCATCAACCATCATCTCCTTGCTTACTCCCCTCATAAAATATCTCATCCAAGAGGCCATTACACCTCTTGTGACCTTCATCAATTCTTTATCTGCCCAAATCTCTCTTCTATCTGCTGTCCCCTCTTCATCTAGGGGCCTGGCTCCAGGTTCTCCTGAACCCAAGCAGGGGGAGATGCTCAGTGATGAAGTTGCAGCAGATGTAGATACAGCAGCAACAGCAGTCACAGCAGCAGTTCTCGCCCCAGCAGATGCAGATTCAAATGAGGATACAGAAATTTTGACAGATTTTGATTCTGGAATGATTGAGTTAATTCATTTTATGGATACTGACAATGATCTAGATGAGTCAGTTGAGGAAATAAAACTTGTTGGTGATTTCTAGTTAAATCCCACAGTTAATTTATCTGCTTTGTTGAACAATTTTGATACTATTTTTGTACAGCTACCCTATACTAAGCCACATTTGGCTATTGTACCATACACCTCTCCAGTAAGTCCAGCAGTTGCTAAGCAACTCTGTGAAAATTTTGTTATCTCAGCGTCAGCTTCCATCTCAGCTTCTAGTTCAGAGATCATTCCAGAAGATACTTCAGTGCCAGTTTCAGCACCAGATTTTGTTATGGATGACTCTCCCCTGCCAGATTTGGATGAGCTTATTCTAGCTGACATAAAAGAAGAGAATAAGGTAGCAACTGAAAGCTCTGTCCCTATTGTTTCTGACTCCTGTGCAGTCCCCTCCTCCTCTGTTGTTGATATTCCAGTTCCTGAATCTTCTGCCCCTCCTCCAGAAAAAGCTATTATTTCTGATAAAGCTTTGAAAGCTTTGGATGCTCTTTATGACATCCCTCAAGGTTCTGAGTCTGAAGAAGATGATGATGATGACTCAGATGAAGATGCTGCTACTAAGAAAAAGAAGATGCTTTCAAAGAAAAGGAAGGCTCCTCCTCCTCCAGCTCTAAAGCCTAATCCCAATGCTGACATCCCTTACTACATCCTGCACATTGTAACTCCATATAAGGGAATGCCTGCATGGATGTGGCTCCCCAAAAACCAGCAGAAAGATAGAAAGAGAAGCAGGAGATATTCCCCTCCTCCAGTGAACAGATACAGGAAGGATCCTCCTCCTCCTCCAGCAGCTGGTGCCTCAGGCTCCTCTAGCTCCCAGAGATCTGCCCCAATGCAAACATACCAGAGACAGTCAGGGAGATCTTCTGGAAGCAGCCAGCAGAGGCAGCCATCCTCAGGTAGTCATAGTCAACAGCATCATCAGCAGCAGCAGCAGTAACAAATTTCTGATGTTCAAAAAGCTGAAAGTCCAAAGAGACCTCTCTCTCCTCCAATCCCTTTTGAAGATCCTGAAACTGCTAATACAGCAAAAATGGCTAGATAACAGGAATTGATTGGATTATCTCTGATTAATAAAGCCAAGGCTGAAGGTAAAGATATCTCTGGATTATCAACCATGTCAAAGTAGAGAAAAGAAGAGCTGAAAAGGTTTGACAAAGGAAACTTCATCCAGAAGCAATTGTCCCCAGAGCAACTTCATTGAATATTATTGGGGCAGCTGACATGACTATGACAATAGCTCAAGCTCGAGATCCAAAGAGAGAAATCATTTTCAAGAAGCCAGGAGAGCAGACATCTGAAGACAAACCTCAGCAGAAGAAGCCAAAGAAGTAATTTTCTTGTTGTTTCAATTTCTGTCTGTTTTGTTTTTCAAACTATGTTATATGTTAAACAAAACTGTGTATATATATATCTGTTGCATGTGTTGGTAATTCTCTGCCAGATATATCTCTTTTCTTGCTTTGTTTTTCTGTTTTGTGTCTCTGTTAGTGACCTCACCCAAATAGGGGGAGATTGTTGGATCCCTAGTTGATTTGGGCCAGGTTCAATGACTTAGGATGTGACCCATCTTGTATAGCCAGGGTCAAGTTGTGTCCTAGAGTCTAGGCTAAGTCCTTAGGTTCAATTTTAAATGGACCAGCTATCAACAAGACCATCAGAGACTTCAGACTTAGAGGATTTCAAGACTAAGTCAAATGAGTTCAACGTTCGTCGAACTCAGCTCGACGAAAGTTGTTATACGTCGACGATCGTGAGACAATTCTTAGTGTTGAGCTCGACGATCCGTGTTTTCTGTTTGACGAATGTTAAGGTTCTTCATCAAGCCAAATTCAGGACAACTTCAAGATTTTTTTAAGTCCAGCTTCAAGCTTTGGTCGACGAATTGGATTTTAAGCTCGACGAACTTTGACCTCAAGTTCTCAGCTTCTCAGGTCGACGAATGCTATACTCTCTCGATGATTTCTGAACTCAGAGTATTTGTGTCGACACTTAGGGCATGTGTCGACACCAGACAATTCAATGTCGACACCAGAAGACTTATGTCGACACCAGACGATTTGTGTCGACACCAGGATTTATGTCGACACCAGAGGATTTGTGTCGACACCAGGATTTCATGTCGACACCAGAAGTTTTGAGTCGACACCAAGTTCAATTAGTCGACACCAGCTTATGTTGACACTGGATATCAGCAGATGCAGAATATTTGGCTAAGTCCACAATCGTTCTTCGCTCGACGAATTTGGAACTCAGCTCGACGAATACTGTCTTATAATGAAGATTGTCTGTTCGACTAATGAAGATTGTCTGGTCGACGAATTCTCTTAAGCTCAGCTCGACGAACTCAAATTCAGCTCGACGAACTATGTTCTCCGCTCGACGAACTATGTTCTCCGCTCGACGAATCCAGACTAGGTCTTCTTCAGGTTTCCCGTCCCGTTTCTTGGCGATGAATCCGGAGTTATTAATGCCAGATCTTCTCGGAATGTTACCGTTAGAACGCGCATTGACTATGGATGATTACATGCCGTTTTTCTATGGGACAGTTGGGGAAATCATTGATTGTCGCTTCCTTCCAAGGCCGACTGCAATTACTGCTCATTCATTCAAATTTTGAAGGTTCTCAGTCAGTCAAAAAGAGACAGAAAAGAAAAAGACAACACAGTCAGTCATACAGACACACAGAAAAGCAAGCAATACAGACATATTTTAGACAGACACTCTCAGATTGCACAGCAGAACAATCAACTGAAATCAAAAGTTCTCCTGCAATCAGCCTGACCAGAGAATATTTTCAAGGAGAAGAAGAACAATCAAATTCTATCAAGAGTCTTCTTCTTCCAACTCACAGGATAACTTCAAAGGACAACAATTATTCAATCTGTCAAAGGAGTTCCTGAAACAAACCCTGGTCCAGGCATTCTAGGTCTTTGAAGACCTATCACCCTGAAGCAGTGCTCCAGCTTTCCTGATTAATTCAAGATCTCAGGGGGAGCAAGATCTGCTACAATCAATCCACAAGTCTTCTCTCTGATTGTTGACAGAGAAGACACCATCTCTTTTACTTCCAATTCCTGTACAGGGTTTTAAATCCCTTCAAAATTATTCTGGTTGCAAGTCTCCTTCCAAAAGACTTGAGTTTTGGTTTTTGAGCACCTGAACAAAAGCTCATTGGTGTCAGGCACCTGATCAAAAACCTAAGTGGATTCCTACCAGGGTGGTAGAAGAGTGGATGTACCCAGGTTGGGGAACCACTATAAAATTCTTGTGTCGTCTGGTTGCCCTTCTTTTTGTTTTGGCTGTGATGTGATGTGTTGTTCTGTGATTGTTTAGGTTGTTGTGTTTATTTATTTTGTTTGCTTTCCTATTCACTTAGGAATACAACAAAAGTTGTAAAAAGTTTTAAGAAAGCACAATACTCTATTCACCCCCCCCCATCTAGAGTATTTCAGATCTAACCTGCACTTTCAGGCTTCCATGCAAATATGTAAACTGAGGGCTTCACCTGCTCAAGTAGAAATTTTGTTACCCTTGACGCGTGTTTTTTGTCGGCGGTGTCGGGCCTTGCTGAAGAAATAACTTCTCATCCTCCTCCTTGATGGCCGAGTCTTTGCTGGGAGAGATGGAATCATCCCCCTCTGTCTCTCTTGGTAGCTGGTTCGAGCTCTAGGCGGCGCCAGGAGAGGAGCTCCCAGCCGGCCTTGCTGCAGGCGGCGCCGGGAGAGGAGCACCCGGCCGGCCTTGCTGTAGGCGGCGCCGGGAGAGGAGCTCCCAACCGGCCTTGCTGTAGGCGGTGCCGGGAAAGGAGCTCCCGGCCGACCTTGCTATAGGCAGCGCCGGGAGAGGAGCTCCCGGCCGGCCTTGCTGTAGGCAGCGCCGGGAGAGGATCTCCCGGCCGGCCTTGCTATAGGCAGCGCCGGGAGAGGAGCTCCCGGCCGGCCTTGCTGTAGGCAGTGCCGGGAGAGGAGCTCCCGGCCGGCCTTGCTGTAGACGGTGCCGGTATAGGAGCTCCCGGCCGGGCTTGCTTTACCCTAGGCGGCGGCGTCGAAGAGAGAACTGAGAGAGAGAGAGTAGAGAGTCGAGCTCAGGCTGCCCCTAGTGGCCGGCGATGAGAGAGGGGGAGTAGAGGTCTGGCAACACTCGCTAGAGGCGGCCTGGACAGAAAAAAAAAGGAGGAGCCGGGATGCGCTCCTCCTTGCGGCGGCGGCCTTGACTGAAAGAGGTGGAGGCTCGGGCTGATCTCCAGGCGGCGGCCTGGACTGGAAGAAATGGAGGGGCTCGGGGGTGCTGCTCCAGGTGGCCGGAGAAAGAGAGAGGAGGGGGCGGGGTCCTTCTGCTCCAGCCGACGAGAGAGAGAGAGAGAGAGAGAGAGGGGGGGCGGGGTCCTTCTGCTCCAGCTGATGAGAGAGAGAGAAGGAGGGGGCGGGGTCCTTCTGCTCTAGCCGACGAGAGAGAGAGAGGGAGGGGGCGTGGTCCTGCTGCTCCAGCCGACGAGAGAGAGAGAGGGAGGGGGCGGGGTCCTGCTCCAGGCCGAACCCTATCCCGGGAATCCAGATAACCCGTCTGCTCCTCTTTTTCCCTTATCATATCCCTTATATATAATATAATATCTCCCTTACCCTCTAAACCATGAATATATATATATATATATATATATATATATATATATATATATATATATATATATATATATATATATATATATATATATATTTATGGAGGCCTATGCACTTAAGGCCTCTGCACGCACGCACGGGGCTGCACGTCTTCGAACGGGACTGCGCCAAAATGCCGCCCATATCATGCCTCTGGCCCGCTAATTGGGGAGGGTCCCACCTAGCCGGATACGGGATTGTACACAATCCCCGCTCTTTTTGAGGTTGGCACAAGCTCGAAAAGAAATGTCCAACCCCAAGTATCCGGCGAGTGGGAGCCGACCCAAAGAAAAATTTTGAGGGAAACTGAAAACTGCACTTAGAACACTAATCTCTCCATGCCCCTTTTGATCTTTTCGAACCACTCGATACCTGAAAATGCTCCCTGCTATTGGAGTGCCTTTATACCACTACTTACAATAAATACATAATTTCTCAAGATATTGTAAAATAATGAAGCCAAATATTTTGCATTCTCTTGAACACGCGGAGCTAATCCTTTCCCCCCAAGTGTGCCTACAGCCCTGCCCAGCTAATGAGAGCCTGAGCAGTGAGTCCACCCGGGGCCGGGCAGCACTCGGGGTCCCTTACCCCCACAGGCGAGCCTACGGACCTGCCAGCTAGATGAGAGCCTGCGCAGCGGGTCTACCTGGGGCCGAGCCGAGCTCGGGGTGCGGATGAAGTTCTCAAACCAAACATATCCCCCACAGGCGAGCCTTCGGACCTGCCAGCTAGATGAGAGCATGCGGAGCGGGTCTACCTGGGGCCGAGCCGAGCTCGGGGTGCCGATGAAGTTTCCACAAACCTAACCTATCCCCCGCAGGCGAGCCTTCGGACCTGCCAGCTAGAGGAGAGCCTGCGCAGCGGGTCTACCTGGGGCCGAGCCGAGCTCGGGGTGCCGATGAAGTTCTCAAACCAAACCTATCCCCCACAAGCGAGCCTTCGGACCTGCCAGCTTGATGAGAGCCTGCGCAGCGGGTCTACATGGGGCTGAGCCGAGCTCGAGATGCCAATGAAGTTTCCACAAACCTAACCTATCCCCCGCAGGCGAGCCTTTGGACCTGTCAGCTAGATGAGAGCCTGCGCAGCGGGTCTACCTGGGGCCGAGCCGAGCTTGGGGTGCCGATGAAGTTCTCAAACCAAACCTATCCCCCACAGGCGAGCCTTCAGACCTACCAGCTAAATGAGAGCCTGTGCAGCGGGTCTACCTGGGGCCGAGCCGAGCTCGGGGTGCCGATGAAGTTCTCAAACCAAACCTATCCCCCACATACGAGCCTTCAGACCTGCCAGCTAGATGAGAGCCTGCGCAACGGGTCTACCTGGGGCCGAGCCGAGCTCGGGGTGTCGATGATGTTCTCAAACCAAACCTATCCCCCACAGGCGAGCCTTCAGACCTGCCAGCTAGATGAGAGCCTGCGCAGCGGGTCTACCTGGGGCTGAGCCGAGCTCGGGGTGTCGATGAAGTTCTCAAACCAAACCTATCCCCCACAGGCGAGCCTTCGGACCTGCCAGCTAGATGAGAGCCTGCGCAGCGGGTCTACCTGGGGCCGAGCCGATCTCGGGGTGCCGATGAAGTTCTCAAACCAAACCTATCCCCCATAGGCGAGCCTTCGGACCTGCCAGCTAGATGAGAGCCTGCGCAGCGGGTCTACCTGGGTCCGAGCCGAGCTCGGGGTGTCGATGAAGTTATCAAACTAAACCTATCCCCCACAGGCGAGCCTTTAGACTTGCCAGCTAGATGAGAGCCTGCGCAACGGGTCTACCTGGGGCCGAGCCAAGCTCGGGGTGTCGATGAAGTTCTCAAACCAAACCTATCCCGCACAGGCGAGCCTTCGGACCTGCCAGCTAGATGAGAGCATGCGTAGCGGGTCTACCTGGGGCCGAGCCGAGCTCGGGGTGCCGATGAAGTTTCCACAAACCTAACTTATCCCCCGCAGGCGAGCCTTCGGACCTGCCAGCTAGATGAGAGCCTGCGCAGCGGGTCTACCTGGGGACGAGCCAAGCTCGGGGTAGTGCAGAACCAAGAACCAGGACCTCTCCCCCATAGGCGAGCCTTCGGACCTGCGAGCTAGTTGGGAGCCTGTGCAGCGGGTCTACCTGGGGGTCTCCTCTCCAACGCAAATATAAATCAAACATAAAGGTAAACAAATAACTCAAAAGAACTGTTAACCCGGTCAATCAAGTCAAAGTCCGACACTGGGCATCTCTACCCGCTACGTCCACCCTCCTGAGAACCAGGGTCGATCATATAATATTCTCCCTAAGGCATGTGAGAACCAGGGTCGATCATATAATATTCTCCCTAAGGCATGTTTTGATCTCCAGGATCGAACATCCTAGCGACAAGAGGGGAATGGGAGGGGACTTCTTTCATCACATGACCCTGGTCGTCACTTGGTTCCTCTTCTATGGCCATGACGTTCGGCTGAGTTTTTCCGTGCTGGCCACTCTCCACGTTCACTGCACCATAACTGTTGAAGCCAAAAATGACCTCTGTGGAGTTCGGGGTCCCAAAAGAGGGGTGACCGCGCACCTACTACCCTCAAGCGAACGATCTAGGCACAAGATTAGGAACATAAGGGACAGACCCAAGGTCTCAGCGTGGAGGACCCACCGCATACCCGGAAGACTAACAAACTCTTCCCCTCCCAAGCCAAAGGCTGAGCTAAGACACCTTCGGAGGGCACTCTCTGCCGACCGGAATATCTAAGGAGAATCTAGAGATCAACTCTCTCCTATCCAGATGTGGCTCCTTGGGTCTACACAAAATGCTCCTCACCTGCCCTACTGATGGCGTAAACTCGTCGAGCAATTCCATGACACGCTGCCCAAGTTGGTCCACTAACAGCGTAATTCCGCTATTCTAAAAGGCTGTCAACAGGCCATTAGGGGCTTCCCGGCAACTATACCTCGGGGCCCCCACGGGACGAGCGGTTCACGAGAACACTGCCCGCCTAAGATAAAAGAAGTAAGCTACACATACACAGAGCATCACGGATATTAAAACATATTACAGGAATATGAATTCCATACTTCGGCACGCAGGCCGGCAATATAAGCAAAAATAGGCCTTCGAGGGTCGGTACCAGCTTGGGCTTAAGCCCGCTACTCCCCGCTTGGTACTGCAACACCTGTACGCCAACGTCTCGACAAGCGGCGGTCAGCTAAACGCCAGTCGGCAAACAAGAGCGGACCAAATATATTGCACCCACCCCTTTTTCGGGGGCTGTGGCGCGCATTCCCTGCAAATGGATAATATACAAGTTCCTCGGAGTCTTCTCCGGGAACCCCAGAACATCACCAATCCATCTCACACGTCCGGATGGGCTTCACACAGCATACCTAAACCCGTACTCACGCTTTCGGGTGCCAACACAGTTAATTCCAGGGACGTACACGTCAACCCATCGGAGAGCTCCCTTCCCCCACCCGTTGGTGGAGAGGGGATTCCATGCAAATATGTAAACTGAGGGCTTCACCGCCCAAGTAGAAATTTCGTTACCCTTGACGCGTGTTTTTTGTCGGCGGTGTCGGGCCTTGCTGAAGAAATAACTTCTCATCCTCCACCTTGATGGCCGAGTCTTTGCTGGGAGAGATGGAATCATCCCCCGCTCTCTCTCTTGGTAGATGGTTCGAGCTCCAACCGGCGCCAGGAGAGGAGCTCCCGGCCAGCCTTGCTGCAAGCGGTGCCGGGAGAGGAGCTCCCGGCCGGCCTTGCTGTAGGCGGTGCCAGGAGAGGAGCTCCCGACCGGCCTTACTGTAGGCGGCGCCGGGAGAGGAGCTCCCGGCCGGCCTTACTATAGGCGGCGCCCGGAGAGGAGCTCCCGGCCGGCCTTGCTGTAGGCGGCGCCGGGAAAGGAGCTCCCGGCCGGCCTTGCTGTAGGCGGCGCCGGGAGAGGAGCTCCCGGCCGGCCTTGCTGTAGACGGTGCCGGGAGAGGAGCTCCCGGTCGGGCTTGCTTTACCCTAGGCGGCGGCGTCGAAGAGAGAACTGAGAGAGAGAGAGAGAGAGAGCTGAGCTCGGGCTGCCCCTAGTGGCCGGCGACGAGAGAGGGGGAGTAGAGCTCGGGCAACACTCGCTAGAGGCGGCTGGACAAAAAAATAGGAGGAGCCAGGCTGCGCTCCTCCTTGCAGCGGCGGCCTTGACTGAAAGAGGTGGAGGCTCGGGCTGATCTCCAGGCGGCGGCCTGGATTGGAAGAAATGGAGGGGCTCGGGGGCGCTGCTCCAGGCGGCCGGAGAAAGAGAGAGGAGGGGGAGGGGTCCTTCTGCTCCAGCCGACGAGAGAGAGCGAGCGAGAGAGAGAGAGGGCGGGGTCCTTCTGCTCCAGCCGACGAGAGAGAGAGAGGGAGGGGGCGGGGTCCTTTTGCTCCAGCCGACAAGAGAGAGAGAGGGAGGGGGCGGGGTCCTGCTGCTCCAGCCGACGAGAGAGAGAGAGGGAGGGGGCGGGGTCCTGCTCCAGGCCGAACCCTAGCCCGGGAATCCAGATAACCCGCCTGCTCCTCTTTTTCCCTTATCATATCCCTTATATATAATATAACATCTCCCTTCCCCTCTAAACCATGAACATATATATATATATATATATATATATATATATATATATATATATATATATATATATATATTTATGGAGGCCTACGCACTTAAGACCTCCGCACGCACGCACGGGGCTGCACGTCTTCGAACGGGACTGAGCCAAAATGCCGCCCATATCACGCCTCTGGCCCGCTAATTGGGGAGGGTCTCACCTAGCCGGATACGGGGTTGTACAACCCTATTGTAGAGCCTAGGGATTCTAGACTGTACGATAGTACGCCCATACACCGTTTTTTTTCACTTGGGTTGTCGTTTTTGTAAATTTCCCCTATTTTTGCAAATTACTGACACTCTTTCCTGTTACTTCTCCAGATACCGTAGTATAGTAACGGGAGATCCTCGTCTAGAGGATACGTTCCAGCTACCCCACCACCAGACCTGGTTGCTCCTGCGGTCGTACCGTTTGCCGAGACAGATATAGGGTAGACACTGACGGCTATACTGGCGACTTTTCGGGATGCCCTGGCACAGCCACCGTGGGAGATGACCGCACCCACCGATCTGCTGATGACTTTTCGAGGACTGAGGCCTCCCCCTTTCAGGGGTACAGAGACGGCCATCCAGGTAGAGGAGTGGGTGGAGCGGGTGGAGGAGCTATTAGTAGGAATGATGTGCCCAGCTATGGCTGCAGTATCCTTGGTAGTGACCCTTTTGGAGGGATACGCGAGGGATTGGCGGAGAGCGGCTCGTCGCTCTACCTTTTGAGGTCGGTCGTTGAGCACGATCCTTTGGGGGGAGTTCTCTGTGGCCCTACTAGAGTTGTTCATCACAAATGCAGACTGAGCCGCACTGTAAGAAAGGTTCCTGCTCATTCGACAGGGCAACTGCACCGTGGCAGAGTACGAGAGAGAGTTTATACACCTGGCACGCTTCGCCGGGAATCTGGCTGCCTTCGACAGGGATAGAGCTTCTCGGTTCTATCGAGGACTACGAGACAACCTGAGGCAGGCCCTAATCATGCTCTCTCAGGCCACCTTTCACACCATAGCCACCCATGCGGCAGCTTTAGAGTTGGACCAGCAGACAGTGGCTCAGCGGCGCAGAGGTCAGGTAGGGCTTCCTCGAGACCAGAGGCGAGATGGAGGAGTCGCTCCCCACAGACAGGATAGAGAGCGCAGGCAGCGACACCGCAGGCAACCTTATAGGCGCCCACCAGTACCCCCAGCACCCCCAGCTGCACAACTAGACAGTACACCAGCTCCAGCTCCACAGCCCCCACTAGTGGTCTGACGAGATGTTCCCTTCGCAGGGAACTGCTTCTTGTGTCAGCAGTCAATGAGGGCCTTTTGCCCTCAGGTGGCAGGGAGACCGGGGTTAGGAGCAGTTCATGGTGGACAGCCGGCACGAGGATAACGTCAGAGAGGATGTGGAGGCAGAGCTGGCAGGAGAGGACAGTAGGGTCGAGCAGCTCCCCTGGAGGCCTATGCACTGGACCTGCAGTACGGACCGGGCCCTGACGTAGTCATAGGTATATATCTTAGGCGATAGGAGATATCAGATCTTCCACTGATGTTGTATATTTCATATATATATATATATATATATATATATATATATATATATATATATATATATATATAGTTGGATGATATATATCTATATATTTCCCATGTCATCCTGCCAAAACCCTTTTCGACACAGGAGCGCCTCATTCTTTCGTCTCCCACGAATTCATCGCAACAAAAGGAAATGTTATTCGCTCAATCGGACTGTCTATACGAATCCGTCTACCGGACGGGTCGGATATGACATCTACCGAAAAGTGTTCGTTCCAGGCTATGCTGGGAGAAGTAGAGTTTGAGATCTACACAACCATCCTAGCAATAACTGGGTTTAACATCATTCTGGGGATGGACTGGCTGGTCGAGCACCAAGCACAAACAAACTATTCCACGCGAGAAGTCCGGCTACAAAATCCAAATGGCCAGAGCGTCACGTTGACAGGTGTGCCCTCTGTCTCGTGCATTATCTTGACTTTTACGCAGATGGTCAAATCAGTCTGTCAGAAGGATGAAGTATACCTTATTTATTTCGAGATGGAAGACAAAACCCAGGTGCTCGCCAAGGTCCTTGTAGTCCGTGACTTTCCATATATTTTCCATAAGTCCCTCCCGGGATTGCCTCACCAGCGAGAGGTCGACTTTCTAATTGAGCTCTTGTCCGGAGCACGGCCGGCATCACGAGCCCCTTATCGGATGGCCCCCAGAGAGCTGGCTGAATTGAAAATTCAACTACAGGAACTAATAGATGTTGGATTCGTCCGTCTAGTTCGTCTCCCTAGGGAGCCCCGGTGCTTTTCGTCAAGAAGAAAGACGAGACTCTGCGTCTATGCATCGACTACAGGGAATTGAATAAGCTTACCATACGCAATATATACCCCCTCCCTAGGATCGACGAACTATTCGATCAGTTGCAAGGTGCATCCATATTCTCCAAGATGGACCTGAGGTCCGGCTATTATCAGCTTCGAATCCGAGAGGAAGATATTCCCAAGACTGCCTTCAGCTCCCAATACGGTCTATATGAGTTCCTAGTGATGCCCTTTGGGCTCACCAACGCGCCCTCTGCCTTCATGGACCTAATGAATAAAGTCTTTGAACCCTTCTTGGACCACTTTGTCATCGTCTTCATAGACGACATCTTAATCTACTCGAAGACCAAGACGGACCATACCCGGCACCTGCATATGGTGCTATAAAAGTTCCGGGAGCACTCTCTCTTCGTCAAATTCATTAAGTGCGAATTTTGGCTAGAAGAAGTTGGATTCTTGGGCCACACGATAAACAAGGAAGGAGTGGCAGTGGACCAAGCAAAGATCCAGGCAGTACAAAATTGGCCGCCACATAAGACGACTGCAGACATCCAGAGTTTTCTCGGCCTTGCCGGATACTACAGGAAGTTCGTCGAGGGATTTTCCTAGATTTCCCTACCCCTGATTGCTCTCACCAAGAAAGACATCGCATTCTAATCGATGCCGGAGTGCGAGGCTGTGTTCATCGAACTGAAGAAGCGGCTGACTTCCGCGCCAATCCTTACGATTCCTTCAGGGACCGAGGGATTTCAAATCTACACTGATGCCTCCTTGAAGGGATTGGGAGCAGTTTGAATGCAACATGGCAAGGTAGTGGCCTACGCTTCGCGACAATTAAAGCCGTATGAATTAAACTACGCAGCGCACGATTTAGAGTTGGGCGCCATCGTTTTTGCCCTTAAAATCTGGAGGCATTATCTGTGCGGAGTAAGATGTGAGATCTTCTCCAACCACAAGAGCCTTAAGTATATCTTCACGCAGAAAGAGCTGAATTTACGGCAGCGCTGATGGCTGGAATTCTTATGTGATTATGACTTCGCTCTCCAATATCACCCTGGGAAGGCTAATAGAGTCGCTGACGCTTTGAGCCGCCTGCCTGCGATAGCCGGGAGTTGGATGGAGCAGATCCTTAAGGAACTTTTCCAGTCCTTGATAGACTTGGAGATTACCCTGGTTGCCCGAAGAGATCCGGAAGAGTACTATCCTCAGCTGTATTGGATGGAGATCCAATGCGACATCCGGGACCGGATACGAGAAGCCCAGAAGATCGACCCAGAGGTAATGTCGATCACCCGATCTCTGTAAGGAGGGGCATAGGAGGATTATAACCTGCGTGACGGGATTCTACAATTTAAACATCGCATATTCGTTCCCGCTACCGGAGGAATTCGTGAGGAAATTCTACAAGAGGCCCATCAGTCCAGGTACTCGATTCACCCTGGTGTAGTTAAGATGTAAGTGGACTTGCGCAGGACCATTTATTTGCCTTGAATGAAAAGAGATGTCACCAACTTCGTGGACCGGTGTCAGACCTGTCAGAAGGTCAAAGCCGAATGTCGCAGTCCATGAGGCCTATTACATCCCCTGCCGATATCAGAGTGGAAGTTCGAAGACATCTCCATGGACTTCGTCCACAGACTACCTCGATCCCGCATTGGGAATGACTCAATATGGGTGGTCGTAGATCGACTCACCAAGGTAGCACGGTTCATTCCAAATTGACAGGGTGACAGAGTAGATATCCTGGCCAGGATGTTCCTAGAGCAAGTGGTACGATTTCACGGAGTACCAAAGTCCATCGTATCAGATCGCGACGGGCGTTTCACATCTAAGGAGTGGAGGCAGGTACAAGCGTATTTGGGAACCAAGTTGGCCTTCAGCACCGCCTTCCACCCGCAGACAGACGGACAGACGGAGAGGACGAACCGGACGATGGAGGATCTTCTTCGTTTGCGCATAGTGGAGCACAATGAGCCGTGGGAGCAGTTGTTTTTGCTAGTCGAATTCTCTTACAATAACAGCTACCAGGCTAGCATTAAGATGGCTCCATATGAGGCATTATATGGAAGACGTTGCCGAACCCCGTTGACTTGGGCTCAGGAAGAGGACCCGGAAGCCTTGGGAGTGGCTTACATCGATGACACTACGGCAGCGATACGGCTGATCCATGAGCGAATGCGGGAAGCGCAGAGCCGGCAGGCTAAGTATTATGATGCGCGACACCGACTGGTGGAGTTCAGCGTGCGGCAAATGGTGTTTCCGAAAATAAAGCCCATACATGGTGTCTCCCGCTTTAGAAAGCAGAAAAAGTTAGATCCCCTCTTCTTGGGCCCCTATCCGGCGATTGAGTGTGTTGGCCCCATCGCCTATCGCTTAGCCTTGCCCCAGAGTTGGGGAATCTTCACGATGTGTTTCATGTCTCTTCCTTGAGACGAGTCCTCCGGCAACCAGAGCAGCACCTTCCTACCCCACCGGTGCAACTACAGTCGGATAGATCCGTCCAGCTCGAACCCGTCAGAGTGGTAGATTACAAGGTGAAGACACTACGTAACAAAACCATTCCGATGGTTAAGGTGTTGTGGTCAAACTGCGGATGAGAAGAGTTCACGTGGGAACCTGAAGCACTCCTCCGACAAAAGCACCTAGAGCTCATTCCCCAGGTATGTTACTTTGCCCCCCTACTTCAAGCAAATTTTCGAGGACGAAAATCCTTTTATTTTTATTGGATTGTAACATCCCGACTTTTATTGGGCCACCAGAGCCCTAGTGGGCCCAATAAAAGTGGCTCGAACCCTGCCCTTGACCCGGTGGGAAATAATCCTAGGCGGGGAACAGAGCTAGAGAACTCTGAATTGAGTTCTGTCAGTTCTTGTGACCTCGTATAGTCAATACGAGTGCATCAGAACTCGTTCAGTTGGACCCCGAGGCCATATAGTGAATGTGACCATTCCTCGTAAAACACAACGTGAGCAGATTTTGGAATATCGACCTAGAGAACTCCGAATTGAGTTCTGTTGATTCCTGTGACCTCATATAACCTAAACAGGTGCATCGGAACCCATCACTTCACAATCCGAGGTCTATTGACAGTTTTACACACTTCGACCATTTTAGTGCGCTGCGACGCGCAAATTTTGGACTTTTGCCAAACGGACTCCGATTTCACCCCAGTCAGTGGCGTTGGACTCGTATGGTCAATAAGAAGTCAACGGAAGTCGTCCCAGTCAATTTCGACGAAAATTGGTCAACCCGTGGTCAAATCAAGCGTAGTCGCGCACCGAAAAGCGTGTGCACACCAATTATGACACGACACCCGAACTTTGACCCGACCCCGATGACTTGGACCCACTTTGACTTTGACCCGCAAGGGGGACCCACCCTAGGGTTTACTTGGTCAAACCCGCCTAAAAATCAATTTTTTGGATTTTTTTCTCCAAGTAGGGGCCCACCTCCTCTCCAAAGGAGGATGGTCCATGCCCCCCCCCCCCTCACACTCCTTGGGCCCCCAACCAGCAAGCCCCCATCCAACAACAAGTGGAGGCCCACCCTACCACTCCTCCCCTCTTTTTCCCCTTTCCTTTTCAAAGGCCCAAGCCCATAAGGGCTTTACCCTTTTTCCCCACATGGGAGAAAATAAGGGACCTCCAGATGTCCTTGGACAACTGGAGGGTGGGGATTAATCCCTCTCTAATGAGGGATTAGTCCCCCCTTGCCAAAGGGAGGGGAGCACCCCCTCCCCAACCCTATAAAGGCCATCCCACCCCCTCTCCTTCCCCCAAGCCTCTGAGCCAACTCCCTCCCCCTGCTCCCCCCCTGTCGGAGCCCTAGTGGCCGGAAAAAGGTAACCCAAGGAGTTCCTCCCCCTCCTCCACCACCACCAAGCCGTGGCTGACCAAGACGGCCCGTCTCGAGCTCACCAAACCCAGGTGGAACCCTCTCTCCCTCCCCCTCCCCATTTTCGACGTGATGCATGGCGCTCCCGGCGGCCGGAGCGCCGCCGGCGCCACCCGAGCCTAATTCCAGGTCGGGTGGTGCCCAAGGAGGATGGATCCTCCCCCAGTGCCGGTGGTGGCATCGGGGGAGTGTTATTCCACTGGGGGCGGTGGCCCCCAGTGGTAGAGAGTGGCGGTGCCACCGGAAAATGCAGTTCCGGCGGCACCCGCAAAAACAGAGAGTTTCTCTGTTTAAAACCGGCGGCGGCGGACGGAGGCGCATGGCCGCCGGACTACTGCCGGCGTGAAACCCGAACCCCCGACACATCGGTCGGGGGTGGACTGACGGGTGGAAGGCTGCCCGATGAGCGGGAGTGGCGCGGTGGCGCCGGGAGCAGGGCCACCGCCACCCCAAGCTCTCGGGAAGATTATTTCCGGCGGCAGCCGGCGGAGCCAGGCCGCCCGCCCCCCGCCCAGAGAACCGCCTGCCCCCGGCGAGCCAATCGGGGCCGGTGCCGGAGTCTACGGTGACCTGCCGCCGGCGGTGGAGGGGGCTCAACCTCTGCACCGCCGGCGAGAAGCAACAGCCGCCCGATCTGGTGATGAATATCGGGCGGCTGGCGTTATCTTAAATCCTGCCCCGCCTTTGTTTCTGTGCCCCCCACAACGGATTTGTGGACAATCCGCTTTGGGGAAGCGCTGACCAGTTTCTACCATGCGGCTCAATCTAAGCCGCAGAATCTTGGTGATTCTGCTAAATGCAGACCATTTCCTATACCAAAGACTTCCAGAAATTTCTGGGCCAAATGTAGGCCTTTAGGAGAAAAATGACCAACATGAAAAGTGTTCCCCGTGATGAGGGATATCTCCACAAAAATTTTGAGAATTTTTGGAATTAATGTAGTATTTTTAAAAGCTAAAATAAAATTGTTTTGGCTAAATTAAATACCCAAAACATCGTGGAAAATTATAAAAACATTACTAGGCTCATTTTAGGCCCTTCCAAGGGTTGTATCAAAATTTGGGATCATGGGGATAAGTTTTGATATTTTTCCTAAAATATTGAAGCCTAGGGTCGTGCACGGATCCTTTATCCGCTCGTTTTCCCTAAAAGACGGAAATTCGAGTGCGCGACCACTCCTTATAATTAAATAAGTACTTTAAACTATTTTATCGATGAGAACGGCCGAGGCAAGTGACTACACTCCGGGTTTTTCAAGATTTTGTTAAACCGTCGAGCGCCTCGACTCTCGGATGAATAGGGCACGCTCGGAAAATGGGTGTACGAGTGAGTTTTCATTGACTGCTAATAAGAATGTAACTTCTAGACAACCCTTGATCTAATTAAGCCGTAACAATTATGGTGCAACCAAATTAATTGGATCTTAAAGGTTATTGTAACCCAACCAAATCTCCTTAAATCTCGAAGCCTCCTGAACAGGAGTGATTGGACTACTAACATTTTTCTTTGTGTTTTCTCCAGTCTCGCACTGGTCAAGCTTATTTTAGTACTTTCTATTCAGTACTACTCCAGTGTCGTACTAGTCAAGCTTATTTTTATTACTTCCAATTAAGTACGTCTCCAGTCTCGTACTGGTCAAGCTCATTTCAGTACTTTCTATTCAGTACTACTCCAGTCTCGCACTGGTCAAGCTTATTTCAATACTTTCTATTCAGTACTACTCCAGTCTCGTACATGTCAAGCTTATTTAAATACTTTCTATTCAGTACTACTCCAGTCTCGTACTGTCATATTTCATTCCAGCACTTTAAATAAGCAGCATAATCACCGCACTTATTTCCATTGCAATTTACTATTATAATCCTGGGTCCTGCTCTGACGAGCAGTCGTCGAGCTTTAGTTGGGGATAACCGGAGTTGAAGTAGTTCTCCAGGTCCAGCCCCAAACAATGCGCTCACATGCTTCTTGTCGAAAGTAGAACTGAGTGTCGACGCCCGAAGTATAAGCCTAGTAGGGAAGGCCGACGTAGACCCGATGTTATTTTGTTTGCCTTTTGTTTGATTAATTGCAAATTGCTTGCAGTGAAAAAGTGGCGGGTCAGTCCCTTCCGCAGACCGTTCGTACCGGTGGGGGAAGGTCGACGGCTCAAGGCGACAGGGAGATGAGTACCACGGGTGACCGGCCGTTATATTCCCCGTCGGGTTTTTCCTCTGCTTATCGGCCAAAACGATTCGTCGGATGTCGCCCACATCCAAGAGTACACAAGGTTGTACATTAGGGCCTGGGGTTGAGCGGTATGATCACCCCCAGAAGTGGCAGGACTGGCCACTGTCACCGATGGCCACATCGGTGAGGCCTGCGGGGATCGCTACCCTGCTGGAACAGAAGCGGTCCAAACTATGTCGACATAGGGTTTGTGTGCGCGGCTATGAATGTCTGCGGTGTGTGCGCGGCTATAAATGCCTGCGGTATGTGCGCGGCTGTGAATGCCTGCAATAGAATTCAGGATATGAAAACATGTCGTGCTGATGAGCCAGTTGAGCCTTGTTATAACCGATTTATACTATCGCTGCTTTTTTCGGTTATACTGCACTCTTTTATAATTGCTCCTAGTTTTTCATATATGAAATGTTATGCTAACCCTCTCTTGCTTCGGCTATTTATTTTTGTTGGGTGGGTGCGTGCTCATCCCCAGGATGTGGATCCGGGGAGGAGATTTGTTTCCACTTAGCTCTGTGACTAACGGTTATTTGGTTAACCATTCACAGGAGGTGGAGCACTGTAGTGACCCGCTGCCGCAAGAGATTACGCCAGCAGCTAGGTCTACTCGAGCAGATGCACCCCCGCCATCCCCAGAGTTTAGAGACGTGAGTACCGCCGAGCAGCGTAGAGAGAGAGTATGAGTGATATATGTAGCACATGTATAGCCCGCGGGCTTATTTAAACGCTTAGGCTTCGGCCCTAGAACCTCTGAGATTTGATATATTATATCTGCAATGGTTTTCTGTTAATGCTTTCACTTTATTTTGATGGGTTGTGAATGTTATGATTTGAGTCAAGCAAGGGGGCAACTAGTGCTTGGATAGGGTAGATCGTTTCCCCTAAAAGCACTGGGTGGACGTCTTGGGGCAGTAGTACCCCTCCGGCCCGACCCAGGCAAAAGGTTGGGGGCGCTACAAACCGTACTTGAACTTCCACATGGTGGCAAATGTTTTATCCATATCCCGCAGATGAGAGCTCACATCCTTGCTCTTCACCAAGAGGTCATCCACATACACCTTCAAGTTCCTTCCCCTCTACTCCCAAAAACCTTAGTCCATCATCCTTTGATACGTCGCCCATGTATTTTTCAGCCCAAAGGGCATCATCTTATAACAGTAACACCCCTCTCTCATTATGAAGGAGACATCTCTGACATCTAGTGGGTGCATCATGATTTGGTGATAACTTGAAAAAGCATCCAGGAAACTCATCACAGAAAAACCGACGGCCGAGTCAACCAGCGTGTTGATTCAAGACAGAGGATAACAATCCTTAGCGCATGATTTATTTAAAAGAGAAAAATTAACACAACCTTTACCGTTTATCCTCTTTCTTCATCATTACAACATTGGAGACCTAGCAGGGGATACTGGATCTCTGGTAAAAAACTTGCCTTGAGGAGTGATGAGTTGTAAATATACCTATTTTATGTACATTAATTAAGTCATTTTCATTTCTTTTCGTTATTTCTGTTTAATTTTCTTTAATAAATTGTTTCTTTTTTATAAAAAATATTCTAACTTAAGTTATTTTTGTTTCCTGAAATTTTCAGGAAAAAGTGCAAAAATTGGCAAGGTCACGCCCGTGACCAGGGTGTGACAGTTCAAAACCCGTGAAATCTACAAAATTCTGAAGAAATTGATGGACACGCCCAATGTCACGCCCGTGTCATTTGACACGGCCCGTGACCCCAACCCGTGTCACGCATGTTTGACGTTTTCAGCTCGACATTCGTCGACCAACCTGACACGCCCGTTTTAGCCAACCTGACACGCCCGTGTCACTTACTCTCGACATTTTCGCTCGACAACTTCTAGACTCGACACAACGGTCTCGACACAACGCTCTCGACATTCGTCGAGACCAACCCGACACGCCCTGTGTAGACAGAGACATGGGCGTGACCACCACGTGTACTTCTCCAACTGGCCGACAAGATTGCACCCGCGACTTTAGATGCGGCCTGCGCCCAGTTCTACCTCCCTGACACGCCCATAGTCACGCTCGTGACCTGGGGCGTGACCGCCACAATACCGACACGTGTCCTGCCCGAAATCAACCAAGTCGTCACCTCGCCGGATCGAATCTTCAATAGTGTTGACACGCCCCCTGACACGCCCGTGTCAAAGGGCGTGCTCCAAGAAATTTTCTTCTATAAATTCCAGTGTTCTATATGTATTCCTGTTAAACTTTTTGGGTCATTTTGTATAAGGTGTTATGCTGCTCGGATGAGTTCCAAATGCTATGTAAGAGATATTTTCTCCCCCTCTCCTTAGTTTTGTTTTCGTTCCTTTGTAACTCGTTTTTTTACTTAATAAAATGTGTTTTCATCTCTTTGTTTGGCTTTGGAATGAATCTGAACAACCTACTCCTTTGCAATCTTATTTTTCTTTTGCTTTTTTCTTTATTTATTTTCATACGGGTGTGTGCGTGTATGAGTATAGATTTGTCTTTTTATGTTTTAGTTTTTTTTATTTAGATTAGTTTAGTGTTATGATTTTTCCGTACTCGTTATTTTCATCCTTATAAAACTATAAAAACGGTTATAAAAGTGGTTTTTGATTCCTTTTAACTTAGGCTCTTTAGGATTGTAAAATTTTTCGTTCTCTTTTAGCTTTATTTGCACTTTTTAAGCGTTTCTATAAAGTTATAAGAATGAAAATATAGCCCTTTTAATTTTTCAAGCACTTAGATTTTCATTTAAAACTTTTGTCCGTTTAATTTTTCTGTCTTCTTTTTATGCATTTCTGCCGCATTCTAGCGGTTGAAATGTATTCGTTTTAATTTTTCGATAACTTCCATTTTGCGTTTATTTGCAAAAATTTTTTCTCCGTTAATTTTTATTTTCACTTTTTATGCATTTCTACCGCATTCTAGCGGTAGAAATGCAGTTGTTTTAATTTTTCATTAACTTAGTTTTTTGTAATTTTTGTACGTGTGCGCATTTATTTCCGCCTACTCGTTAAGAGTTAAATGGCGCATTGTTTTTATTTCATTCAGTAGAGTGTGTGAGTTTTTACTTTTTGTTGTGTGTGTGTGTTTTACTTTATGTCGAGAGTGTGTTTGCGTGAGTTTTACTTTATGTCGAGTGTGTGCGTGCGTTGCATTTATTTTGCCCTACTAGTTTGAGTAGGACTCGTTTTCATTTCTCCCGCCCACGCATTTGCGTCGGGACTCGCACTTTACTGTTTTCATTTCAGTCCTACTTGTTTGAGTAGGACTTGCAATTTACTGCTTTCTTTTACTGCTTTCCTTTACTGCTTTCTTTTCTGCTCTATTTATTGCTTTTTTTATTGCTTTCACCGCCTGCCGTCCCCATTCCGATGAGTGGCTAACCATTCTTAGCCCTCAGTATCGAAGAGCATTGGGACAGAAAAAATAACTTTAAATAATTAAACGTCCTTATTTTCTAATTAATTAAATAAACTTAAGGTTTGCTTCGGGTTTACGACGCGTAGAACCGCATATCGATGTGTGGTCCCTATTTCCGTAGTTTATACGCTAGCTAGCCGAGAGGCCGTGCGTATGAACCGATCACCCCTTGGTAAAGAGAGTTTCGCACTAACCCTCGAGAGAGGAGGCGCGCAAACTCTACCGGATTGGGTTCCCCACCCAATAG
The DNA here is from genome assembly GCA_039583875.1 of Platanthera guangdongensis. Lineage (NCBI taxonomy): Eukaryota > Viridiplantae > Streptophyta > Magnoliopsida > Asparagales > Orchidaceae > Platanthera > Platanthera guangdongensis. The sequence continues at coordinate 50,199,239 of CM077153.1, read as the reverse complement.
CGGGATTCTTAGCGTAATGCGTGCGTTACGAGGAATCCTTCGTCGGACGAGAGCCCGGTCGAATAGTCTTAGCGTTCAGGTGGGCGATATCCCTATAGCTAGGTGAGCTCATTCTAGTTGAACCTCCACGGCCAAGTCTCCGTCTTAATTAATTTGAAATTTAGGATCTCTTTTTATTAAATGTTTATTTTAGTTCAAATTCTATTCGATACGGTCGCGCTAAGCTCTTCATCGGCTCAACCCTTTAATGCTTTCATTTTCTGTTTTTTGTCTTTCTTTTTACTTTTATATATATATAAAAATACCCGACAAGTAATTATCGGTAAAATAATAGTCCCCTCCAGGGAAGAGTAGAAATAATCGAACCGACCTCGAGAATAATACGACCTCGATATTCCACCCCGGAATATCATGTACTACACGCGATAGGTGCACTTGCCTCATTTCGTTAAAACCCGATCTCATCTTTTTATATCCAAATCATAAATCTGTGCGCCCCATTTTTCTAATAAAACTCGTATCCGCCTTTCTCAAATAAAACCGCCCAGGGCGCCGCTTGCTCGAAATAATTTTTGGAGTTTTAACCCGCATCAAGTTTTTGGCGTCGTTGCCGGGGACTTGATGCACAATATTTCAATCAAGGAGTTTCTCCACCTCCTCCTAGATAAGCTCCTCTAGCTTGTTGGTGACGGTCCTCCTTTTTGGCAAATGGGGCGTGCTTTTGGGTCGAGGTTCAGATGGTGGCATGCCACATCCGCATCGATGCACGTCTTGTCTGCCGCGCTCCACGCGAAGATTTTGACATTCTTTTGAATGCACTTTTTTATCTTCTCCTGGTCATCTGGGCTCAGGCCTCCGCTGACACATACCTTCTCGGTCTTCCTTGCCCGGGTAAGGACTTACATCTCCACTACCTCTTCCTCTACCTCCAGCTGAGACTGCTCCTCCCACTCGCCCCCGCCCTCTCTCCTTGGGCGAGTGCCTCTTCATCCCCCGCCTCTTCTACTTCCAACAAATCGTCATAATTTTCCAGTGACTCGTCCGCCCCTACCTCCTGAGCACGGACCTCCTCTTCCCCTGCTTCTTCCACCTCCTCCTTTTCCTCTCCCAGCACTGCCGACTCACTCATTTGTTGGGTACATTGGAAAATGTGTACCAGATTTGAAGAAGCCTCACCTTACTCAATGATATGCATCAAGGTGTTTTTGATGTTGTTTTGAGTTTATATGTGCAGGTTAAGAAAATGCAGGATTGCAAGAAAAAGTTTCTAAGTCCATGTGTCGACACCAGGAGAAGTTGTGTCGACACTTATGAAGGATTGTGTCGACACTAGAGAAAAGCTGTGTCGACACTTGGAGTCAATTGTGTCGACACTTGGAAAGGCAGAGTCGACACCAGAAGAAACTATGTCGACATACAGAGGCAGTGTCAACACATAGTGAAGCTTAGTCGACATCAACTGTATCGACACCCAGAGGCAGTGTCGACACACAGTGAAGCATAGTCGACATCAATTGTGTCGACACATAGAGGCAGTGTCGACACACAGAAGACTTTGTCGACATCAACTGTGTCGACACACAGGACTTGTGTCGACACACAGCAGCGTTTCAACAAAGTTAAAGAGAAGAAGTGATTGTGTCGACACACACAGAATTTGTGTCGACACATTCTACAGAAGCTGTGTCGAGAAGCAGTAACAATAACAAAGGAGCTGTGTCGACACCACCAAGGCATGTGTCGACACTTACTCCACTTGTGTCGACACTTAGTCTACTTGTGTCGACACATGATGAAGTTCAGTCTCGACACTTTCAGACAGAGACAGTGTTTCAAGAAGTGACTGGATGACTTGACAGCTGCCATTTCCAACCAGTCTACTGCAACTGTCAGAGCTGTCAGAAGTTTGTTAGAAACCGGATCAGCGGGTTACCATGGAGGAAGACTATATAAAGGCTTTCTCCTTCAACAGAAAGTAGTAGAAAAAAAAGAAGAAGAGGAAAAACTCAGAATCATATACACATATAGAAGAAGATTTCCGTCAGAAGATCTAAGAAGAAAGTGGAGAGAGGGAGCTCCATCTACTGAAGTGCAGTTGCTGAACCAGGCTGCCAAGAAGGACTCAGATTGAAATCTGAATTCCAAGAAAGAAGCTGATTGAAGATCAACTTCAAAGGAGTTCAACCCTATTGAGTTCAGATTCAAGAAGCTTTGAAGAAAGCTAAGGGAGGTTATTCTCTACCATCAGATTCTACCAAGAACTGATCAAGAAGCCATCCATCCTTTCTCTCTCTACCATGGTGGTGGTAAAATACGTTGTAAATCAATTTTCTGTATGATCTTTTAAGATCTAAGCTGTAAGCCTGTGTTTATAAAGGCTGAGTGTAGGAGATTTAGATCTCTGAGTGGTAGGCCTTATTGAAGGCTGAGGTAGGGCTGTGAGCCTGAGCTGTAGGAGATTGTTATCTCTGAGTTGTAGGCCTTGTTGAAGGATGAGGTAGGGCAGTTTGCCTGAGCTGTAGGAGTGTGGACTCACTCTGAGTTGTAGGAACCTTGATTGGGTTCTGAGCTGTAAGATCTGCGGATCTGAGGTGAAGAGAAGAAGTTAGGACGAATCTAGTACACTACTAGATAGGCGAAGGGGGAAAGTGGATGTACCCAATACTTGGGGAACCACTATAAATCCTGTGCACTCTGTGATTGGATATATTTCTGTGATGTGTTTGCTGTGTTAGTAGTATAACCTACAGAAAACTAGAGTTTATTATCTGCCTTAGAATAAAAAGGATTTGAACCTATTCACCCCCCCCCCCCTCTAGGTGTATTAGGTTATCTTGAAACCAATTCCTTCAAGTGGTATCAGAGGGAGGTTACTCAAAGAAGGACTTAACAGTCTGAGTTAGATCCATAAGGTAGATTTAAGATCAAGAAAATGGGTTCAGGATAAAATCATAAGGAACTAGATTCTATGAAATTACCCATATGCAGGAAGGAGATATTTGGAATATGGAAAGAAAGGGTCAGGCTGTTTATGGAGGCTTCTGATCCAAGGATCTACATAACAGTTAAAGAAGGACCATATGTTCCAATGAAGATTTCAGTTCTAGATGCAAACCAAAGAATTCCCAAGGATTTTTCAGAGATGACTAAGGATGAGATCATCCTAGCAACTATGGATAAAAGAGCCCAGAATATCATAGTAAGTGTCATAGATGATTCAACCTTTCAAAATTTGATTCACTACAAGACCTCCAAGGAAATGTGGGATACTTTGATAGTCTACATGGAGGGTTCTGAAGAAGTCAGACAAGATAGAAAGTCTATGCTGAACCAGGAATATGAGAGTTTCAGACAAGAAAAGTCTGACAGTATAACTGAGTGTTATAAAAAGTTCTATAGAATAGTAAATGAGCTGATGTCCTATGGAAGAATCTTCAGTACATATGAACTGAATGATAAATTCCTAAGATCCTTGACAAAGGATTGGGACACTAAGATTTGTGCCATTAGGGAAGTGGCCAAACTTGCAGATATCTCTCCTCCAACTTTGTTTGGAAAATTGTTGTCATATGAGATGCAGCTGATGGCTAGGAAAGAGGAAGAGAAAAGTGCAAAAGGGGAGCATAGATAAAAGTCTGTGGCCTTCAAGGTTGAAGCCACTAGGAAGAATAGGAGGATGTCTCCATCACCTCCTAAGATAGTTGCTGAAATTGCTTCAGATAATTCAGACAACCAAAGTTCAGACAGCAGTGACTTAGATAAAGACTTTGCTGCCTTCACAAGGCAGTTTCAGAGATTCCTAAAGAAGAAGCAGTGGAAGTCTAGGCCCTCCACATCTCAGCCTAAGGATGACTATTATCAAAAGAGGAAGTCATCCAGGAAGGACAAGAGCAGGTCTAAGCCAAGCAAATCTACAACATCAAAGATAGTTTGCTACTGCTGTAATAGGCTTGGACATGTTGTGGCTGAGTGTCCAGACAAAAGAAAAGAGTTCGCTGATAAAAAGAAGATTCAACACCAGAGCAAGAAGGAGAAATCCTTTGTTGCTAAGAAGGAGAAGAGCTTGACAGACCAATCATCTTCAGAGTCTGAATCAGAAGCTGAGGCATACATTGGTCTATATACAGCAGATGAAGAAGATGAGTTTCTGCAAGTGCTGAACTCTATCTATGAACAAGAAGACCATCAGTGCAAGGGACTGATGGTTGTGTCAGAAGAAGACAAGTGCCAGGATCAGCCTGGTCCTAGTAAGGTACAATGTTTTTCTAGAAATTCAGATTGTAGTACTGGGTCAGAGTCAGCAACATATGCATCAAGTGATGTGGATGGGTCTGAGTCTGAAGGTGATATTCATCAGCTGATAGATGAATATGGGGACTTGTTGCAGGCACAAAAGAAAAGCAAAAACCTGGCCAAAACTCAGGCTAAGGAAATTGCAGATCTTAAGATGGCTGCATCTGATTTAGAGAAGTTGCTGGATCAGAAGTTGAATGAGATAGCCAGACTAAAAAACATTACTGTTATTCAGATGGGTACTATCACATTCAAAAATGATCAGATTAAAATTCTGGAAACTAGACTTCAGAAAGAGAAGGAGATTGTAGCTTGTTTTTCTAAGCCAAAATCTGTATTACCCTTGATTGATGAGTTTGTGTCTCAAAAGGGTAAGGCTAGATTAGGGTTTAAGAAAACTGCATGGGCTGCTAAGTCCAATTCTAAAAGCAAAGCCCCAACACAGAACAATAGATCTGCTGCGAATAATTCAGCTAAAGTTGTACCTAAACAAATGTATAATAAGTTTGAGTGCTGGTGATGTGGCAAGATAGGCCACTTTGCCTTAGACTGTTGGCACAATATCAGTGTCAAGGAGTGGAGCAGTCTGCCTGTTAGAAAAGCTGCAGGCAGATTTGTTAAAGTTCAGAATAACTTGAACCAAGGACCCAAAAGTTATTTGGGTTCTAAGGTTAAGTAATTTTTGTTACATGTGAGTCCAAGTTGCCATGCCCCTATATGGTACTTGGACAGTGGATGATCCAGGCACATGATTAGAACAAGGGGATTGCTGAAGGACTACTCACCTATGCTGAATGGGCCTAAAGTAATCTTTGGTGGTTCTGAAAAGGCAGTCATCAAAGGTTTTGGTAACATTTCTAATAACTCAGTTACAATCACTCAAGTGGCCTATGTAAAGTGTTTGAAACACAATCTAATTAGCATAAGTCAGCTGAGTGATTTAGGTTATGACATTTCATTTGTCAAGAATGGTTGTCATATCAAAAGGTCAAGTGATCAAAAGGTCATATTGACAGGATATAGAAAAAGAAATGTGTACTGTCTTAACTTTGAGTGTGAGAACAATGTTTCTCCTATTTGTCTTGTAGCTGATGAGAGAGCCTCTCATTGTGTTAAATGGCACAAGAGGCTGGCCCATCTTAACTACAAGACTATTGGCCAACTCTTTAGCAAAGAGTTAGTGAGGAATGGTCCTCAAGTTAAGTGTATAAAGGATGAGATATGCTCAACTTGTCAAAAAGGCAAGCAGACCAAATCCTCCTTTCATAGCCTTGAAAACAAGGATTCAGTGAGGTGTCTATACCTCTTGCATATGGATCTATTTGGTCCTATGCCAGTTCATAGTCTAGGTAGGAAGGTCTACACTTTTGTGGTGGTAGATGACTATTCTAGATATTCATGTGTGTTCTTTCTGAGATAAAAATCTGAAACCCCATGTGTTTTATATAGTTTTGTCAAACAAATTCAGAATGAGCTGGACAGTACAGTGGTCAAAATCAGAAGTGACCATGTCACTGAATTTCAATCTGAGAGTATGACAAGACTGTGTGAAGAATTTGGGATTTTTCAAGAATTCTCCTCACCTAGAACACCACAGCAAAATGGTATTGCTGAAAGGAAGAATAGAACACTGATTGAGGCTGGTAGAACTCTATTGAGTGACACTTCACTCCCAGAATATTTCTGGGCTGAGGCAGTAAACACTGCATGTCATGTGATCAATAGAGCTTCTATCACCAAAAGACACAAAAAGACTCCCTATGAGATTATGAAGGGCAGAAAACCAAACTTATCCTATTTTAGGATATTTGGTTGCAAGTGTTATGTCCTTAACAATGGCAAGTCTTATCTAACTAAGTTTGCTGTCAAATCCCAAGATGAGATATTTGTTGGGTACAGCAACAATAGTAAGGCTTATAGGGTTTACAACTTGATTACTCAAGTTGTAGAAGAGTCTGTACATGTTGTCTTTGATGAAACAAGACTTATTAACAGTGAGTTGCCAAGTAGTTCTTACAGTTCTACAGGTATAAATGAGAGAATGGACAAGCTTACCATTACAGAAGATTCAACTGCAAATCAGGAAATGGAAAATGGTGGCTGCGTTCCAGGGGGAGTACAAGACTCTCCAGGTGCAGATGAAAACCAAGAGGTGCAGCATAATGAAGAGACTGGAGGTGATCAACCTGAAGATAGACTACCTCCAGCTATTAGACACTTAAAGGATCATCCAGCAAATCAGATAATTGGTGATCCAAGACAGGGAGTACAAACAAGGAGCAGGAATCTGAACACAGTTCTTTGCTCTAGCTTCCTATCTCAACTGGAGCCAAAGAGATTTGAAGAAGCTGTTCTAGACCCACATTGGATTGATGTCATGCAAGAGGAGCTGAATCAGTTCAGAAGGTGCAAGGTCTAGAAGTTAGTTCCTAAACCAAAAGGCCACAACATCATTGGAACAAAGTGGATCTTCAGGAATAAACTGGATGAGAATGGGATCATTGTGAAGAACAAAGCAAGACTTGTTGCAAAAGGATACAGGCAGGAAGAGGGTATTGACTTTGATCAAACTTTTGCCCCAGTAGCAAGACTGGAAGCAATTAGGATGTTCCTTGCTTATGCAGCATATCAAGACTTCAAGGTATTCCAAATGGATGTAAAATCAGCATTCCTAAATGGAAATCTAAAAGAAGAAGTCTATATATAGCAGCCCTCAGGTTTTGTTGATTCTCTCAAACCTGATTATGTTTATAGACTTAGGAAAGCTTTATATGGGTTAAAGCAAGCCTCAAGGGCCTGGTATGAAACCCTGTCTACTTTCCTTATTGTGAACAAATTCTCAAGGGGGAAAATAGATAAGACTTTATTCTTTAGGGAATCCAAAGGAAAGATAATCCTAGTCCAAATATATGTTGATGACATAATATTTGGGTCTACTGAAAGTAACCTTTGTATAAAGTTTGCAAAACTTATGCAAGGGAAATTTGAAATGAGCAGTATGGGAGAACTTAAGTCTTCTTGGGTCTCCAAGTAAGACAGACTGAAGATGGCTTGTCCATATCTCAGTCTAAGTTCACCCAGGAGTTAATTAAGAAGTATGGTATGGAATCATCCACTACCATGAGAACTCCAAAGTGGACAAGTGTATCTCTAAGCAAAGATGATGTAGGGAAACCTGTAGATGAAACTTTGTATAGAGGGATAGTTAGCTCCCTCCTATATCTGACTGCTAGTAGACCAGATATCATGTATGTTACATGTGTCTGTGCTAGGTACCAATCCTGCCCTAAAGAATCTCATCTTACTACTGTCAAAAGGATTTTGAAATATCTTAAGGGCACACCTAATCTAGGCCTTTGATACCCTAGGAATGGAGATTTTCTACTGACATGCTATTCAGATGCAGACTTTGCAGGTCGCAAAGAAGATAGAAAAAGCACTACAGGCACCTGTCAATTTCTAGGAGGAAGATTGGTGTCTTGGAGCAGTAAGAAGCAGACTAGTGTGGCAATTTCCACAGCTGAGTCTGAATATGTGGTAGCAGGAAGTTGTTGTGCACAGCAGTTGTGGATTCAGCACCATCTAGAAGACTATGGTATTCAGGTAAGTAGAACATCTTTGCTTTGTGATTCTACAAGTGCTATTTCTATTACTAATAATTTTGTTTCACATAGTAGGTGTTGGGTATTGTATCCACGATTACCTAGATTTGAGGAAGCCCCCTGTCAAGCTAAGATGAATTCACAATGTATTTGATGAAACATTTCAAGTTGTACTTGCAGTTTCTCCACGCTAAGTGCACACCAATGTCAGGGTGTAGTAGGTCAATATACACCGGTCTGCACGACGTAATCCCTCGTTGAGCAGATCAGTGTGTTGGCCTATGTGTACTCTCTCTATTGGAGTGCACTTACTTTCAAGTACAGGACCGCTCATATGCAAGAGAAGACAAGGAGCATGGAGGATCAAGGAGCAGCTCCTAGGTGGAAGACGAAAAATCGTCCAAGGCAAATTCGACGAGAATCACCAAGTGATTCTCGCCGAATCGGCGAGAATCACTTGGTGATTCTCGCCGAATCGACGAGAATCATCAGTGATTCTCGCCGACTCCTTCTGGCCATCTCAATATGGTGCCAAGCAAGATTCGGCGAGAATCACTTCTAATTCCCGCCGAACCAGTGGTCATGCAGCCCATGAATACCAAGTCCAATTCGTTGAGAATCGAAAAGTGATTCGACGAGAATCACAAACGATTCTCGACGAATCGTCGAGAATCACTTGGTGATTCTCGCCGATTCGTCGAGAATCGTCTGCGATTCTCGCCGATTTTTACTTGGCGTTTTCTCAGATTGCTGCTGGACCGGATTCTGCTTCTGGACTTATTTGAACCGGATTTTGGGGATTCCTTTTGTGGGTCCCACAAACGGTCATATTTGAGAATACTACAGTATAAATACATGAGTATTTTTGAACAGTAATGCACGGATAAGAGAAAAAGAAAAACGAGCGGCGACGTAACCCTAAATCCGCGAACTCGCTCCGCTCCGCCGCCGCCGCTCGCGTCAAGTGGTCGCCGCTGCTGATCGCTCATCTTCCCGATCTCCGGTGACAGAAGCTTAGCAAGGCTTGTGTCTCACGCGTCTATCCGGAGATCTCTTGTCTCTCGATTCGTTGACCGGGAAAAACTCCCCCGTCCGAATCGATTGAGACGACTGATCCTAGAGTGACCGTTGGTAGACCTAGCTTGCTTCGCTACGAAGTTTAGATCTCCAAGTTCTGCAGCCACTCTTCTTCGTAGCCGCCAATCCCGAAGCTAGCCGCCGTTCGTGTGCCGCCGCCGGTTCCGGGGAGATCTTCTCCAAGAGAGACCAAGGTCGTAGACTCTTCATCGACTTCAAGAACACGTCGTCGAACAAAGAGGAACACCGAAGTCTCCAAAAGAAGTTTGTATTTCATATACATTCCATATTTACTTGTGTTGTAAAGGAACTTTTGTTCCGTAGTGTAAGGGTTGGGTGCAACCCGATTTGTGGGAGTGTTGACTCTCACGTGTGGAAGGGCTCCTTCCATTAGTGAAGGGATTGGATTTCAATCCCGTTGGAGAAGTGACCGAGTCGTCCCTTGTTGGGGAGATAGGTCGAAGGGGGAAAGTGGATGTACCCAAGTCGGGGAACCACTATAAATTTGCTGTGTATTCTGTGTTCTGTGTTTGTTGCTTTTATTGTGCAGGTACATCTGTGAATTCCGCAAAAGAACCATACGTCACCTATTCCCCCCCCCCCCCATAGGTGCACATTGCCGACACTAGGTGGACTTTCAGTAGGACTAAGCATATACAAATTAGATACCATTTTCTTAGAGAACATGTAGAGAAAGAGGACATCTCACTGGAATTTGTCAACACAGATTATCAAATTGCAGATATGTTTACTAAGCCTCTAGATGAAACTAAACTCAATAAGTTTAAAATTGAATTAGGAATGTTGAACATAGATTAGTTTAACAAAATTGGCTAAGTAAAACTGTGTCGACATATCCAGCTAAATGGTGTCGACACAGAGAAGTGTTGTCGACACTTCAGGAAAGTGGTGTCGACACATCTAGAGAAGTGGTGTCGACACTTCAGGAATTTGTGTCGACACATAAGTTATGTCGACTATATTGGTGTCGACACATGCAGATGTCTGTGTCGACACTCAAACACTGAGTCGTCAGTTAAGGATATTTGTGTCGACACATCATAATTAGTGTCGACACATAAAAGTCAACACCGTTGTCGAGACTTAAGTAGTCTGTGTCGACACTTTTCAATAGTGTCGACACATTCAGTGATTGTTGACGCGTCTTTTGACCTTATTTGTTCAAAAAGGTATAAATAGGTCAACAACAAACCCTGTCGACACGCTCTTCAGATTCTTGAGACCAGAATCTAGTGTCGACAAACTCTCTTCCCTCATACCAGATTTCTTTCAACAACCATGGCACCAAAGATCGAGGATAATGTCAATGAAGGATACGAACTGGTTCGGAACGCATTTGATGGAGCGGAATTAGAAATTACAGGAGTAATAACCCTAATAGCTGAAAACGGTCTGGAATTCTTAGTTTCTGAACCAACTAAGATTTGGAAGAAAGAAACACTAGAATTCTTTGGTGCTGCTACCCTAGATCAAACTGGACTCAAAATTACATCCACAGTCCATGGAGTAAAGGTGAAAATCACCTTGAAGAGTTTAAGGAAAGTTCTTCACCTACCAAGAACACAAGAAGAAGAAGATGTACCCGCATCAAGGCTAAGAGAAGCACTTCAATGGTGTGGACTAGATTCCACCATGAAGATTGGCTCAGCTTTGAACAGGAAAGGCATGAATATGCAAGGGAAGTTCTTGTCTGAAGTTGTAGGAAAAGTGATTCTCTGTAAGCTAGGGGGCATGATAGGATTTCTGTCTATATGTTCAGCCTTATGACTAGAATCATCTATAGACTAAACACAGATTGGTCAGAAGTCATTTTTGAAAAGATTAAGGAAAGTATGAAGAAGCCAAATCTGGGAAGAATTGTGAGCTTGTATTTAGCTGGAACAATACCTGAACAGATGGAACAGTCAGCTGGGACTAAGATAAATCATATGAGAAGGATGGACATCATGATTATTTCCAGATGGGATAGAGTCCTAACTAAGGACATGCTTGATGAGGAAAGGCAAGAGATTCTTGAAAAATCTATAGCACAAGATATTCCTGCACAAGACCCTACAGATAGTGCTCAAGTGCAGGGGGAGCCTCATGTTGAGGAAGAGCCAATACACTTGGAAAGTGATATTGCTACACAAACTATACTTGAGGTAATACATGAGGTTAATCAGTCAATTCTTAATAATAAGGATGACACACTAACTGAATCTTTGATTGATGTTGACCAGCCAACTCAACTACACAATCAAGCACAAGATGTTGTCATGGAAGATACATCTGCTCTTGCTAATGCTCCAGAGATAAGAGTACCTCAAGTCCCAACTCAACAAGAATTTACTCTTGAAGAGTTGTTCCCTGATATGGAGCAAACTGGATTTGAGGGGGAGAAAGTAGATTTTGAGGGGGAGCAAGTTAACCTTGAGGAGGAGCATGTAAGTCCTGTAATGGAGGAGCAAGGGACTCAGGGGGGGCAACCTAGGACTGAAAAGGAGCTGCCTCCTAGTCCTAAGGATAGAGTTGAGATAGCAAGTTCCTCAGCATCTGAGGATGAAGAAGCTATAATAGCCAAGAGGAGGAAGTTAATGGTCTTCAAAAGGAGAAGCCAAAACTACAAGAAGGTATTACAAACTGCTGCTCCACAACCTGCCCCAACAGCTGATTACAGCTCGTTGTTGGTGGCTTTGTAGATCAAAATGGATGAGTAAAGGTTGGCTCTAGAAAAGTATATGGATGAAAGTCATAAGTCACTTCAATTTGATCTGGCTCAGGATATTAAATCAATAAGATTTGAAGTAAATCAAAATAAGAAGGAGATGACAGACTGCTTTCACAAGGGAGGCAATGCTGTGGTTTTCCTAGCTACACATCAAGAAAAGATCAAGACTCAAGTTGATGATATAGCTCTTAAGCAAGGCTATGTTCTTGAGAATCAACTTAGGATGAATGATAATCTGACAGAATCACATAATATGATTGTAACAGAAATGAAGAATATTGCTACTGCCCAGACTGGAGCAAGGACTAAAGCCAAGGTAGATTTTGATAAGCAATTACAGGAAGGACTAGCAGCTGTACAAATAGCTTATACAGGATTCTCAAAAGACTATTTCTGCACAGCTTCTGAAGTCAAAGTCCTTTTATAAAGATGGTGTTAATTTTCTGGATGAACAGATCAGATTTCAGAAAGATGACCTCAGGGATCATATTGCTAGAGAAGTCATAAAGGGGGAGAGGGTTTTAGTCAAAGTAGGCTCTGATCATGCTAAATGGATTTCTAATAGCATCAGAGCCACCCTTAGATATCCACCCCTGTGTGATGATGATAATGTGGCTGAATCTGGTATACACCCTGCTTATTTTGGAGGTGACCAACCTGAAGTTGCGCAGGTCATCTATCCTCCAGCAGATTTTGAGATGATTTACCAAGAAGTACAGTCTATGTACAACCCTCCAGAAGGTGCTCAAAATATTATCCTTGAGAAAGTAGAAATGCCAGTGCCAGAGGCAGTTTTGAACAAAGAGAAAGAAGCTTTATTGTCTAAGAAGAGATTCAGAGAACAGACAGAATTGAAGCCTGATTTTGAGCAGTGGAGTTCAACCTCCAGGAACATTATACTGACTGCTTGGAAAGCTGTAAAGGATAAGACCCATGATAGGGGCAAGTGGTACACTAAACAAGAATGGCAAAAATATGAAGCCAGACAAGAAGTTATTGTTCAATATAAAAGAAAGGCTAAGGCTGGGAAACTACCTCCTAAAGCTCAGGAGCCTAGCATATATTTCCCAAAGCCCTTTCACTACTTTGAGAGGCATAGGGATAAGGGCTGAAGAGCAAAAGAAGAAGGATCTAAAGGGCAAGAAGCCAGCTGATGATACCGATGCTCCTGTACAAGCCAAGATCCAATCAGGCAAAGGAATAGTCATCAAGGAGCCAGAGCAGCCTTAGATTAGATTCACTAGATTTTATAACATTGTAAACTTTAGTGTTTAAAATCTATGTAAACTTTTGATTAGAAACTTTTGAGAGTTGAAACAAAACATTAATTAATGCTCATTCTGGTTGCATTATTATTCTGTGATGACTTGTTATATATGTTTTGTTTTAGTAGTTACCCTGTCATATATCTTTATACATCATAATGTGTATTTGTTATGAATACTGTATATCATTGACTAAGGGTTATGACTTCTCCAAATAGTGGGAGATTGTTGGGTACATTGGAAAATGTGTACCAGATTTGAAGAAGCCTCACCTTACTCAATGATATGCATCAAGGTGTTTTTGATGTTGTTTTGAGTTTATATGTGCAGGTTAAGAAAATGCAGGATTGCAAGAAAAAGTTTCTAAGTCCATGTGTCGACACCAGGAGAAGCTGTGTCGACACTTATGAAGTCTTGTGTCAACACTGGAGAAAAGCTGTGTCGACACTTGGAGTTAATTGTGTCGACACTTGGAAAGGCAGAGTCGACACCAGAAGAAACTGTGTCGACATACAGAGGCAGTGTCGACACATAGTGAAGCTTAGTCGACATCAACTGTGTCGACACACAGTGAAGCATAGTCGACATCAATTGTGTCGACACATAGAGGCAGTGTCTACACACAGAAGACTTTGTCGACATCAACTGTGTTGACACACGGGACTTGTGTCGACACACAGCAGAGTTTCAACAAAGTTAAAGAGAAGAAGTGATTGTGTCGACATACACAGAATTTGTGTCGACACATTCTATAGAAGCTGTGTCGAGAAGCAGTAACAACAACAAAGGAGTTGTGTCGACATCACCAAGGCATGTGTCAACACTTAGTCCACTTGTGTCGACACTTAGTCTACTTGTGTCGACACATGATGAAGTTCAGTCTCGACACTTTCAGACAGAGACAGTGTTTCACGAAGTGACTGGATGACTTGACAGCTGTCATTTCCAACCGGTCTACTACAACTGTCAGAGCTGTCAGAAGTTTGTTAGACACCAGATCAGCCGGCTACCATGGAGGAAGACTATATAAAGGCTTTTTCCTTCAACAGAAAGTAGTAGAAAAAAAGAAGAGGAAAAACTCAGAATCATATACACATACAGAAGAAGATTTTCGTCAGAAGATATAAGAAGAAAGTGGAGAGAGGGAGCTCCATCTACTGAAGTTCAGTTGCTTGAACCAGGTTGCCAAGAAGGATTCATATTGAAATCTGAATTCCAAGAAAGAAGCTGATTGAAGATCAACTTCAAAGGAGTTCAACCCTACTGAGTTCAGATTCAAGAAGCTTTGAAGAAAGCTAAGGGAGGTTGTTCTCTACCATCAGATTCTACCAAGAACTGATCAAGAAGCCATCCATCTTTTCTCTCTCTGCCAGGGTGGTGGTAAAATACATTGTAAATCAATTTTTTGTAGGATCTTTTAAGATCTGAGCTATAAGCCTGTATTTATAAAGGCTGAGTGTAGGAGATTTAGATCTCTGAGTGGTAGGCCTTGTTGAAGGCTGAGTTACGGCTGTGAGTCTGAGCTGTAGGAGATTGTTATCTCTGACTTGTAGGCCTTGTTGAAGGCTGAGGTAGGGCAGTTTGCCTGAGCTGTATGAGTGTGGACTCACTCTGAGTTGTAGGAACCTTTATTGGGTTCTGAGCTGTAAGATCTGCGGATCTGAGGTGAAGAGAAGAAGTTAGGCCGAATCTAGTACACTACTAGATAGGCGAAGGAGAAAGTGAATGTACCCAATACTTGGGGAACCACTATAAATCCTGTGCACTCTGTGATTGGATATATTTCTGTGATGTGTTCGCTGTGTTAGTAGTATAACCTACAGAAAACTAGAGTTTATTATCTGCCTTAGAATAAAAAGGATTTGAACCTATTCACACCCCGTCTAGGTGTATTAGGTTATCTTGAAACCAATTCCTTCATCATTGTCTCCTCCTCAGCTTCTACAACCTCATTTTCCTGCCTTGCTTATCCCTCCATCTCCGTTTCCATTTCCTCAGCCTCTGCCATCTATGAGAGGGTGTTGATGGTAATCACGTAGCACTACCTTTCCACCTTAGGATCCCCTCTGATCTAAACCTGGACTCCTCCGTTGTTGAACTTAAAACATTAATGGAACGACGAAGGGACACAATAGAAGGCGCTGATGAGGGGCGTCTAAAATGACATTATAGCTACTCAGAGCATCGACGATGACAAACCAGCAGTTTCTTGACACTCCCCCTAGCGTCACATGAAGCCCAACTCCACCCTCAACTTCCACTCTCTAGAAAATCAAAACAACGACCCATCCGAGTCCAACACCCTCCATGCATCCACCTTCATTGCATCAAAGGCCTTCTTGAAGGTCACATTCACGGAGTTCCCATTGTCAACTAAAATCCTAGAGACCATGAAATTCTCGATTGCCGTCCGGATCAACAAGGCGTGGCAGAACGGGTGTTTGTAGTCTGGTATATCTTTTGATGAAAAAGTGATTTTCTCTATAGGGGGTGAAGTCTGGGAGGTTGATGCAACACTCCTTCTGAATATTATTTGGAGGCTCCCCTTGTGGGTGGCCTCAATCTTTATCCACCCTAGATCACCCTGATACCCCCTCTGGCACCTATGTCCGTCTGGTCGTCACATCTATCCTCTTTCCCTTCTTTAGGCAAGACTTCCTTGATCCACACCGGCTTCTGATGCGGTCCTAGACCTCTTACTCTTCTCATTTCCAGAAACTCCAGGCAGATGGCCAGTGTGTGGCCTTCCTCCTAGTGGAAGTCACGACAGGGAAATTCCACCTTGCCCCTTCTATTCCTTCTCTTTCATTCTTCCTTCTTCTTCCCCTTCCTCGGGAGATCTCCATCGCTTGCTATTGCGCTAGGAGGGGAGGCCTCTGACCCTGTCTCCACCTCGGAGGGCCGAACCTCCCCTGACCCCGCAATAATTCTACCCACCATGAAATCCTCTCCCTTGCCCCTGAACAGGTCCACCCCGGGGTCTCTAGGCCAGTCGGTTATTTGGCTCCTGTTGAAGTATGGAGGCCGGGCGGTCTGTTGTTGTTCGGAGATCGGGCGGTCTGGCGGTTTATCTAGTCGGCCTGTCTGCCGGGCTATTGTTGTTTGGTGTTCCAGCGGTCTGGCGGCTTGTCTCAGATGACTTGGAGACCGGGCGGTCTAGCGGTCTCTTATGGCGGCTTGCTCTCTGTGGCGCTTATTATCTCCTCTTGTTGTTGTTAGGCGGTTAGCCGGCTTGTCTAACCGCACAACTTGTCTGGTTTGTCTTTTTGTAAAGCCGCATATACTTGTAAATTTTTAGTCTTATATTGCTTAATTGTAATCTCTCTCATCTCCTCCATTCTATAAAAGGGAGGCTATACCATTGTAATTAATACCTTTTTGGATAATAAAAAATTTTTTACTCCAAATTTCCGGTCTACTTGTTTTTGTTCACACATGGTATCAGAGACACCGATCTTTTCCTCCTGATTCTGTGAGTTTCCTCATTCCGCGCGACCTGTCCGCACGGCTTGCTTCTTCTTCTCGCACCTTGTTTGTGACTTGTTTCTTCCACTTGTTTGTGCCTTGTCCGCGCGACTTGCTCCTTCTTCTCGCAACCTGTTTGCGACCTGTTCTCGCGATCATTTTCTTCTCTTGTCATGCCTGTTCGTACGGCTTCTTTCTCATGTTGGTCGATGCCCTTTGTGTGAGCGGCCTATCTCTTCTTTTCTTTTTCTCCGCGACCTGTTTTCGCGGTTGCTCTGCCTCGTCTCTCACCGCAGTCTCTCTTTATTCGCGCGGCCAGTTTCTATTCGTGTGGTTTCTTCTCTATTCGCACGACCTGTTTGAATTTCTCGCGAACTCCTCCCAGTTCGCGCGGTCTTCTCTCTCTCCTGTTCGCGCGGTTTTATCTCTAGTCGTGCGACTTCTTTCCCTCTGCTTTGCTCTCTTCTTGTGGCGGCCATCTTAGCCACATGCCCTGCTTGCTGGTCGCCCGGCTTGGTCTTTCTGCCCTTGTCGTCGCTCCTTCTTTCTCTTCACTTCCTGCAGTTGCTCGTGCGGTCTCTCTTCTATGGCCTCCACCTCCTCCACATAATCCGCTTTGGTGGTCACATCTTCTGGTAGTGCCCACGTTGTTACTCACGGCAGATGGTTGATCGACTCTGGTGCTACAAATCATATGACAGGCAACCCTCAGTGTTTTTTTCTTCTAGAAGCACATGATCGGTTGCCACCAGTCTTTGTTGCAGATGGTTCTTCCTCTCCAGTCAATGGGACGGGAGTGGTTCAAGTCACTTCATCTCTTTGCCTGGCAGATACCCTCTATGTGCCCAAGTTCCCTTGCAATTTATTATCGGTTACTTCTCTATGCAAGAAACTACGGTGTTCCGTCACATTCACTCCTACTTCTTGTTCTTTTCAAGATCCGGACTCCCAACGGACGATTGCAACTGGGACTGAGAGCGGCGGCCTCTACTTCCTTGACAACGTTTATGCTCTATCCACCTTCTCCTCCTCCTTTACAGATCTTCTCCAATGGCATCTTCGCCTTGGTCATGCTCCTCCCTGGCTTCTTCGTTAGCTTCTACCCCACCTCCCTCCACATCATCCACCTCTCAATTGTGATGCATGTCAGCTTGGAAAGCATCACCGCTCCTCCTTCCCACCAACGCAAAGTCACGGCTCTTCCCGTCCATTCGATCTCGTTCACTCTGACATATGGGGTCCTGCTTCTACCCTCACCATCGGTCGGGGTAGTTCATATTTTGTCATATTTATTGATGACTTCTCTAGGTGTACGTGGGTGTATCTTTTAAAGGATAGCTCCAAACTATTCTCTGTCTGGACATCGTTTTATTATATGATTAAGACTTAGTTTAATACCTCTATTAAACTCCTTAATTCTGACAATGCTAAGGAATATCTTAGCCATGATTTCTCCTCTTTCTGTATGCCACATGGTGTTATTCATCAAACTAGCTGTGTCTACACCCCCAGCAAAATGGGGTGGCAGAATGCAAAAAACCGTCACCTCCTCGATGTCGCTCGCACTTTGATGACCCGCATGCATGTTCCTCGCTCCTATTGGGGCTATGTTGTCCTCCTCTCCTACTATCTCATCAATCACATTCCCTCCACAGTTCTCAACGATGCCACCCCATTCTCCATTCTTTATCTGAACCAGAATCTGTTTCCTCTTACTCTGTGCATCTTTGGGTGCACCGCCTTTGTGCACTCTCCCGCTGCCACCCGTGACAAACTCTCACCACGGGCCACTAAATATGTCTTTCTGTTGTACTCTACCACTCAGAAAGGTTATTGTTGCTTTGACCCTGTTACTCGCAAGTAGTTCGTCTCTGCGGATGTCACCTTCTTTGAAAATGCATCTTACTTCTCTCATGTTTCCTCCTCTGCTCCTCATTATCCTACTTCTCATATCAACCCATCTGTTCCCTCTACACTTACTGACATTCCGCCACATCCACCATCTCCACCATCTCCTCCACCATGTCCACTCCTGCGCTATCTCCCACCTCTCCACTGTCGTCTCTCTCTACTCCCGGGCCAGCTCTCTCCATCATGGATGCTCCGGATACTGAGGAACCCGCTGACCTGGATCTCCCCATTGCTCTTCGAAAAGGGGTTCGGGCATGTACCCAACACCCGCTTGATGTTGTTGTTTCCTATGATCGTCTTACCCCTTCTCGCAGAGCTTTTGCACTGGCTATCTCGGTCACTGCCACCCCTCGTTCCTACCAGGAGGCCCTTACTATTCCTCATTGGAAGGCTGCTATTGGGTACATTGGAAAATGTGTACCAGATTTGAAGAAGCCTCACCTAACTCAATGATATTCATCAATGTGTATTTGATATTGTGTTGAGTTTCAATATGCAGGTTAAGGAAATGCAGAAAAAGTTTCTAAGTACAAGTGTCGACACTTGACAAAAATTATGTCGACACTTGGGAAGAGCTGTGTCGACACCAGGAGCCAGATTGTGTCGACACACAGGACTTGTGTCGACACACAGAAAATCTGTCGACAACAACTGTGTCGACAAGAAGGACTTGTGTCGACACATTCCAGAATTCTGTCGATAATACTTGTGTCGACACACTCCAGAATTCTGTCGAAATCAACTTTGTCGAGACTAGAAGCTATTGTGTCGACACACAGGACTTGTGTCGACACATTTCACAGAAGATGTGTCAAGAAGAAAAAGAAGAGTTGTGTCGACATTATGTGAGCTATGTCGACATCACCAAGGATTGTGTCGACACATGATCTATTTGTGTCGACACATTTGAAGTATTGTCTCGACACTTTGCTGCTGAGTTGAAGTTCAATGAAGGATCAAGTATCACGACTGAAGACTTGACAACTGTCATAACTAACAATGTTGTTGCATCTATCAGAGCTGTCAGAAGGCTGTTAGGAACCGGATCAGCCGGTAACCTCGGATGGGGTCTATATAAGGACCTATTTTATCAACAAACGGCGAATGAAGAAGAAGAGACAACCAACAACTAAGAAGAAGAGAAGTCTTCGTCAAGAAATTAACAAGTCTCTAAGGGCAGATCCTGAACAAGTCTGCCAGAAGAATTCAAACTCATATCTGAATAGAAGAAGGAAGCTGATTGAAGATCATCTCCAAGAAGATCAACCTTACTTTGTTCAAATTCAAGAAGCTTTGAAGAAGCTAAGACAGGTTGGATCTAAAGCTGTCAGATCTATCAAGAATTGACCAAGAAACCTTCAACCCTTTCTCTCTCTACCTGGGTGAAGGTTCTATTTGTTTTGGTAATCAATTTCTCTGTATGATCTTTTATATATCTGAGTGTAGGAGAGTTATCTCTTTGAGTTGTAAGCCTAAATTTATAAAGGCTGAGGTAGGGCTGAGGGCCTGAGGTAGGGGATTAATTTCTCTGAGTTGTAGGCCTGTTGAAGAGGCTGAGGCAGGGCTGAGTGCCTGAGGTAGGAGATTAATTTCTCTGAGTTGTAGGCCTGTTGAAGAGGCTGAGGTAGGGCTTGATTGCCTGAGTTGTAGGAGTGTGGACTTACTCTGAGATAGGATTCTCTGGGAGGATCTGAGCTGTAGGACTTGTTGAAGTCAGAGTTGTAGGAACCATTCTGGGTTCTGAGTTGTTAGATCTGAGAAGAAAGAAGAGAGTTAGGCCGAATCTAGTACACTGCTAGATAGGCGAAGGGGGAAAATGGATGTACCCATCACTTAGGGAATCACTATAAAACTTTGTGTCTTCTGTGTTGCTGTTTTGTTTAAATCTGTGCTGGGAACTGTGTTGTGATAAATATTGCATAAGTGATCTAACAATGATATAATTTTTATCTGCCTAAGTAAAAAAGAATTGTACCTATTCACCCTCCCCCCTCTAGGTGTTTAAGGTGTCTTGAAACCAATTCTTTCAAGTGGTATCAGAGGGAGGTTACTCAAGATTAGACTTAACAGTCTGAGTTGATCTAAAAGGCAGTTATAAGTTAAACAGAATGGGTTCAGGTGAGAATCAGAAGGAATTTGGATCTATGAAACTTCCTATCTGTAGGAAAGAAAATTTGGCATATGGAAAGAAAGGGTCAGATTGTTCATGGAAGCATCTGATCCAAGAATTTATATCACAGTTCTAGAAGGATCATTTGTTCCTATGAACATATCAGTTCTTGATGCTAATCTCAAGACTCCTAAAAGTTATTCAGAAATGATTAAGGATGAGATCATCCTAGAAACCTTAGACAAGAGTGCACAGAACATAATTGTGAGTGTCATAGATGACTCTACATTCCAGAATCTGGTTCATTACAAAACCTCCAAGGAGATGTGTGACACTTTGATTGTCAACATGGAGGGAACAGAAGAAGTGAGAGAGGATAGGAAGTCCATGCTAAATCAAGAATATGAAAGCTTTAAACAAGATAAGACAGATAGCATAGTTGAATGTTATAAGAAATTCTTCAGAATTGTTAATGAGCTAATGACCTATGGAAGAGTCTTTAACACTTATGAATTAAATGACAAGTTTCTCAGATCCCTAACCAAGGATTGGGATACTAAAATATGTGTCATCAGAAAGGTGGCCAAGCTTGCAGATACACCTCCACCAACCTTATTTGGAAAACTGTTATCCTATGAGATGCAGCTCATTGCTAGAAAGGAGGAGGAGAAAAGCTATAAGTCTGAATACAGAGAAAAGTTAATTATCTTTAAGGCTGAAGCTACAAGAAAGGGCAGGAGAAAGTCACCTTCTCCTCCCAGGAAAATGGCTGAAGTTGAATATGAAAATACTGACATCACACTTCAGACAGTCACAACTCTGATGAAGACTTTGCTGCTTTCACAAGGCAGTTTCAAAGGTTCATGAAGAAGAAGAAATTGAGAACAAAGCCATCTTCATCCTACTCTAAGGATGACTATTATAAGAAAAATAAAGCATCTAAGGATGACAGGTATGGCTCTAATCCCAGTAAACAAATTTCTTCTAAAATTGTTTGTTATTGCGGCAACAGGCCAGGGCATGTCATAGCTGATTGTCCTGATAAAAGAAAAGAATCTAAAGATAAAAAGAAGCAGCAAAATAAGAGCAAGAAGGAGAGATCCTTGGTTGCAAAGAAGCAGAAAAGCTGGATTGATTCCTCATCATCAGATTCAGGAGAAGAGACAGAAGCTGAAGCTTATATAGGATTGTTTATTACTGTAGAGGATTCAGTAGAATCTGAGTTCTTGCAAATGCTGGACTCAATGAATGGGACTGAAGATTATCACTACAGAGGGTCGATGGCTTTGACTGAAGAAGATCAATGTCAGGATCAGCATGGTTCCAGCAAGGTAAACAGCCTATCTACAGTTTCTGATTATTATATTGGATTAGAATCAGAAGCATCTGCATCAAGAGATGTGGATGGTTCAGAATCTGAAGGGGATGTTCATCAACTTATTGATGAGTATGGTGATCTGTTGCAAGCACTTAAGAGAAGCAGAAACTTTGTTAAAAACCATGCTAAGGAAATTGCATCCCTTAAACTAGCTGCATCATATTCAGAAAAAATGCTGGATCTGAAAATAAATGAAGTTGCCAAACTGAAAAATATAAATTTTATTCAGATGGGTACAATTACATTCAAAAATGATCAAATCAAGAGTTTGGAAGTCAGACTTCAAAGAGAGAAGGAACTTGTGGCTAAGTTCTCAAAGTCAAAGTCAGTCTTACCCTTAATTAATGACTTCATTCTCCAAAAGGGTAAGACAGGATTAGGTTTAAAGGGAAGAACTAGGGCAGCTAATTCCAAAAGAAAAGGCAAAGCCCCAGTTCAGCCACTAGCCTCCAAACCTCCTGTTGCTTTCAGGAAAGTGATGCAGCCTACTAACAAGTATGACCATGACATTACTCATGGTCACTGTAAGCCTGGTAATCTAAATGGCAAGGGTGTAATTGCCAATAGGGCAGCTCATGTACAAACACATTATGATCATCAGGAATCATTAATATTTGATGCATCAGCCTCAGCACTTAAGAAAAGACCTGCTGTACCTACAGTTTTAAGTTCTGCTGACAGCAATGCTGTTAAGCCTGTATCTAAGAAAAGATACAATAGATATGAGTGCTGGTGTTGTGGCAAAGTGAGACATTATGCTCTAGATTGTTGGCACAACACTACTGTCAGGAAGAATGCTAGCTTACCTGTCAGAAAGGCTGCAGGCAAGTATGATAAGTTTCAGTCTATCCTGAACCTAGAACCCAATAATTATTGGGGTTCTAAGGTTAAGTAATTTTATTTGATGCAGGTGAGTCCAAGTGGTCATACCCAATATGGTACTTGGACAGTGGATGTTCCAGGCACATGATTGGAATAAGAAGGATGCTGAAGGATTATACTCCCATAGAGAATGGACCCAAAGTGATGTTTTGTGGATCTAAAAAGCGGTCATCAAAGGGTTTGGTAACATTTCCAATAGTTCTATCACTATCACCCAAGTGGCTTATGTGAAAGGTCTGAAACATAACTTAATAAGCATAAGCCAACTGAGTGATCTTGGTTGTGACCTATTTTATTAGAATGGCTGTCAGATTAGAAGAACAAGTGATCAAGAGGTCACTGTCAGGATATAGAAAAGGAAATGTTTACTCTCAATTTTGATTGTGAGAATAGAAACTCTCAGAGTTGCATGGAAAGCTTCTCATTGTTCAAATGAAAGAGGCTGGCTCACCTGAACTATAAGTCAATAAACTCTATAGTATGGAGTTAGTGAGGAATGGTCTCAGGTCAAGTGCATTGAGCTTGCAAAAAGGCAAATGACTAAGTCCTTCCAGTCTTGAACACTAGTGAGGTGTTTGTACTAATTCTATTTGGTCCTACACTTCTAGGTAGGAAAGTCTTCTATTCTAGAATATTTTTGTCTTCCACAACTTTGGCTGAGAACTTAACAATTCAGTGGTCAAAATCAGTAAACATTGCATGACAAGGTTTTGTGAAGAACATTCATCAGTTCACAAGAACTAGAGAATGGTATTGTTGAAAGAAAGAATAAGGCATTCATCACTAAAAGCCACAAAAAGACACCCTAAAAGCCACAAAAAGACACCCTATGAGATTATGAAAGGCAGAAAACCAAACATATCCTATTTTAGGATCTTTGGTAGTAAGTGTTTTGTTCTTAATAATGGCAAGCACTATTTAACTAAGTTTGTTGCCAAATCCCAAGAAGGGATATTTGTTGGGTACAACAACAACAGTAGGGCATACAGAGTCTACAACTTGACTACTCAAGTTGTAGAAGAGTCTGTCCATGTAGTTTTTGATGAAACTAAACTAATAAACTGTGAGTTTTCTAGTATTTCTTGTAGCTCTACAGGTCTGAAGGAAAAGATGGACAAGCTAACCATTAGTGAAGACCAACCTGCAAGGCAGGATGAAGAAAATGATGAATGTTGTCCAGGGGGAGTACAAGACCCACAAACTGATGAAGAGGACAATGAAGTACAACTTGATGGGGAGACTGAAGGAAATCAAGGTGTAGATAGATTGCCTCCAGCAATAAGACATCTAAAAGATCATCCAGCACACCAAATTATTGGTGATCCAAGTCATGGTGTTCAGACAAGGAGCAAGAACATGAACACAATCCTTTGCTCAAGTTTCCTGTCCCAGATGGAACCCAATAAATTTGAAGAAGCCATACAAGACCCAAATTGGATTGATGTCATGCAGGAAGAGCTGAATCAATTCAAAAGATGCAAGCAAAAAACAGACAATTGTGGCTATTTCCAATGCTGAGTCTGAATATGTTGCTGTAGGTAGCTGTTGTGCTCAGCTATTATGGATTCAACATCAACTTGAAGATTATGGCATCCAGGTAAGTAGAACTCCATTATTTTGTGATTCTACTAGTGTCATTTCTATTGCTAAAAATCATGTTTCTCATAGCAGAACTAAGCACATAGAAATAAGATTTCATTTCCTTAGAGATCATGTTGAAAAGGAAGATATAAGTTTAGAATTTGTCAATACTAATTTTCAAATTGCTGACATGTTCACCAAACCACTGGATGAAACTAAATTCAATTATTTTTAAATTGAATTAGGCATGCTGAACTTAGAATAAGAATGACAAATTTGACTAAGTAGTTTGTGTCGACACATAAGGAAAATTCTGTCGACACATCCAGAAGATTGTGTCGAAACTTAGAATTGGGTGTCGACACATAGCTCTCCTTACTCTTAGATATTGGTGTCGACACATACAGTCGTCTGTGTCGACACACAGTTATTAGTGTAGACTATTAAAGTTTTCTGTGTAGACACATCACTGATGGTGTCGACACATAGTATTATAATACCTTTATAATTCTCTGTCGAGACTTTAGTAGTCTGTGTCGACACAATCCCAACAGTGTCGACACAAAAAGAGTATTTCTACCCGCCTTTTGACCTTCTTTGTCTAGAAACATATAAATAGGTGGAAGTAAACCCCTGTCGACTACGCTCTCAACATTCTTGTGTCGACAAACATTCATCCTCCTTCTTCTCTCTCTCTCATCCCTAATGGCGTCAAAGCTAGAAGAAAACATTAACGAGGGCTATGAACTAGTTCGCGTTGCGTTTGCGAGTGGAACTAGAGAAATCAAAGCTGTGATTACCCTAATCACCAAAAATGGATTGGAGTATTTGGTCTCAGAACCTACAAGGATATAGAAAAAGGAGGTTCTTGATTTCTACACGACGGCATCTCTGGATTCAAAGGGGGTAAAAATTAAGTCATCTGTACAAGGAACCAAGGTCAAACTCACTCAGAAGATTTTAAGTAAAACATTTCAGCTACCCAGGGTTAAAGAAGAAGATGAAATAATATCTTCCATGACAAGAGAAGCACTCCAATGGTGTGGAATAGATCCCACAACCAAGATTGGATCCTCAATGAATAGGAAGGGGATGAATTCCCATGGTAAATTTCTTTCTGAAATTATATGAAAAGTTATTTTATGCAAATCAGGGGGACATGATAGGATTTCAACCTACATGTTCAATTTGATGACCAGAATTATATTCAAGGTGAAAACAAATTGGTCTGCTGTTATTTTTGACAAAATCAAAGAAAGTCTTAAGAAACCCAATCTGGGTAGAATCCTGAGTTTATATCTGGCTAAGAATATTCCTCAAGTAATGAATTAGATTGCAGGATCTAAGATCAATCATATGAGAAGAATGGATCTGAGAATACTATCAAGATGGGATAGAGTTCTGACCAAAGATGTTTCTACCCCTCAGAAACAATCAAAGCAGATTCAGAAAAAGAAGAAAACACCCTCTAAGACCACTGAATCTTCCAGTAATTCAGAAGAAATGGTTGTATTCAGCTCAGATGAAGAAGGAGCAGAAAGGACTAGAAAGTCACCTACTCTAGAGACTATAACTGAAGGACAAATGCAGGGGGAGCAGGCTTCTGCAAGCAACATCCAAATGACACAAGTCTAGGAAGAGCTTAATCAAGGGGGAGCCAATGAGCTTTCTCGAGTTTCAGCTCAACAAGAAGCATTACCCTCAGGGGGAGCTCATGAGCAACAGCTACCTGCCCACACAGCTGCATTGGATAGTGAAACAGCTATACAATCTATACTTAAGGTACTACTGGACATAAATCAAACTGCTATAGATACTGAGAAAGATGCACTAGATGTGCCTATGACTGATATTGATAAAAAATCACCAAGACAATGTCCCTGAGGATATCATTACCAGGAAAGAAACATTGGAATTTGAAGGAGAACCTTCTACTAAATAGACAGTTATACCTCCAGTACAAATGCAACAAGAAGTTACTTCAGAAGAACTTTTTCCTGATTTATTAGATGCAAGAACTGATGGGGAGCTGCTAAGGACTGAACAAGATATGCCCATTATAGCATCTAGTCCAAAAGATACAGTGGACATAGCATGCTCATCTGAGTCCTCAGAAGATAAAGAAGCCTCTAGGGCAAAGAAGAGAAAGCTTATGGAGCTAAGGAAGAGCAACTCTGGCTATAAGAAAGCCTTACAGACTGTCTCATCAACTCCAGCTCCAGCAGTAGATTTCAGTTCACTTCTAGTGCAACTGCAAGTGAAGTTGGATGAACAAAGAGCAGCTCTTGAGAAATATGTAGAAGAGAGCCATAAAGAACTGCAATCTACATTGGCCCAAGATATCAAATCCATCAGATTTGAGGTCAATTTGCATAAAATAGAAATGACTTAGTGCTTTCAAAAGGGAGGACATGTTGTTGTATACCTGGCCAAACAACAACAAGAGGCCAAAATTCAAATAGATGATATAGCAGTGAAATAAGGCTATGTTTTGGAAAATCAAATAAGAATGAATGACAATCTAACAGAATCCCACAATGTTATTGTCACAGAACTTAAGAATACAGCAACTGCTTTCACTGCAAACATTACTAAAGAAAAGTCAGAGTTTGATAAACAACTCAAAGCAAATTTGACTGATATTAGCACTGCTATTCAAGATTCTCAAAAGGTAATTGCTGATCAGCTGTTGAAGTTCAGATCATTCTACAAAGAAGGAATAAATTATCTAGCTAATCAGATAAGGTTTCAAAAGGATGATCTAAGAGACCATGTTGAACGAGAAGTCATAAAAGGGGAGAGAGTGTTAGTCAATGCAGGCTCTAAACATGCTAAATGGATAACTAATGCTATCAGAGCCACTCTTAGTTATCCACCCCTGTGTGATGATGATAACACTACTGAATCAGGAATTTAACCTGCTCACAATGAAGGGGTTCAGCAGGAAGTAGCTCAAATTATTTATCCACCTGCTGATTTTGAGGGCATTCACTCTACAGTACAACAAATGTACAGTCCTCCACAGGATGTTCAGAATGTGATTATTGAGAAGGTTGAGATGTCTGAAGCTGCTTTGAAAAGAGAGCAAGAAGCTCAACTTTCTAAGAAAAGGTTTAGAGAGTAGGCTGAATTAAAGCCTGATTTTGAAAGATGGAGCCCCACCTCCAGAAACATTATTCTCACTGCCTGGCAAGATGTTAAAGATAACATGCATGATAGGGGCAAGTGGTACTCTGAACAAGAATGGGGCAAGTATCAGAAACGGCAAGATGTCATACATCAATTTAGAAGATATCTCAAAGTTGGGAAGATATCTGCTACTTCTGTGGAGCCTAGCAAATACTTTCCAAAGACTTATCACTATTTTGAAAGGAAAAAGGTTAAGGCTGAAGAACTCAAGAAAAATGATCTTAAAGGAAAGAAGCTAGCTGAAGAAACTGAAGCCAATGTACAAGCAAGGATTCAATCTGGCAAAGGCATTATCATCAAGGAGCCTAAGCAGTCCTAGAATAGATTGACTAGATTTTAGAACTATGTAATCTTGTTTTTTAAAATCTATGTAATCTGTTGTTCAAAAACTTCTTTTACTTCAACAAAACTTTGATTCATGTTCATTATATTTTATCATATTTTATGATAATATAATATGCTGGTTTTGTCTATATGTTATCCTGTCAAATAATATTTTTATACATCATATTCTGTGTTTTATTATAAAGTGATGTATATCATTGATTAAGGGTTATGACTTATCCAAATACGGGGAGATTGTTGGGTACATTGGAAAATGTGTACCAGATTTGGAGAAGTCTCACCTAACTCAATGATATTCATCAATGTGTATTTGATGTTGTGTTGAGTTTCAATGTACAGGTTAAGGAAATGCAGAAAAAGTTTCTAAGTACAAGTGTCGACACTTGACAAAAATTGTGTCGACACTTGGGAAGAGCTGTGTCGACACCAGGAGCCAGATTGTGTCGACACATAGGACTTGTGTCGATACACAGAAAATCTGTCGACAACAACTGTGTCGACAAGAAGGACTTGTTTCAACACATTCTAGAATTCTGTCGACAACACTTGTGTCGACACACAAGACTTGTGTCGACACACTCCAGAATTCTGTCGACATCAATTTTATCGAGACTAGAAGCTGTTGTGTCGACACACAGGACTTGTGTCATCACATTCGACAGAAGCTGTGTCAAGAAGAAAAAGAAGAGTTCTGTTGACATTATGTGAGCTCTGTCGACATCACCAAGGATTGTGTCGACACATGATCTATTTGTGTCGACACATTTGAAGTATTGTCTCGACACTTTGCTGCTGAGTTGAAGTTCAATGAAGGATCAAGTATCACGACAGAAGACTTGAGAACTATCATAACTGACAATGCTATTGCATCTGTCAGAGCTGTCAAAAGGCCGTTAGGAACCGGATAAGCCGATAACCTTGGATGGGGTCTATATAAGTACCTATTCTATCAACAAACGGCGAATGAAGAAGAAGAGACAACCAACAACTAAGAATAAGAGAAGTCTTCATCCAGAAATCAACAAGTCTCTAAGGGCAGATACTGAACAAGTCTGCCAGAAGAATTCAGAGTCACATCTGAATAGAAGAAGGAAGCTGATTGAAGATCATCTCCAAGAAGATCAACCTTACTTTGTTCAAATTCAAGAAGCTTTGAAGAAGCTAAGATAGGTTGGATCTAAAGCTGTCAGATCTATCAAGAATTGACAAAGAAACCTTCAACCCTTTCTCTCTCTACCTGGGTGAAGGTTCTATTTGTTTTGGTAATCAATTTCTCTATAGGATCTTTTATAGATATGAGTGTAGGAGAGTTATCTCTCTGAGTTGTAAGCCTAAATTTATAGAGGCTGTGGTAGGGCTGAGTGCCTGAGGTAGGGGATTAATTTCTCTGAGTTGTAGGCCTATTGAAGAGGCTGAGGTAGGGCTGAGTGCCTGAGGTAGGAGATTAATTTATCTGAGTTGTAGGCCTGTTGAAGAGGCTGAGGTAGGGTTTGATTGCCTGAGTTGTAGGAGTGTGGACTCACTCTGAGGTAGGATTCTCTGGGAGGATCTGAGCTGTATGACTTGCTGAAGTCTAAGTTGTAGGAACCATTCTGGGTTCTGAGTTGTAAGATCTAAGGATTTGAGAAGAAAGAAGGGAGTTAGGCCAAATCTAGTACACTGCTAGATAGGCGAAGGGGGAAAGTGGATGTACCCATTACTTTGGGAACCACTATAAAACTGTGTGTCTTCTATGTTGCTGTTTTGTTTAAATCTGTGCTGTGAACTGTGCTGTGATAAATATTGCATAAGTGATCTAACAGTGATATAATTTTTATCTACCTAAGTAAAAAGAATTGTACCTATTCACCCCCCCCCCTCTAGGTGTTTAAGGTATCTTGAAACCAATTCTTTCAGCTGCCATGGATGAGGAGATTTCTACTCTCACTGAACGGGGTACATGGACCCTCTGTCCTCCTCCCTTTGGTACATATGTCATTGGCTGTCGCTGGGTCTTTGTTATCAAATTCCATACCGATGGCAGCGTGGATCGCTACAAGGCCCGCCTGGTGGCCAAAGGCTTCACTCAGACCTATGGTGTTGATTACTTCGGCACCTTCTCTCCCGTTGCTCGTCTCAGCACCATTCGGGTCCTTCTCTCTGTCGCTGTCAACAGGGATTGACCCATTTCACAGCTGGATGTTAAGAATGCTTTTCTCTACGGTGATTTATAGGAAGATGTTTACATGGAGCAACCTCCTGGGTATGTTGCTCAGGGGGAGACACGAGTATGCCGACAAAATAAGGCTATCTATAGCCTCAAGCAGAGCCCTCGTGCCTGGTTTGACAAGTTTAGCGGCATTATTGCGGCCATTGGTTTTGTAAGAAGTTCAGCCGATCACTCCTTATCCGTTCGGAAAATTGCCTCTAGTCTGGTAGTTCTTGCGGTTTATGTTGATGACATTCTTCTTACTGGCGATGACCAGGATGGAGTAACTCTGACAAATAAACACCACCATCAACATCTGGTCACAAAGGATGTGGGTTCCCCGAAATACTTTCTGGGGATTGAAATCTCTAGAAAACCCAACTCCATGGTCCTTTCCCAACAGAAGTATGCTCTTGATCTTCTAAAGGAGGCAGGATTGACTGGTGCTAAACCTGCCCGTTGTCCCATGCCTACTGGAGAAGACAAAACTTGGACAGATGACTCTCCTCTTCTATCCGATCTTACGAGGTACCGGCGTATGGTTGGCAAACTCATTTATCTCACGGTAACCAGACCCGACATCTCTTATGTTGTTGGCAAGATGAGCCAGTTCATGCAAGCTCCTAGGGAGTGTCATCTACAATCTACCCTGAGGATATTGGAGTATATTAAAGCAGCACCAGGGAAAAGACTCCTTTTTCAGAAGAATGGTCACTTAAGGGTTGAAGCGTACTCAGATTTGAGCTATGCTGATGACAAAGATGACCGCAAGTCAACATCAGGTTTCTGCACGTTTGTTGGAGGCAATCTTGTGAGTTGGAAGAGCAAGAAACAGTCTGTGCTCTCCAGGTCTAGTGCAGAAGCGGAATATCGCAGTATGACATCGACCACGTGTGAGTTGAAATGGTTACGAGCTCTCATGCTTGACTTAGAAGAGGTCTACAACTATCCTCTTCCTACGTTCTGTGACAACAATGCCGCGATATACATCTCCAAAAATCCGATCTTTCATGAGAGAACAAAACACAAAGAAGTCGACTATCATTTTATTCGGGAAGAGATCTTGAAGAAATAGATTTGTACTCTGTTTGTCACTTCCGACAATGAGTTGGCGGACGTCTTCACCAAGTCGGTGTCTGCTTCCTTTTTCCACATTTGCGACAAGCTGAGCATGATTGATATATATGCTCCAGCTTGAGGGGGAGTGTTGAAGTATGGAGGCCGGGCGGTCTGTTGTTGTTTGGAGACCGGGCGGTCTGGCGGTTTATCTAGCCGACCTGTCTGTCGGGCTGTTGCTGTTTGGTGTTCCAGCGGTCTGGCGACTTGTCTCAGACGCCTTAGAGACCGGGCGGTCTAGCGGTCTCCTGTGGCGGCTTGCTCTCTGTGACGCTTATTCTCTCCTCTTGTTGTTGTCGGGCGGTTAGCCGGCTTGTCTAACCGCATGACCTGTCTGGTTTGTCTTTTTGTAAAGCTGCATATACTTGTAAATTTTTAGTCTCACATTGCTTAATTGTAATCTCTCTTATCTCCTCCATTTTATAAAAGGGAGGCTATACCATTGTAATTGATACCTTTTTGGATAATAAAAATTTTTTTACTCCAAATTTCCGGTCTACTTGTTTCTGTTCGCACAGCTCCTGGTACCCTCAACCTTACTTCTGCCCCTAAAACCCCTAACCCCTGGGCTCTTCTCTCCTCCTTGCTTCCTGCCGCCTGCTTCCTCCCCGCTCTTTCACCTCATCGTCCGCCAACGTAGCCAACTTTTTGGCGAACGCCAGATTCATCGATTCTCCCTCTATTGCCTTTGCTGCTCTTTCCATCAGTTCCTTGAAGGATATAGGAGGCTCTCTTTTTCGCTCCATATTAAAGAATGCTTGTCGTAGCCCCAATGTAATGGCCAACATCAGGGTGTACCCTGTAACCTCTTAGACCAAAAGGACCTCCTCTTGGAACCTGTCTACGTAACTCCCCAACGTCTCCTCCGGGACTTGCTTGATTAAGAATAGGAACTATGTTTCCTTCTTCCTCTTCTTCGATGTTGAGAACCTCAACATGAACCCCTGCTGCAGGTCCTCAAAGTAATAACTCGAACTTGTGGGGAGCTGGTGGAACCAGTCCCTAGCCTTCTCCTTCAGGGTGATGACGAAGAGTCGACACTTGAAAGCACCTGACATCTATCTGATGGAAACAACATCCTCAAACCAATGGAAGTGTTGCACTGGATCATCCCTGCTTGTGTAGTAGGACATCGCTCTCTCGGAGCCCCTTTGGGACTGGGGCTGAGAAAAACAACTCGCTGAAAGGGCTTCCTCCTACCACAGGGTGAGTCGACCCATCCCGCACGGCCGGCTCACTGATCCTGTCAGCACATGATAGACGAGGGAACAGCTCCTGCATAACGAGATCCCTTTCACGGCTTTCGTCCGACACCTCTTTCCCGGGTCACTGACCAGGAGCGTTTTCCCATAGAGACGGGGCCGCGACAACGGGACAGAAGGCGTCGCTCACTCACCTCGCAATGAATGCGAGGTGAATGGTCTGCAAAACCACCCTCTTGAAATCTCGCAACATTCCAACCGTGACACTACTCGCCGGTGGTGGCGGGTTGCCCGAGCCGGCTCCTCCTTCGCCTCCAACCAAGAGACTTTGCCCTAGATTTTCTTGACTAGACTACGGTTCACGCTCACCGCACCACTACTAATACAGGTTGTGCATCTATAATGTTATATAGTGGCGTTGTCCTGGGTCGGGCTTTGCCTAGGCCCGGGCTAGGGCTGACCCGAAAATTCGGGCTTTGCCCGACCCGGGTCAGGCACCGGGCCGGGCAATGCACCTATACCCCGAGTTATGCCTTGGCCCGGGTCGAGCCTAGTCGGGTTTTTTCCAGGTTTGGCTCGGGTCCGGCCCGCTGGGCCTGATTTTTTTGGGACAACTCTAACCTATAAAATTGCAATATGCGTGGGTCCAAAATCAAACACGCCCCCATTCCTAGGGGTGTGTGCGGTGCGGTTTGGTGCGGTTTTGACCCAAACCGCAACCGCACTGCAAGGGTGCGGTTTTGGCCCAAGCAAAACCGCACCGCACCGAAATTACGCGATGCGGTTTCGGTTTGGTGCGGTTTTTTTCGGTGCGGTTGCGGTTTCAGTGCGGTTTAGGCATCGTTGACTTTATGTTTTATTTTTCATTCTGCTTTCGTTTCCATAACAATCATCCCCTCCCCTCTTCTGGTTCCCTACTCTCCTTTGCAAAAACAACACACAATATTAAAAAATGGAAGCAACAAACTTTAAAAAGGCATCTCAGGGTAACAATTCATTGAGGTAGAGTTGTTCTTTATTGAATGCATGAGTATAGATCAACACAACAGTACACTCCACTGCTAAAAGGAATCTACTATTGAATAAATAACTTAGCCTTTAGCATTTTTAGAAACCATTATCGCAAGCTTCAAGCTTGCAATGACTCAATTACAACAACTATAAAACAATTATAACGTGTAAAACAACAAACAACGACCAAAAAATTATAGAAGTAAAGAGTAGAACTTACATAGCTGTTTAGTAGTTGGCGGTGGAGTCCTGCAGAAGCCCGAGCTAAGAAATTTACTGTTGGAAGCTGTTTAATAATTTTAATAATAATAGGTACAACCAATTACGCCAAATAATAATAGCCAATAGGTGCAGGGGTGCAGCCAAATAACAACTATGTCGTATGCGTGCTTTTTTAATTTTTTGCCAATAGGTCAGCGCCTCAGCAGGATTTGAGTTGTAATTTGTAAATTGGTTAATAGGTGCAACCACTCAAACTATTTAATAAGTGTGGTGTTTTGCACTTTTGTCAGGTTTAATACTTAATAGGTCGTGTTGCGAAATTGTAAAAAAATTTCATTACTCAAATTATCGGTGCGATGCTTTGCGATGCGGACGGTTCTTGAGGTTTGGGGTTTTTTGTGCTCCCCCTACCCATTCCAAAAACTTCGCAGATTTGATCCAACCCTTTTCTGCCCAGTTGCCTCTTCCCTTTCTTCACCTCCACTGCTCCGCGAGGCAGATCCCAACCGTCAAAACGTCATCTCTTCGGAGCCATGGCCGATCAGCTAACGGACGACCAGATCTCAGAGTTCAAGGAGGCTTTCAGCTTGTTCGACAAGGACGGAGATGGTCAGTAACCTTTTTTCTGAGTTAATCCAACTGGTTTTTCTTAGATCTGTAGGATCTATTTTGTTTGGTATGTTTTTGGACGAATTTTTAATGAAAATTCTGATGTTTCTGCACTGGCTTTTGATGGTAGTGTCATAGGACTCTCTTCGATGTTCTTTTACAATGCTGACCTCGAATTTTTTATCTTGCTGTTTCTATGTAGTTCTCTGTTGGATTACTTTTTTTTACTGATTATCTGTTTAGCCTGAGCTGGTGCTTATCATTTGTTGGATTTTTGGTGCTGAAGCAAATTGTAAGCATCTGGTAGGCTTCCGGGGTCTATCGTTTCCATTTAAGATGGTGCAATAAAGCATGCTGTTGTCTGAAAGATTTTTCTTATAGAGGCATAACTGCGGTGAAGGATTCCCTGTTAGCAATTAAGCAAAGTTATGTTGTAGCAGTCCTATAGTCGGTTGCGCTCCAAGCAAGGAAATACCAGACGACCAACAGATAAAGGCCTCCTCAGCAATCCCTGTAGACATTAAAGACCAATAGATTATTAACAGTGGGTTCACCTGTAACTGCTATCAAGGAAATATTATATATATGCCTGAAAACATAAGGATGAATTTAATAATCAATGTCTATTTGGTTAGCTACCTATAGGGTTATAAGCAATACCCTCCTCCATGTCTTCAACCTCACCATCAACTTAACCGGAGTTCGGATGATCAGCAAGAAGCTTGTTACATTGGTGCTCTCTTTGAGGATTCTTTCCGCCTCACCTCCATGAGTGGCCCTGTTACCCTTCTTAAAGTGCAAACCATGAACTTTCATGGTCTGAAGGAAGATACTGACAAGAATTTGAGTGTATCCACGAGGTATACATAAAATTGCAAGAATTAGAGTGACAAGAATTAGAGTGCCCTTTCTTACACAGGTCACCCGATAGCAGCCCCACCACCAGATCTACATGCTTCTAGTATTGTGTTTCCTAATGTTTATTGAATTCTATTTGATTATCATATACTTGTTTGGGAATATTTTTTCATTTGTGTAACTGTATAACTTTTAATTTCCTATAAAAATCCATTTGTGCTAGTTTAGCTTTAAAGTCCTTCTGCGAACATGTTTTTTGCTTATTCACTTGCAATTGTAGTGAACGTCGTGTTAATTGCAAAACATATGCAATATTATTGCTAAAATTTAATTTCCGATTGAATCAAATCATACATGCATCATATAGATAAGGTCTATTTGTGTTTGTCCTCACCACTTACATGGGCTTGCATTAGCGTCAGTCCACTTCCACAGCCTACCCTGCATCAAATTTGGTATAAGAGCCCAAGATTTGGGCCACTTCCATGTTACATAGAGATAGACCTTATCATGAGCTCATGTACGACCCAAGCCTTACAGATGAGAAAACCACCAACTCCAACTCCGAGATAACACCTGTAGAATTCCAACAGTTGATGTTAGATCAATTCGATCGAATTAATGCCCAATTCTACCTGACGATCATTTTGAGGAAGAACGAGATGCTCTTTCGTCTCGAGATTGGCGTGCTAGGAATCAACCACCATGAGAGTCCACCCCACCTATGAGACTACCCATTGATCATATTCTAAATGGTCAACTTGGACCTACCCCGAATAGGTATTTCCTCCCTTGCGAGGACTATCCACCTCTGCACCCAACCCCTCATGATTGAGTATAGCTGTATAGGTCCGCTCTGTCTATGGGTGGGACGATTACTATGATAATTATTTTGAGGTGCGTAGAGCACCACATGCGTAGGATGGCATCACTCGCCGCATATGCATTGACGCTCTTACCTTTGTCAGTCACCTGGACCCGAAGTCCTTTAGTAATTGGCTACAGGTGGTGGACCACTATTTTGAGTAGTATGATATGACTAACGAGCGACGTGTTAGATTTGAAAGGATGAAACTTATTGGTCCAACAATGATTTTTTGGACCATTCTAGAGAGGCTTATGTTATTAAACGCGCAAGACGCACCAAGGAGCAAAAGAATCCTGGAGCGTAGGCGCAATGCGCAGGAGCGCGCCTGATGCATTTGAGGCGCAAAAAAGCAAAAAAAGAGCATCCCTAAGATTAACAAAAACCATCAAATAAACATATAATAACATTCTAGGTAAAAGATGGAGATATTTGGTCATTTCGAAAACCAAAGACCAAATTGTGACCTGCACTAAACATTAGAAACACAATTTTATTTTCTTCAAATCAAATTCTACATGAACCACCAGCTCATCATAGCATTTCATTCAATATTTAAATGAAATCACAAACTAGTGAAGGAAGAATATAGAAGCATATGCTTAGGATCTGCAAATTCTTATATCAATAAGAGTTTAAAGATATATTCTATGCAAATTCTTGTATCAATAAGAGTTTAAAGATATATCCCATTCTATCTATGCCCACTTGCCAAAGAACATCTCCATCAACCCTGTAGAAATGGACATGAAAGATTCATCAGAAAAAAATTAAGGAAAAAGGTCAACCCTCATAAAGACATATAAGATACGTTCATAATTCTCTAATAATTTTGAACAATGTCTAATATAGTGTATCCAAGGACAATTGTGTATGAGTAGGAACCTGCTAGCCCTGTGACATTATTTAAACAATATTCAATATAATATGATGATGATAAGCATTTATACAAGTATAACAACCGTCACATAAGTACATAATTGTATAGCAGGCAATGACACAACAACATTCTATATTAAAATGTGATCTATAAAAATTAAAAAACAACATAAAACCGTGAATCCTCGGCCTCGCCATCATTTGATATTAATTACTCATCCTCTGAATCAATTATGTCTTCATCTTCTTCATTATAATCATCTTTTTCTTCATTGTACTCAACTTCTTCATCCTCGACATCATCCGTAAGGATTGCTGGAGTAGCAATCTCGTCCTAGATGTGCTCCCCTTTTCAACTATATTTGCACTTATTTGGATCACATTCTTTCCTTTGGATAAACGCGTATGATAGATGTCCTCTTCTACTCCAATGGCCCTAGCAACTGCACCCCAAGTCAATAAATCGTCATCAAAAACCAATTCTTCATTCCGCTCAGCCCCATCATATTCCTCCATTCTGCCCCTCAACAATGATTGCAATATATTTCAACGAGATTGAATCACTACGATCACATGAAGCATGTCGCCGACGCAATGCCTAAGTTATCAAAGGCGCAAGGCGCACCGAGGCGCAAAGGGCCCCTGGAGCCTAGGCGCAAGGCGCAAAGGGCCACTGGAACCTAGGCGCGAGGCGCAGACGCGCGCCTGAGCCACGTGAGTCGCAAAAATGGGGGGAAAAGGAAATTGAGCGAAGCGAATTGGGCGCCCAATTCGCATTGAGAGAATTCGGCGCTCAATTCGCTGAAATTGAGCGAATTGGGCGCCCAAGTGCGCCTAGGGGTGCCTCAGGTGTGTCAAAGATCATGTTTTTGGCCATATCAAATTTTTTAAAAAAATATCTTGAAAGGCCCGGGCGCGCCTTTGGCGCACCTGAGAGCTTGTAAGGCGCGCGCCTGGGGCACATCGCATGCCTTAGCCGTGTTGAGGCGCAACGGGCTGCGCCCGCCTCAGGCACGCCTAGGCGAACACCTTGACAACTAAGCGCAACGCTCGATTGTATTTCGCCAATACCAAATGATTTAGATGTTGTGGAGCCAGTCTATTTCTTTTTTTTTGCTATGAACCTGCAACATAAACAATTAATCATATAATGATATAAATTAATCAAGAAGACAGTCAACACGATTGCATCAACATATTAAATCTTCAAAAAAAAAATTCAATACTTACATGTTCAAAAAATTCCAATTACGCTCACATCTAGATGCACTGCAAGTAAAACTTAAAACCTTTATAGTAAATTTATTTGGATTAGGAGTATCGGTTTCATGAGATTGTCATCATTCAGCTGCCAAAAAATGAATATCTAGAAATTAATAATGCATTCTTAAGAAATAAAATGTTTATTTGAGTAATGTTTAATTTATTAACCTGGAGACTTTATTTTCCTATACCGAATTTCAAATTGCATTTCAAATAATTCTTCAACATTTTTATATAAACTTAGTTGGTATATAATTTTATCTTGATTTTCATGACTTGAAATGATCATTTGCATTGTCTGGTATAAACCTCTTATGACTTCTCTATCTAATGGAATATCAAGGTTTAAATAGAAGAATTCTAGATTAAAAAATGAGCCGTTGCATGCAATGGTCGATGAAGCTGGTTTTCTCATCTCTTATCCACAATTTCTACTACGTCCTTCTATTTTTCCTCTTTCTCGTTAAAAGAGTTAATGATTGTCTCTTTTGCTCTATCCATAATCTCATAAATATAACTCATGACTGGTCTTTTCTAACTATCTATCAATCTTTGTGCCCGAACTAAAGGTCCAAAAATCATCATAATATGCACAATAGTGAATATCTTTCTTAGATTGGTCCTCTGCTTGTGAATGTGCTAAAAATAAAGGAAAGAAGTCGCAAACCTCGTAACAGCGGGTCTAACAAACTCAACTTGCCTTATAAAGCTCTTAAGCATGTTGACAAGTACAGGACGAACATAAATATAACTATTTATGGTCATTGCCCTCTTTATTATTCTACTAATACTAGGCATTTTCCCAATATCCTCCACATTAAGTCAATGCAATGGACAGACTGGCAGCACACGACGTCCAATATAAATGTGATTGTTTTGCTTCTAATAATTTTTCTATCTATTACCAAAGTTAGTGAGTTACAAAAAAAATCAATATATTTGATTAAAATTAAATAAATATTAAATAATGATGATTAATGAATTATTTACCTGCTTGTACGTTGTTGTTTGCACTATCAGTAACAACTTGAACAACATGTGTCTTTCCAATACGTTCCACCACTCTATCAAGGAATTCACACATTCTTTCTCCAGCATTTGCGTAATTGAATGTATTAACAGATTCTAGGAAAAATGTTCCTTTGAGTGAATTCACTTAAAAATTTATCTTGGTTCTTTGTTTCGTATTTGTCTATCTGTCAGCTATGATAGAACATCCATACAACTTCCACTCATCCTCATAACTCTTCATCATACTCTTGACTTCACTTCATTATTCAACAAAGACACACGAACTTCATGGTAACTGAGTGGTTTCATTCCAACCCCAAACTGTCCAACGGACTGAATCATCACTGCTAAACTAGAATAAATAATAACATTAAAAGAGATAGTTGCATCATACATCCATTGAGCTATATGTCTGCAAGCCCTCCCTCTATGTTTCTTCTTACACGTTTCGTTAATAGTAGTTTACTTCCTTAGTTTTTGTTGGCTTTTTTGCATCTTCTTCTCGATGTTAGGTGCAAGAAAAACCTCCACTGATCCTTTTGTCCGAGGTTTTTTGGACACACTTTCCACGAATCTTCACTCCATTGTCATCCATCTCATCGCTTCCAAAAGTATCTATATCTACAAAGTCACAGAATGCTTGCTTTTCCGTATTGTCTACATTCATTCTCTTTTTCATATATTCTTGAAGTTTTGTGCATACATGTCGTGGGCATTTGAGACAAGCTTTAGTATTTTTAAATACCCGAACAATGTGTTGTTTAACACTGTAAATTCCACCTTTTGTGACCTTCTCACAAAAAATGCATGTTAAATCTTTTTTATTAGCGGTTGAAATTTGACGCATGTACTTCCACCCTGGAGCAATTCTAAATTGGACACTGGATGAACCAGATCCACTCATATCCATTTCAGCTTATTAAATCATTTTTGCAACCTAAAGAATGAGTGTACGCAAATAAAATAAAATATAACAATAGAATTAGTGAAATTCAGTAAACTGAGCTTCGAGTTCACTGAAAAATTGTGAATTGAGCTTCCAAAAATCACTGAACTGGGTTTCCAGTTCACTGTTTCCAGAAACTAGTGAACTGGGCTTCCAGTTCACTGGTTTCCAGAAACCAGTGAACTGATCGCCCAGTTCACTGGAAAACATTGAACTGGAAGCTCAGTTCACTGTTTTTTTTGTGAACTGGGCGGCTCCATTTCACTAATTAGCACAATAGCACTTCTTCATGTTGTGAAAATGTGAAACCGATCTTTGGATTTTGGTTGATCCATTGCCTATGGCTACTTTGTCCTCTTAAGTTATAGACTTCCCTCCATTTTCCTGCATGGTGATTATGAAGCAAATAAATGCCTTAGAATTAATTCC
This sequence comes from Platanthera guangdongensis, assembly GCA_039583875.1. Classification (NCBI taxonomy): domain Eukaryota; kingdom Viridiplantae; phylum Streptophyta; class Magnoliopsida; order Asparagales; family Orchidaceae; genus Platanthera; species Platanthera guangdongensis. Next base: position 50,158,811 of record CM077153.1, on the reverse strand, counting down.
TATTAATTGGAATTAAGCCTTATTAATTGATCATGAAGCAAATGAAGAAAGAGGTTGGATTTAGTACATTAGAGAGAGAATCCATATATTATAGGTTGGAACCCTCTTACATTTGAAATTACAAAAACCTCGACTGAAGTTTACATTTCATAACATTCATGTACAAAAATATCCCATCGGAGTAAATTTTTAAGGACTTAGTAAACTTAGAGGGGAGGTCCCGGTAAATGGCCTTTTTTATTTATATCACCTTCAATGTAGATATCAATACCTTTTAGGGCCCATCACTAGAATCCAATAATCCATACAACATATTTGCCTTTAAAGTTTCCTCACATGATAATAAGATGAGCAAATATTGCATTGGTCGTCTTAAGAAAACTGCAATTCACATGCGTTTCAGTGTAAACACACTCATTTTTGATGTAAAAACGCTTGCCTACACTCACATGTTCCCAGGGGAAAGAATTATGAGCATAGTCAATCATTTTTAACCAAAAAACGAACACATTTGCTTTAAAAATGCACGTAACGCGTTAGGACAATTGCTGCAATATATTTCCTGACAAGAAACATAAAATAGTCAGCTTTTCCAAAACATAAACCATGCATCCAGCCAGTCATTTAGGAAAAGTTCATTAAATGGTTGAAGCTTACATATTTGGGCAAGTTTACTATCAACATATAGAATTGTATCAAAGTTCTAGCGCTAGTAGTGATTTTTGGTTACTTGAAACAATAATGCTATTGCATCCTCAAACAAATAAATATCTTCTCTGACTCCAGTGGAACAAGATTTTCTCATATAGTCATATGTGTCAGCCAAAGCAAATAAACAAAAAAACAAGGTATTTCAAACAATTTTTTTTAATCCGCGATCACACAGTTTCAAACAAGGGTATATCGTTTGCGTAATGCACTGCTTGTTCTTCCAAGAAAAAGATGAAATGCGGTTTTCAGATCAATAGATAGAATTTGATGACTAATGATACCTCTGTAATCCAAACTAATTACTTAGGTGGGCTAACTACATATTGAAGTCTAACACATTTGAGAGAACATAAGGTGCGCAACTGCAGGTGAATAATTAGCATGATTCAGATCTGTTCTATTAATTAATATATAGGGGTGTTTAACAGGACCTACCCTCTTAAATAAGAGGAGCGGAGAGCCTTTCTTCGGCGAATGTAGAAAGCAAGAGGACCGGTTGCGAGAATTTTCGAGCGGATAGTGGCGAGCGGGAGGGAGAGGAGAACTATCGAGCGGTAAGAGGGGAAAATGAGTTGGTTGACTCAGTTGATAGAGTAAAAGGAAATCAAAACCCAAAAAAACTTAAACGAATCGATTTTTAAGTCCTAAACCAGAATTTTGGCTGATGCGCGTAAGTAGTGCCTGGGGAACACGAAAGGCACACGCCTGAGCCACCTCGCCTGCCTTTGGCTTGTCATTGCAGGGCTTTTTGCGCCCCATGCGCCCGGCGCCTCAGGCCCACCTTTCATAACGTAGTGAGAGGTCACTCCATCGAGATGGATACCGCCTTATCATCCGTTGGGAGGAGATGAAGTGTCGATTGAAGGACAAGTATCTTCCCACCTCTTATCGTGACCAGTTAATGAATCGGCTTTATGCGCTGCGTCAGGGCAAGCTATTTATGACAAAGGACATGTCTCTATTTGATGAGTTGTTTGTGAGGAAGGATCTCGATAGAAGACTAGCGTCACTGCCTCCCGATTCCGTTTCGAACTGAGGGCTGAGTTACGTATGGAGTTGATTCCTCATCGCATGGAGACAATAAAGTAAGTTTATCAGATGACAGATGTCTGTTAGACTCCGTCCAGACCTGTCGGGACCACATTCAGGAAGTAATCTCTAGCCACTGCCCCTCTTGCAGGACCCCCTCGTACTCCCGTGGATAGGAAGGGCCAGGCTGTCGCCATCAGACATCCTGCGGACACCCGTTTAGGCAACGTTCAATGTTATCTTTGCTCTGGCTGGGGCCATATGGCAACCCAGTGCCCCACAAGAAATTTGTTAGTTAAAGAAGACAAACCCAATGCTGATGTTGAGAACGTCTCTGATGAGTAGATTGTTGCCACCGTTGAGGACAGTTGGGAGAGCGATGCTGAGCGCTCTCTAAAGGTCGTTGCTATACGTCTTCTTTCACCCCGCATACTGATGAGGACTAGAATCGTACGACGATCTTCTATACTTTCTTTCCCATTGCTGGTGATCCCTGCAAGCTGGCCATTGATTATGGGATTTGCATGAATATTGTGCCCCATAAAACCTTATAGCAAATGCAGTTGACTCCTGTGCCTCATCTCCATCCACATCGAGTGATTTTGATCAATATGACGACCATACATGTTACCCAAAGATGTCTGGTTCTGATATCTCTCGCCTTGTTCGAGGACCATGTTTGGGGAGACGTCATCCCCGTGAATGTTACACACGTTCTGCTAGGGAGACCATGGCTCTTCGACCCTTATGTTATGTGCTTTGGCTGCTCGAACACGTGCATATTCTATGACAAGGGTGGTAAGATTACATTGGCACCAACCCAACACAGGGAGAAATCCAAGGGGATGGTTATACCCTCCACTAGGACAAGTTCACCTAGGCCGCTGCACATTCAGCGTCACAACAAGTTTATGAGAGAGTGTCGATGTCGATTTGTTTTTCCTAGTGACCGCCACCATGATTTCTGAGGTTGCTATAAAGATCTCTGAGCTACCCCTTGAGCTCTGACAACTTCATGATGAGTACACTGATATTATGTCGAATGATTTTCCCGACGAGTTACCCCCTTTGTGTGGCATTCATCAAGCTATTGATCTGACACAAGGAGCTTCTCTTTTAAACCTACCACATTATCGGATGAACCCGAAAGAGTATGTTGAGCTCAAAAAATAGGTTGATGGGTTTTTGAGGAAGCAATTCATACATGAGAGTCCGAGCCCCTGCGCAATTCTTGCACTTCTCACCTCGAAAAAGGATGGGGAACCTGGCGTATATATATTGATAGATCAATAAAGTTACTATTAAGTATCGTATCTCCATCACCCAATTCGATGACTTTCTTGACACGATGGTTGGTGCCCAGGTATTCTCAAAAATCGATCTTTGCAGCGGGTACCACCAGATTAGGGTTTGCGAGGGAGACACATGGTAGAAAACTTTTAAGACCAAAGACGGTCTCTAAGTGGTTGGCCATGCCTTTTGAGTTGTCCAACGCCCCGAACACTTTCACACGGGTCATGACCCAGATCCTGCAACCTTGCATTGGCAAATTCCTGGTCGTCTATTTTGATGACATTTTGATTTACAATCACTCTCCCGTCGACTACTTAAACCATCTAAGGCTTCTATTTGGTATTCTTCGTAAGGAGATGTTATTTATGAACCTGAAGAAGTTCTCCTTCCTCACTAATTATGTGCACTTTCTTTGGTTTATCATATCACCATTTGGCATGTATGTTGACCCGGACAAGGTCTGATCCATTTGCGAGTAGTCTATTCCTTGCACTATCACTGAGGCCCGTAGCATTCGCGGACTTGCCACCTTCTATCAGAAGTTTGCCCAAGGCTTTAGCACCATTATGGCCCCTTCACGAGCTGCTTGCGGAAGAGAGATTTTCCGTGGACAGAAGCAACCACTCAGGCTTTTGAAGAGATCAAAGAGAAACTTACGATTGCACCCGTTCTGAGATTGCCTGATTTCTCTAAGGCGTTTGAGGTGTCCTACGATGCATCTGTCATTGGTATTAACGGAGTATTGATCCTGAAGGATCATCGTGTTTCGTACTTTAGTGAGAAGTTAAACAAAGCCCGACAAAAGCACTCTATCCATGATAGAGAGTTTTGCGTGGTAGTGCAATCACTTCGATATTAAAGGCACTATTCCTTCCGCGGGATTTTGTCTCTTTGTCCTATACCCCGACCATCAGGCTCTATGGTACCTTCACTTGCAACGGAAATCGGGGCATAGACATGCCAAGTGGGTCGAATACTTGCAGGATTTTCACACGTTCTCAAACACTGCATTGGTGTTGAGAGCAAATCTGTTGACGCCCTTAGTCGTCGTTTCACCCTAACATGATTAGCTTTGATTGATTGCCTTGGAATTATCCCACGTGCACTGACTTTCGTGAGATTTATTCTAGATTCTTGAGCGATCCACCTGAGCCCATTGTAGGGTTCAATATTGTTGAAGAGTATTTATATCGTGGGTCTCGTTTCTGCTTTCCTTAGGCCTCCTTCTGGGACTTTTTGATTTAAGAGATGCACACGGGTGGCTCTGCTGGCCACATTGGCATAGACATGAAAATTGCTTTGGTTGAGGATCACCCGCAAACTGACGACCAAATTGAGGCCGTAAATAGGAGTTTAAGGAATTTTTTATAGTGTGTAGTTGGTGAGCATCTTTCGGTTTGGGATTCTGTATTGCCCGTAGCTGAGTTAGCCTATAGTAGCTCCGTCATAGGTCTCCTGACATATGGCTCGGTTATGGACCCACACGCTACTGGCCCGCGCCGGGGCGTCACCTACAATTGTCGCCGCAGTACCACAAGCGCGTACTAAGGCGTTATCTCATTACCATCACAAATTTATTTCTGTCGCATTTTATTTTTTATGTCGCATTTTCAATTTAATGCTGCACTTTGTATTTGGTCATTTGTACTCAGGAAGGAGGAATGGGGGTGAAATGAAAATTTAAGCAATTAGTATAAATAATTCATTATCTCTAGTATCTCCTCTTTCCCACTTTCCTCCTAAGCTTCCCTTAACTTAACTATCCCGATCGCTCTGTTCGCACACCACACGCCACCACGCAGCCTATTCCCCCACACCTCCTCGCCGAATCTCACCTCCTCTGAGCTTCTACCGTAGGTTCTCGTGAATCTAAGATGGGAAGTCCAATCTCCTCCTTGACTCGCACTTCTTAGGACCACGAATGAGGTCTCCATCTTGGGCTCCTACCATCTTTGGTATCAGAGCCACGCGCCTCCACTGCGTCTTCTTCCTTCCCTCTGTCGTCCTTTGCGTTCGTTGTCGCGCCTTCAGCAAATCCAGTGTGCGATATTGACGTTCTATGCGCCGATTAGGCAGACCCGCTTGATGAAATCCAGGCAGCAAGCCTGCCTCTTCTTCCCGTGTTACCAAACATTCTGCTCGGGACCTTTTCCATGGATTCTCCCCTCCTGGGCAGCACTGGCCTCCTCCCTACCCCACTCATTGCACTCCGACCGCCGACACCATCACCCATGGACGATCACCACGTCTCCCCCGCCCAGATGATGAAGATGTTCAACAAAATGATGATGAAACATTCCAATGCTCTCGTGGCCTGCATCGACCGCGATCCCTTCTCACCTCAACCACCTCAGGCACCGTCCTACTACTCTCATGCTGAGGCACCAAACAACCATCAATCAGCCTACCCTCTGCATCGCCTGGATTGTAACTGCGTTCCCCGCTACGTAAAGATGGACTTTTCACATATTGTGGTGCGACGCTGTGAGATCTCTAGGTGTGACGTCTCAGTTTTGTTTTCCGCCTATTTTTCCTCTCCCATAATTCCCACACACATCCCTGTCCTAACTGCAAGTCCTACTCCCTACCGCTGCCTTCTTCACAAGTTGCACTCTCAATTTCTCCATTCCCTGCTGCAAAACCGCTCACAACTCCTTTTCAGTAGACGCACATCCTCTGCCTTCACCTCCTGCGCTCGCCACTTACCACGCCTCCTACAGTTGCCCCAACTGCATGAACCTTTCCTGTCCCCGTCGCAAGTCGTACTATCTCGATTTTTGCTTGCAACTGCTCCACACCACTCCATCTAAACCCTATAGTAAAACCTAAGTTATCAAAGGCGCAAGGTGCACCGAGGCGCAAAGGGCCTCTAGAGCTAAGGTGCCAGACGCAGGCGCACGTTTAAGGCACGTGAGGCGCAAAAATGGGGATAAAGGAAATTGAGCGAATTGATCCCCCAATTCGCTGAAATTGTGCGAATTGGGCGCCCAGTTCGCTGAAATTGTGCGAATTGGGTGCTCAGTTTGCTGAAACTGTGCGAATTGGGCGCCCAGTTCGCTGAAACTGTGCGAATTGGGCGCCCTGTTCGCTGAAATTGTGCGAATTGGGCGCCCTGTTCGCTGAAATTGTGCGAATTGGGCGCCCAGTTCGCTGAAATTGTGCGAATTGGGCGCCCAGTTCGCTGAAATTGTGCGAATTGGGCGCCCAGTTCGCTGAAATTGTGCGAATTGGGCGCCCAGTTCGCTGAAATTGTGCGAATTGGGCGCCCAGTTCGCTGAAATTGTGCGAATTGGGCGCCCAGTTCGCACAAATTCGGCGAACTGGGCGCCCAATTTGCACAAATTCAGCAAACTGGGCGCCCAATTCCCACAAATATTCGCTGAAATTGTGCGAATTGGGCGCCCAATTCGCTGAAATTGTACGAATTTGCGGAATTTCAGCGAATTGGGTGCCCAATTCGCTCAATTTCAGCGAATTAGGGGCTCAATTCGCTCAATTTCAGCGAATTGGGCGCCCAAGTGTGCCTAGGGGGTGCCTCGGGTGCGTCTAAGATCATGTTTTTGCCCATATCAAATTGTTTTTAAAAAATACCTTGAAAGACCCGGGCGCGCCTTTGGCGCGCCTGGGAGACTGTAAGGCGCGCGCCTGGGCGCGCCTGAGGCGCGCCTGGGGCACATCGCCCGCCTCAGCTTTGCTGAGACGCGGCGGGCTGCGCCTGGTGCGCCCGGCGCCTCAGGCGCGGCTCGGCGCACGCCTTGACAACTATGAGTAAAACCATGCTTCTTCTCCTACTGTTTCCAACTGCACGCCGGTCCTAGTTCTCCTGTTCAACAGTCAAGGATCTTCTCCTGTTCATCCACCCGGGGTCTTCTCCTGCTGTTCCAGTCACCTGCCAGTCTACCCTATTTTTTCTGCTGCCTTTTCTTACAATTGAAGGCCACCCGATACTAGCCCCTCCACCGGATCTGCATGCTCGTGAGTATTTCGGTATTGTGTTTCCTTATCTTTATAGAATACTTGATGGCTACCATATAATTGTTTAGGAATATTGATGCGTTTGTGTAATTGTTTCACTTTTTTAATTTTCTAGAAAAAATATTTGTGTAATTTTAGCTTTAATGTTCCTCTTGTGAAGAGAACATGTTTTTTGCTTATTCACTTGAAATTTTAGTGAACGCTGTGTTAATTGCTAAATTTAAATAATCTTGCTGCTAAAATTTAATTTCGGATTGGATCAAATCATACACACATCATATAGATTAGGTCACTTTGAGTCCGTCTTGCCCTACTCATGTAGACTTGCATTATCGTCCCTCCCCTTCCACAATCTATCCTGCATTAGTGAGGCTCTGTTTGGCGCGGTTGCAGCGACTGGAGAAACAGTGGTGAGAAGTAGTGGTGGAATAATCAGCTGTTTCGCAGAGTGGTGGTAGAATCTGTGAATCTGTATGGAAGGACATCGTTTGGAGTGTTGTTTAGTAATTTTATTTTATCAATAATATATTATTTTAAAAATATTATATAAATAAAATATTAAAAATAATTAAATATACAACTTATATAATATTTATATACATTTATTATAATAAAAAATTAATTAATAATATATATTTTATATATCTATATTAATAATAATATATAATGTAATAATATATAACTATATTAATAATAATGTATATAACTTATAATATTAATGTGATAATATATAATAATATATACCATAATATTAATTTATATATAACTAAATTAATAATAATTTATAAGTTATTAACTTAACAAGTTAATAATATATATATAATAATAATATTAATAATACATATAAGTTAATAAGTTATTACTTAATATTAATAATAATATTAATTATATATATAAGTTAATAATAATATTTTAATATTAAAAAAAACAAAGGCAGCAGCGCTGCAACCTGCTGCTTTTTCTAAGTCGCGGAAGTTTTCCGTGACTCAAAAATAGCAGGTTTATTTTATCAATAATATATTATTTTATAGATATTATATAAATAAAATATTATAAATAATTAAATATACAACTTATATAATATTTAAATACATTTATGCATAATAAAAAATTAATTAATAATATATATTTTATATATCTATATTAATAATAATATATAATGTAATAATATATAACTATATTAATAATAATGTATATAACTTATAATATTAATGTAATAATATTATTAATAATATATATCATAATATTAATATATATATAACTAAATTAATAATAATTTATAAGTTATTAACTTAACAAGTTAATAATATATGTATAATAATAATATTAATAATACATATAAGTTAATAAGTTATTAAGCAATATTAATATTATTAATAATAATATTAATAATATGTCTAAGTTAATAATAATATTTTAATATTATAAAAAACAAAGGCAGCAGCGCTGCAGCCTGCTGCTTTTTCTGAGTCGCGGAAGTTTTGCGCGACTCAGAAATAGCAGGCCATTGCTAATTTTAGCGGTGGCTGATGCCACTGGAGAGCTCCAAAACAATTGTTTGGTGTGGCGTTTTGAAAAACCGCGGCACCCCACCCGTAAAACGCCGTGCCAAACAGAGCCTAAGTGTTTGTGTAAGAGCTACTTCTAGTGCTTCAGAAGTTCAACTCTTAGGCTTCATTTGGTTCGGCTGTGGCGGGTCGATCCGGCGGGTGGAAACGGAGTGTTCGAATTGGAGGGGGAGGTGACTTCTCCAAACGGAGCTTTTTGGGGCGTTTCTCAAGGCGGGCGGGTGGAAACGGATCAAATGCCACCGGAGGTTCATTTGTTTACCCGCCTTCCGGCAGCGTTTGCTCCAAACGGAGAGGCAAAACGTCGAACCAAATAGGGCCTTAGTTTTCACTCTGGAAGTATGACATACCTGCATTTCATGTGAGTTGGGGAATTCAAAATTCTGTTTTGTATTTGGAGAATCTTTTTAAATTAACATTCCAGATGTATATGCTCTAATTTTAGTATTTCTGTTTTCTTGTAATCTATAAATATTCGAAATGTTATTCATGCACAGCTCGTGATTTGATTGCATTTATTGAAATTTCTTTTGTGGATTATCTCAGGCTGCATAACAACGAAGGAACTGGGTACAGTGATGCGTTCACTGGGTCAGAATCCAACTGAAGCGGAGCTGCAGGACATGATTAATGAAGTGGATGCAGATGGCAATGGGACAATTGACTTCCCAGAATTCCTCAACCTCATGTCCCGCAAAATGAAGGATACAGACTCTGAGGAGGAGCTCAAGGAGGCCTTCCGGGTGTTTGACAAGGATCAGAATGGGTTCATCTCTGCTGCCGAGCTTCGCCATGTCATGACAAACCTTGGGGAGAAGCTGACAGATGAGGAGGTTGATGAGATGATCCGCGAAGCTGATGTTGATGGTGATGGACAAATCAACTACGAAGAGTTTGTCAAACTCATGATGGCCAAGTAAACAACATTCCTGTGTTTTTTCTATGATAATGGAAAAGTGAAGAATCATTCAGAAGTTCTGATGGAAGATGGATTTCCTGCCTTTCTTCCTCTTAGTTATTATCCTTTTTAGCTCTAGATCTTCCTCTTAGTTATCCTTTTTAGCTCTAGATCTTCCTCTTAGTTATCCTTTTTAGCTCTAGTTTTGGAGGAAAAGAAAGAGAAAAAAAAAAAAAAAAGTAGGCGAGCTGTGCTCCCTTCTTGTTCTATGTGCTTGTGTTTTTGTTTCCACTATTTCTGTAGGTTTCCATAAATCGAAATAATTTCTTTTTCCGACTGCTTGGGAATAGCATCATTAGTTCCATGTCTGTATGCAGATTTATCCTTCTTTTCCTATTGTTGGAGACTGAAACATTGAAGATTGCTCTGTTCAAAAGGCTATCTGATGATTGTTATTTCTCTGTTTTTTTTGTTCTTATAAGTTTGTTGAAGAGTACTATGTTTTTGTCACAGTTCTGATTGCTTAATAATTAAAGGGACTCCACAGGTTTTCTACAGGTATTTTTTTGAGGTGACTGAAGCATCACAGCAATACACGTATTAAGATCCCATTCCTTTTGTCTTAATACTACTAATTCCATGGCTGTTTCTGTTCATAGGTTCCAGATAATACAACAACGACACTCAAGCATTTATCCCACTATAATGGGGTCGTCTATATGGATCCTTTGTCGTCATTGTGCCCTATCTTTTGTCATAATCTCACTAATGCCCAAGTACATCATGTCTTTCCTTATAGTTTCATTCCAAGTCTTTAATGGTCTACCCCTCTCTCGTCTAACATTAGTAGTGTCTAGACTCTCACAACGTCTAACAGGTGCCTCTAATGGTCTCCTTTGTACATGTCCAAACCATCTTAGTTGAGCTTCTCACATCTTCTTTGCAATTGGTGCTACTCCTGTCTTATCCCTAATACATTCATTCCTAATTTTATCCAGTCTCGTGTGTCCACACATCCACCTAAGCATTCTCATCTCTGCAACTCCCATTTTTTGCTCATGTATACAATCTAAAATTTTGTGAAGTAGGAACACTCAATTAACAAAGACTAATAAATCAGAAGCAAGTTGAAGAACAAGATTCACAATTAAATTAGGGGATTGTTAACCGCAGACCAAATATGACTATTCGCAGACCAAAAAAGGCACTTTTAAAAGGCGTTAAATATTCCCCTTCCTTTCTGAAATCCTTTATTCACAAACCAACCCTAATTCCTTTACTCTTCCCAGCAACCCGCCCTCGATCATTTCCTCTGCATCTTCCCCTCTCTCCCTCTCCCAACCCTCGATCTCACGCTTGCGTCGCCCGACTACTTGCCGAAGTCGCCCGACGTTGCCCGCCTGCATCACTCCGCGCTCCGCAGCTTCCCCTCTCTCGCATCTTCCCAGCCACCAGCCCGACGTTGCCCGCCTGCTCGCCGAAGTCACCCGCCTGCTTGCTGACGTCGCCCGCCTGCTTGCCGACGTCGCCCGCCCGCTCGCCGACAAAGACCGCCTGCTCGCCGACATCGCCCGCCTGTAATGGTGGTGCCCTCTAGGTCACCGTTCGCTGCACGCGAATTGATTTTGATTTTCACCTCTTTATGTGATGCTCCATGAAGCGGCCGGAGGTGGTGGCGGGGTGAGGCTTCAGGTATGCAAAAGTTGCCGCCTGCAAAGGTGATGCGAGTTGATTTTGATTTTCACCTTTTTATGTTATATACATTGTTTGTTGTGGGGATGAGGAGGGGGAGGAGGAGGGGGAAAGCTGCAGAAAATTAAGAACAAATTATTTAGTAGTGAAATTCGTGGAGAAATGAATTAGTTCTTGTTTGTTTGAATTAGACAAGTGAGACAAATTAAGAACAAAGTTGTGTGTTCCTTTTATAGAGTTAAGGGGAGGAGTCTAATTATTGTTGTGGTGTTGGTGCTTCAGATTTTTTGATGCAGGTTATATATATATATATATATATATATATTGATGTAGACTTCAATTTTGGTGGTAATGAACTATGCCCTTGTTGGTGTACTCCTTGATATTTTTTTTACTTTTAATGTTGGTTTGCGAATAACAATAATTTCTGTGAATAACAATTTTGAGTATCTTTGGATCTGCGAATAGTAATAATCTGCGAATAGCCATATTTGGTCTGCGGTTAACAATCCCCTTAAATTAATAGTCTTTTTTACAGTGTGAGACATACATTGCGAGAATGATTTCGCAATGCACCCGATGAGGAACACAAAAAAGACAAGTACAAGAAACTGGCGGACAACACATTGTAACCGCCCAAGCCACCTATCCGCCAAGGATAACTGCCAAGTCTACCAAACTGCCAGACCGCACCCTTGGCCGCGCAAACTGTTGCTTACTGACTGCTGAAGATAACCCTGTCCGCAACTTCTGGTCGCCTAACCGCGAGGTCGCCTAACCGCTGAAGTCACCGCGAACAATTAAAATGAAACTGAGCTGCCGCCTAACCGCAACTCCTGGTCGCCTAACTGCCAAGTGTACAACCCCGTATTCGCCCCTATATAGTTTTAGGGTTTTTGGACATATGAGCACTCTCGGTGGCCAATTTTGGCTCGAGCTTGGAAATATACTAGTAGGGGGAGGAAGAATCAGCATCTTCCCCCGGGCCCTTTAGAGGGGCGGGTGCGGCAAGATGGCCGGCACCCCCCTGGCTTGCTAGGTGCGAGGTGGGATGGCGGGACTGGCTGGGGACCAGGATCCCGCCCCCGACACCCTGGCCTTGAGCAGGGGCGAGACCGGGCGGCCGACCCTCTCGCCCCAGGCGGCTAGCCCGCGGGGGGAGACCGGGCGGCCAGCCCTCTCGCCCCAGGCGGCTAGCCCGCAGGGCGAGACGGGGCAGCCGGCCCTCTCGCCCCAGGCGGCTAGCCCGCGGGCGAGACGGGGCGGCCAGCCCTCTCGCCCCAGGCGGCTAGCCCGCGGGGCAAGACGGGGCAGCCGGCCCTCTCGCCCCAGGCGGCTAGCCCACGGGGCGAGACGGGGCAGCCGACCCTCTCGCCCCAGGCGGCTAGCCCGCGGGGTGAGACGGGGCAGCCGGCCCTCTCTCCCCAGGCGGCTAGCCCGCGGGGCGAGACGGGGCAGCCGGCCCTCTCGCCCCAGGAGGCTAGCCTGCAGGGCGAGACCGAGCGGCCAGCCCTCACGCCCCAGGCGGCTAGCCCGCGGGGCGAGACCGGGCGGCCAGCCCTCTCGCCCCAGGCGGCTAGCCCGCGGGGCAAGACCAGGCGGCCAGCCCTCTCGCCCCAGGCGGCTAGCCCGCGGGGCGAGACCGGGCGGCCAGCCTTCTCGCCCCAGGAGGCTAGTCCGTGGAGGGTTCGCCCTCCGCCCCCTAGACCCATGTGGACCATGCTTTTGCCGTTGTGTCCCCCGGGGGTGGAATAACCTCTTTATCCCCCGGCGTGACTGTTTTCTATTGGCCCAAGGTATATTGGGCGTCAGGGTATTTCGGGCATTTTGGTCCATCGAATTTGGAAAACTATAAATAGACCCTTAGGGGTGCCTTGGACTTGATCACTTCTTCATTCTCTCTTCATCCTTCAAGGCACCCTAGCTCAAGCATTGGCTAGGGAGGGGGAGATCTCAAAGGTCTTCCGGGTGTGAGGTGGGACCTCCGCGCTAGAGCCGAGGGTCTGTTTCTAGCTTCTTGATCTTTGGTCCGTGACGTTCCTCCGGATGTTGTAGGTGTGAGGTCACCCCTTTCTAGGGACCCTGAACTACACAGAGGTCAATTTTGGATTCAACACCAAGGTCGCCTAACCGCGAGTTGAGCAAACATCTTTATTTGAACTGCAACTCAGTCCGCCAAGGGCGAACTGTGATATCAAGCGGTGAACTGCTAAGGAAGAAGACCGTTTAGTCGCCTATCCGCGACCTGCTGCTAACTGCCCCTGACTGCTATCAGTTATCCACACTGCCTTCAGAACCAGTTTTCTGGCTGCCAACACAACAATAAATATGGTCATTTCACTTAGCTGCCCGGTTAGAAAATTTTAACAGACGAGTTTAACCCGAACTTTAGTTCTTACAGTTTCTGTTAGTTACGACGAGGCCAACACCCCTATTTATAGACGGGCAGACGGATACCGTCACCGCCTAGTGGGATAGGGTAACCGTCAATGACGTGACAGCTAGCAGCACCAGCCCCCTCATCATGCAGACTGACACACCAGACCGCGCGCGCGGTTAAGTGACTGGTACAACAATGCAGACATCATCCTCAGTCGGCGTGGACTTGGGTAAATAACGAGTCGGCCACGCGACCTGAACCTTAACCACACCAAACGTCGGTCTACCATTCTCCGCGGTTAGCAAAAACTAACCGCACAGTTACACTCCAGGGAGCCTGCTAAGATAGACCGTGAGAACAACCATAGCCATGAAGTTGGCTATCCGCCAATTTTATCCGCGCTAACCACACAGGGTCTCAGCGGTCTGTGCGGTCTGCATCATTATGACCGTCCACTTTCTACTTCAACAATTTTAACACTCCCCCTTGAAGTTGGAAGTGGAAGTCAGCCCGAGCAGTCCCCGTAACCGTACAAATGGTCTCTTCGACAACGGCTTTGTGAAGATATCAGCGACATTGTTCTGGCTCTGCACGTATTCCACCATTAGAGATCCCTCCAGCATCTTCTCCCAAACGATGTGATGCTCGATCTCGACTGTTGAAACCGGAATCTGGCTTCTCGTGGAATTCGACCCTTGGGGAGGGGGTGGTCTCGCGCCTACTTTGCTCCTGCAAGAAAAACAACGAAAGAGGCAAGAAAGAACAGACCCAAGGGCTCGGCAGGGAGGTCCCACCACAAACCCGGAAGATCTCTGAGCGCTTCCCCTCCTTAGCCAAGAGCCGAGCTAAGGTACCCTCAGAGAACACTTGAAAATGAGAGTAAGGAGGCAATCCAGAGCGTATCCCCTGAGGTACCCCTTGGGTCTTATTTATAGATTTTCAGAATCTGAACTGCCGATAACCAAAAGGACTGACCTGGAAATACCAAAAGGCCCCTGGTTGGGTCTGCCAACAGCCAAACTCCGCTGTTTTGGATAGCTATGCGCAGTCCAACCTGGTCTGCCAACAGCCAGGCTCCGCTGTTCTGAATAGCTATTCGCACCCATAGGGAGTCAGTTCGCCTCCGATTCCATCCGCGGGAGGCGGGCGAGACCTGGCTCTGGGGTTCGCCTATCCTCACTGGGCGAGTGCGAGCCGATATGGGCGAGCTGCATGTCTTCTGCCGAGTGGATCGGCAGCCTGATCGCGTGTGGGGGGGGGGGTTGGCCGGCGGGTCGCCAACCGCGGGTCCAGCTCGCTCGCCGCGGGTCGCCAGCCCGCTCGCCTGAGATGGGCGGGAGCGGGTCAGCCCTTCTGCCGTATAGCCCGTTTTGCCGCCCTGGTGCGGGTCGCGGGGCCAGGCCCGCTCAACCTCCCTGGCTGGGCCCGCTCGCCGGACACAGGGTTGTACACAATCCCCGCTCTTTTCGAGCTTGAATCAAGCTCGGAAAGAATCATCCAACCCGCGTGTTCGGCGAGCACCGTGCTGAGCTGGCAAGGAATCTTTTGGTGGGCCCCCACTGTCCGGCTATAAATACATACCGCCGACCCCTGTAGGAGGCTCCCCAGATCCCTTTATTTTCTCTGAGCAGACTTTTGTTTCTCGATGCCGGTTAGCGAAGAGGTGCGAGCTCGCCTGGCGGCAGCGGTCCTGCAGACTCAGGAGGAGGCCCTCGAGGCCGCCCCATGGCTAGTACGCGGGTCTCCCGGCCCTCTCTTCAGGCCGGCGAAGGAAAAGATTGTTAGGCGTTCTCTGGCGGGTGACTGCCCGGCCTCCAGCTCGGCGGCGGGTGCTGAGGTCGTCCCTGGGGTACGTGGCCTTCCGCGGATTATCGCTGTCTCTCTGATTTTCTGTTTTGCAGGTAATCCCCTGTAAGGAGGTGGAGAACCGGGGAGGGGATCGTCCCCCTCCTCCGTCGCCTGAGAGGGTCGCGAGTTCTCCAGGTCTGGACCGCCCACCTCCGGAGACCCCCCACCCGCCGGCTTCCCACGGACTGGGAAAATCCCTCGAGACCCTCGAGGGGGAAACCTTTCGGGGTCGGCCGGGCTCTTCTCGCCTATCCGCCGGTGCGGGCGACGTGCCAACCCCTGGTGAGCTGGTATTTACCGTTGGGCTTCGTCTCTTGCTCGCTCCTTCTGACTCGCCTCGTTTGCAGGCTATAAAAGGGCCTCCTCTGAAACCGAGATGAGCGAAGGATATTCGCCCCCGCCCGACGTGGACAGTGTTTCTGACTACCTGGGCGACCCGACCGATGCGGTCGGGATGAAGAGGCAGGTGACGCGGCTGTTCCAGAAACACACACTGCTGCTGCAGGAGATCATGAAGAGGGTCGATGGAGACAAGGCCGAGACTGAGGCCCGGCTCGCGGCCTTGGAGGGCCCTCCGCGTGAAGCAGAAGACGACGACGTCACCTCGCCGGGCGTGCATATAACGCGGGCCGAGGGACATCTTAGGAGCGCCACAGAGCAGGTCGGCATGGCTCAGCGGGAACTGGTGGCGGTTCGCGATTACCACGATCCTCGCGTGCCGCCGCGATCGGGAACGAAGAGGCGGCACAGGTGGAAGTGGGTCGAGTACTGACCCAGTTGTCTGCCCCTCGCTTGCGGGATACTGCGGGGTTGTTGTCATTCCGGAGTTATCTTGTATTCGTAATCTCTAGCGACTCTTTTAGCCCGCCTATGGGCCTAACTTATTACTGCTGAGGTTTATTTGGAAATATCATGCTGTTTTTATTGTTTTCTGTGGGCGGGTTAAGGGAAAGGTCCGTTCTTCCTCTTACGTTGATCGGGGCGAGGGCGAGCCGAGGAGCTCGCCAGACGGGAGTCTCTCGTCTCGCGCGGAACAGCGTGCGGGTGCGGGTTGAGGCTCGCCCGCACTGGTCTTCCGCGGTTGCAGCCGGGCGAGAACCGTGCCGGATCGACCTTTGAGGTGCGGTCGCGCGCGGGAAGTCGAACCGTCAGACTGATTTTTGCTATCCGCACCCCATCTTTCGGCGGGAAGTTTCCCGCCCTCTCTCTTTCCCTATAAATAGGCCTTGCCAGCCCTTATTTCTCCACCGATTCCAAACCCTCCTGCTTCCCGTTCCCCGCGGAGTACCGTCTGTGCTCGCCTTCTGTCTCTTCTTCTCGCGTTCGGCGGCGACTCGATGGGAATGGGCGGAGGCGGCGGCGACGTGGACGGCCGAAGCAAGTGCGCTTGGACCTTCTCCGAGCACGATTTTCCTCGCGCCGTCCTCTCCGAGCGCGAGTACCTGGATGCCCTTGGCGACCACGTTCCGCCGGGCTTTTCCGCGAGGCGGCCCGGGGATGGGGAGAAGATCAACGACCTGTCTAGGGACGAGCTCGCCATCCCTCTCGCTCACTTTGAGGTGGGCCTGCGACTCCCCCTCTGGCCCGAGGTGCGACAGGTGTTGAAGTACTTCGGGGTTGTCCTGGGCCAGATGACCCCGAACTCCATCGCCGTCATGGTGGGGTTCGCCTGCTTCCTGCGAGAGGAGCGAGTGGAGTTCAGCCTCGCCGTGTTCCGGAAGCTGTTCTCCTTCCGGGCGAATCGAGACGGGACGGCCTACTTCTCCAGCGCCCACCTCAAGGTGCGGGAGACAGTAAACAAGAGTCACAATTGGCTCAAGAGATTCCTGTTCGTCAAAGGGGACTTCGGCAACGTCCCCTTCTCGCCGGTGCAACTTAGCGAGGCGAGCTACCGGCCCCCCAGCCTAGGCGGCCACGAAGCTGACCTGTGCGCGTTCTTCGCTGGGAAGAATTTTGAGGTTGCGTTCCTGCGCCGCCATCTTGACGACCTCGCCGCTGTTCCGCCGGGGGGAGGTTTGTCACTCGCCGCTGTTATACCTTATTCCCTTTCTTCCTTTATCTCACCCCTTCCTTCTGTCAGGCGAGCGCGACATCCCTCTTCACCCTCCTTACGAGAGCGCTCGCATTCCCCCCGGGGTTCTCGCCCGTGCGCAGGCCGCGGATGCCGCCCAGCGCGACATCCCCTCGGTCCCGGCCAAGAAGCGGCCGGGTGGCGGACAGCCAGCCCCTCCGCCGAAGGTGGCGAAGACCGTGGATCAACAACTCACCGCGAGCCAAAGAAAGGGCAAGGCCCCCGCAGTCCTGCCGACTGAGGGCCCCTCGCCCCCGCTGGTTGCTTCGACCGGCGACTCCCCGGTCAGGGCGGCGGGCACCTCCGCGTAGCCGGGCGGGTCTCAAGCTGCTGCGGAGCCGGTGCCGAGAGGGCGTCGCAACTTCGGCTACGGCGAGAGGTACCAGGACGAGCTCGGCATCCCACTCCTGGCGTGGGATAAGGAGTCGAACCGCGCGGTGATCTCGACCCTGCTGCCGAGCTGGATGGAGCAGGATACCATCGGCGGGGAGGCGTACAACTTCTCCTTCAGCCTGTACTCGCGCGAAGACGCCGCCATCTATGACAAGGAGGAGACGCGAGTGCTGATTCATGAGAGCGCGCGGGCCCAGCTGCGCGGTCTGGAGCTGGCTCACATGGTGGGGAGGCGCTGCACCCAGGTGGAGCGGAACGCCGCGTCCATCCAAAAGATGGCGGATGAGAAGGAAGTGGCCCGAAAGCTCGCTCAGGCGGACGCGGACCTTCACAGGGGGCGAGCCGACGCTGCCGAGGAGAACCTCGCGCAGTACCTGGGCGGGGTGGTACGTGCTCAACCTGAATTACCCTTCCCCCTTTTCGCGGGCACGGATCACGATTGTTCTTATTCCTTTCCCCAGGACGCGGCGACGGCGAGCCGGATGGGTGCCGAGATCGCCACCCTTGGCCAAGAGAAGGCGGCGTTGGAGGCGCGGGTACGCGAGCTGGAGGCCGCCGCCGCTGTCCCTCCTCCAGACAGCAGGGTCTGCCCGCGCGAGCACCTCTCCGACTACGACCTGGAAGTGCTAATGCAAAAGAACGCGGCCAGCGCAGCGAAATACACGATGCAAACGCTGCGGCGCGCGGATCTGCTTACGAGCGAGGCAGCGGGACTCTCGGCGGAAGACGTGGTGCCGGCGCTGTTTCTCCCCGTGCCGGAGCCTGGCGACAAAGACTTCCAGCCCATTTAGGATTTCTCGACCCAGATCCCGTGTCTTCCCTGCCTTTTGTAATTTACTTTTCAGATGAACATTATTATGTATATCTGTCTGTTTTGAGATGTATGCGCGGGTTGCGCCAATACTTCGTGTTTTTTAGCCATTGCTCTTTTTATAAGTGCTCTCTCGCCCGCTTATTTTTCCGACGCCGTTATTGCCGGATGGCGCGACCTGCCCCCGCGGCCTGGTTCGGACGAGGCGGCTGCCCGTCCGCCGAGCGAGGCGAGCCGGTTCGTCCCTCGAGCGAGGCGAGCCGGCTCGTCCCTCGGCCGTATGCCTATTTCCCTGAGGGCTCTCGCCCAGGCTTTTGCGTTTACTCGGCCGCCTTTCCTGGGGCTTGAGGGTGAGGATATGCTAGGCCCTTTCTCCCTTTTTTCTGACTTACTCTTGTGATTCCGACCTGCTGCTCATGCCTTTTGAGTAATTCCCGGCCTCGCCGGCTAGGTGGGAGTCCGGCAACGTGATTTGTTCTGGGTTGCAGGTTATCGCCTACGAAGCCATTCCATCGAGTGACTTCCGGCCCTGCCAGCTAGGTGGGAGCCTGGCAGCGGGATCTTCTCGAGGCTAGGGATGACACCGAGTGACTTCCGGCCCTGCCAGCTAGGTGGGAGCCTGGCAGCGGGATCTTCTCGGGGTCCAAACACATTCCATCGAGTGACTTCCGGCCCTGCCAGCTAGGTGGAAGCCTGGCAGCGGGATCTTCTCGAGGCTAGGGATGACACCGAGTGACTTCCGGCCCTGCCAGCTAGGTGGGAGCCTGGCAGCGGGATCTTCTCGGGGTCCAAGCACATTCCATCGAGTGACTTCCGGCCCTGCCAGCTAGATGGAAGCCTGGCAGCGGATCTTCTCGAGGCTAGGGATGACACCGAGTGACTTCCGGCCCTGCCAGCTAGGCGGGAGCCTGGCAGCGGGATCTTCTCGGGGTCCAAGCACATTCCATCGAGTGACTTCCGGCCCTGCCAGCTAGGTGGAAGCCTGGCAGCGGGATCTTCTCGAGGCTAGGGATGACACCGAGTGACTTCCGGCCCTGCCAGCTAGGTGGGAGCCTGGCAGCGGGATCTTCTCGGGGTCCAAGCACATTCCATCGAGTGACTTCCGGCCCTGCCAGCTAGGTGGAAGCCTGGCAGCGGGATCTTCTCGAGGCTAGGGATGACACCGAGTGACTTCCGGCCCTGCCAGCTAGGTGGGAGCCTGGCAGCGGGGTCTTCTCGGGGTCCAAGCACATTCCATCGAGTGACTTCCGGCCCTGCCAGCTAGGTGGAAGCCTGGCAGCGGGATCTTCTCGAGGCTAGGGATGACACCGAGTGACTTCCGGCCCTGCCAGCTAGGTGGGAGCCTGGCAGCGGGATCTTCTCGGGGTCCAAGCACATTCCATCGAGTGACTTCCGGCCCTGCCAGCTAGGTGGAAGCCTGGCAGCGGGATCTTCTCGAGGCTAGGGGTGACACCGAGTGACTTCCGGCCCTGCCAGCTAGGTGGGATCCTGGCAGCGGGATCTTCTCGGGGTCCAAACATATTCCAATTCTCTGAGCAAGCTAGACATGACAATCCTGGGGGGGGGGGGGGGGGGTGGAAGAGAAGAAAGTCTTCATTATAACAAATCGCGCCGCTTACAGGAGCTTAGGGAAAAAACCTCTTCAAGTCGTCTCCACTCCAGGTGAGACTCAGGGCCTCGCCCTCTACATTTTGGAGCCGATAGCCCCCTGACCTCAAAGCTTCCTTCACAATGAATGGCCCCTCCCAGCTGGGGTTGAGTTTCCCTACGGATGCTGATCTCCCTGCCGCGTCCACCTTCTTCAGCACCAGGTCCCCTTCCGCGAACTACCTGACCCTGACATGCTTGTCAAAGTATTTTGCCATCCTCCTTTTGACCTCCTCCTGTCGGATGGCAGAAAGATCCCTCAACTCTTCTACCATGTCAAGGGAGAGTCTCAGCCCCTCCCCGTTCTCGGCTTGCCATTCCTCTCGGCCCTCCCTGGCCGTTCCGACTCGCGGCGTTTGGACCTCAAATTCTATGGGGAGCACCGCCTCGCACCCATGGGAGAGCTTGAAGGGGGTCTCCCCCGTGGCCGTGTTTGGGGTGGTTCTAAGGGCCCAAAGAACGGCGGGGAGCTGCTCCACCCAGCTCCCCCTCAAGTTTTCCACCTTCTTCTTGAGGAGATTGACGATGATCTTGTTCGCCGCCTCCACCTGGCTGTTGCTCCTGGGGTGATGGACCGAGGCGAACCTGAGGTCGATTCCAAGCTGCTCGCAGAAGCTGGTGAACTCGGCACTGGCGAACTGGGGTCCGTTGTCGGTGACGATGGCTTGCGGCATCCCGTGGCGACAGATGATCTCCCCCCAGACGAAGTTCCTGATCACTTGGGAGGTCACCTTGGCCAACGCCTTCACCTCCATCCACTTTGAGAAGTAGTCGATCATCACTAGGAGGAACCTTCGCTGGCCGCTGGCCTGGGGGAACGGTCCAACCAAATCCATTCCCCAGATTGCAAAGGGCCAAGGGGCCGTGATACTCTTGAGTTGTTGGGCCGGCTGTAGCTGGAGGGGGGCGAATAGCTGGCACTTATGGCATCTCCTTGCGAACTCTGCGGCGTCCCGGCCCAGGGTGGGCCAGAAATACCCTTGTCTGACTATCCTTCCTTCCAAGGTCCGGCTCCCGGAATGACTCCCGCACTCCCCGGAGTGGACTTCTTCTAGGATCCTCTGTGCTTCACCCTCGGCTACGCAGCGAGCCAACATCCCGGAGAGGGTCTTCCGGTACAGTTGCCCGTCCTTAAGGAGGTAGTAAAGCTGACTTGTGCCTTAGCTTCTTCCTGTCCACCCCCTCCGGATATTCTCCCGTGGAAAGGAAAACTACTACTGGATCCATCCACGAAGGCTGCTGATCGATCTCCATGAGCTCTCCTTCTTCGATGGAGGGGCGGAATAGGTCGGTGATGGTGCCACCTGCTCGGGGGCCGTGCTTCGCCAGTCGGTCGGCCTGTTCATTCTCTCCCCTCGGCACGTGTCGGATGGAGAAGGTCTGGAAGGTCCCTATGACCCTCTTCGCTTTGGCCAAGTATAATTGCAAAGTGGGCTCCCTTGCTTCGAACTCCCCGTTGATCTGGGAAGCCACCACCATGGAGTCGGTTAGGACCTCCACATCCAGCACCCCCAGCTCTCTGGCCAGGCGCAGCCCCGCTATCACTGCTTCGTACTCGGCCTGGTTGTTGGTAATGGGGAAATGCACCACCACCGTCTGCTCAATCTGAGTCCCTTGAGGGCTCTCCAGAACCACTCCTATCCCGAGAGAATGCCTTCCTGAGGCTCCGTCCACCCTCACCTTCCAAGGAGTCGGGCAAGTGAGCTCCTCCTCTGCTACTTCTACCACGTAGTCGGCCAGGAAGTCGGCCATCGCCTGAGCTTTGATCGAGAGCCGCGGAACGAAGGAGACATCGAACTCGCTTAGCTCCACCGACCACTTGGCCAGCCGGCCTGAGTGCTCCACCCCCTCGAAGATGTTGCGGAGAGGATGGTCGGTCACCACTCGGATCGAGTGCGCCTGGAAGTAAGGCCGTAGCCTCCGGGCCGAGATGATTAATGCGAAAGCAAGCTTCTCCAGGATCGGATACCGGAGTTCGGCCTTCCTCAGGACCCGGCTGACATAATAAATGGGGAGCTGCCTCTTCCCCTCTTCACGTACTAAGACGGAGCTCAAGGCCACTGCCCCGACCCCGAGATATAAGAACAAGTCTTCACCCTCCTTCGGCCCCTGGAGCAGCGGGGCCTATGTTAGCTGCGCCTTGAGGGCCTGGAACGCCTCCTCGCATTCCTTAGTCCATTCGAACCTCTGGCCTCCCCTCAGCGTTTGGAAGAAGGGGGAGCACTTCTCCCCTGCCCGAGAAAGGAAGCGGCTCAGTCCTGCTAGCTTCCCTGTCAACCGTTGGACCTCCTTTGCATTCCGCGGGGGCCCCAGCTCCAGGATAGCCTTGACCTTGTCTGGATTCGGCTCGACCCCCGCGGGGGTGAGGAGGTGCCCCAAGAACTTCCCCCAGCTAGCCCCGAAAACACACTTAAGGGGATTCAGCCGCATTTTATATCTGCGCAGGGTGGCGAACGTCTCCTCCAGGTCCCGGAGGTGGGAATCCACATCCCGGCTCTTGATCATGAGGTCGTCCACGTACACCTCCAAGTTCCTTCCCTTCTGCTCCTTAAAGACCCTATCCATCATCTTTTGGTAGGTGGAACCGGCGTTCTTCAACCCGAACGGCATCATCTTGTAGCAGTAGCAACCGTCCCCTGTGATGAATGAGACATCCTTGATGTCTGGGGGGTGCATCCTGATCTGATGGTAACCTGAAAAGGCATCTAAAAAACTCATTACAGAAAAGCCGACGGCTGAATCAACCAGCGCGTCGATCCGAGGCAAAGGGTAACAGTCCTTAGGACAAGCTTTATTAAGAAGGGAAAAATCGATACACAACCGCCAGCGGCCGTCTCCTTTTTTGACCATCACAACGTTGGAGACCCAGCCGGGGTACTGAATTTCGGACACGAAGCCAGCTTTGAGAAGCTTCGCCACCTCCTCCCTGATGGGTTCCGCCAGCTTGTCCGCCGTGGACCTCTTCTTCTGCTGGACGGGGCGTGTTCCCGGGTCCAGGTTGAGGCGGTGGCAAGCCACGTCCGCGTCAACCCCCGGCATCTCCGCGACGCTCCAGGCGAAGATGTCCACGTTCTTCTGGATGCACTCCAGCATCCTGCCCTGGTCCTCCGGGGTCAGCCCCCCGCTGACGCGGATCTTCTCCACCCTGCCTCCGCGGGTGAGCACTTCCAGCTCCACCACCTCCTCTGCGGCCTCCAGCCTGGACTGCTTCCCCCATCCTTCGGCGTCTCCTTCCTCCAGAACGGGGACCTCTACCTCCATCTCCCCTCTCACGGCCCTTACTTTGACCACTTCCTCCAAATCCCCTCCTTCCGCCTTCTCTGCGCAGCCCTTCACCCCCAGCTCCACCTCTCCGGCTTCCTGCTCGTCCTCCTCCATCCTCCGCCCCATCTCCTCGGCTCCTTCCTGCCAAGAGATGGTGTTCACCGCGGTGACGTAGCACTCCCGCGCCACCTTTGGGTCTCCCCTAACCCTGACCTGCACCCCCTCAGCGTTGAACTTCAAGCACTGATGGAAAGATGAGGGGACGCAGCGGAAGGCGCTGATCAGGGGCCTCCCGAAGATTGCGCTGTAGCTGCTGGGGGCGTCCACAATGACGAACTTGCAGTTTCGGGACTGCCCCCCCAGGGTGACATGGAGGCCGACTCCTCCCTCGACCTCCTTCCTTTCTCCCGAGAACCCGAACAAGGGCCCGTCCGAGGCCAGCACCCTCTTAGCCTCCACCTGCATCGCTTCAAACGCCTTTTTGAAGACGACGTTTACGGAGCTCCCATTGTCCACGAGGATCCGAGAGACAGTGAAGTTCTCGATGGCGGCCTTGATGACCAGCGCATCACAGAACGGATCCTCGTGGTCCGGCATATCACTTCTGGAGAAGGTGATCCTCTCCTCTGGCGGCGGGGTTTGGGACGTCGAGGCGACGCTCCGCCGGTACATGGTGTGGAGACTTGCCTTGCGGGAAGCCTCGATCCCCACTCCACCGTGGATCACTCCGATCCCTCCTCGGGTCCCCACGTCCACCCGGTCTTCACAGCGATCCTCCTCCGCCCGAGGCAGGACCTCCTCGATCCTCACTTCCTGCCGCGCCTCCTCCTGCTGCTGCTGCCGCCCCCTATTCCCCCTCATTTCCAGGAACTCCGGGCACGTGGCTGTTGCGTGCCCCTCTTCTTGATGGAAGTCGCAGTAGGGCAGCTCCACCCTGAACTCCCTTCTCCTCCTTCTCATGATCCCCCTCCTGGCTCCCAGAGCTATGGCCATGGCCTCCTCTTGATCGGGGAGCCGGGGCCTCTGACCTTGCCTCCAGCCCGGTGGGTGGAACTGGTCCTGTCCTCCCTGATAGTGGCCCCTTCCGAAGTTCCCCCTCTGTGGCCCCTGCCCCTGCCACTCAGGCCTCCAGCCCAGCCGACGGTCGGGCTCCTGGTGCCCCCACCTCGGCGGCTGCTGCCATTGGGGCTGCCTCTGCTCCCTCTGCTCCCTTTGCCTAAGCTCCCCCCTTCTCTCTTCCTGTCCTCTTCCTCCCTTCGACTCCTTTTCCTCCTCAGTCGCCCACCTGGCCAACTTCCTTGCAAATTCCGGGTTCGACGCCTCCCCGTCGACCTCTCTCGCCGCCCTCTCCATCAGCTCCTCGTAGGAGAGGGGGGGAATTCTCTTCAGCTCCATGCGGAAGAAACCCTGCTGCAGGCCCAGGGTGAAGGCCATCATCAGACTGTGGCCCGGCATCTCCTGGACCTGGGTAACCTCCTCCTGGAACCGATCCACATAGCTCCCCAACGTCTCGTTCACCCTCTGCTTTATGTGGAACAGGGACTCAGACTCCTTCTTCCTCTTCTTTGAGGTAGTGAACCTCAACATGAACCCTCGGCGCAGGTCCTCGAAGCAATAGATGGAACTGGCTGACAGCTGGTGGAACCACTCCCTTGCCTTCTCTCGGAGGGTGATGGCGAAGAGACGACACTTGAATCCGTCCGACATCTGACGGATGGAGACTACGTCCTCGAACCACTGGACGTGCTGAACCGGGTCTCCCTTCCCGGTGTAGTAGGTCATCTCGGGCTCCCTGAACTCGTCTGGTACTGGAGCTGAGGAGACCAGCTCGCTGAAGGGGCTGCCTCCCCCCACCTGGCGGGCCGGCGAGTCTCGCGGGCCCAACTCGCCGAACCGGCCTCGGCCTGCCGAACCGGGGAAGAGCTCGCGCCCCGGGAGCTCGCTTCCTCGGGCCTCCTCGGCCACCTCCTTCCTGGCTCGCCTGCCGGGAGCGTCCTCGCCTAAGGAGGGGGTAGCCGCGATCGGGATCGCCGGAGTCGAGCACTCGGCCCGCGTGCCGAGTGCGATCTTGACTAGAGTCAGCACCTCATTCCTGAAGTCTTCAAACATTCCCACCGTTGCAAGAGGTGGCGGGGGTGGCGAGTCCTGTCTGTCAGATCCTTGACCTCCCGTCATTGAGCTTGCCGAAGCTTTTCTGCACTGACCACTGTCCACGCTCACCGCACCAAAATGTTGAAACCGGAATCCGGCTTCTCGTGGAGTTCGACCCTTGGGGAGGGGGTGGTCTCGCGCCTACTTTGCTCCTGCAAGAAAAACAACGAAAGAGGCAAGAAAGAACAGACCCAAGGGCTCGGCAGGGAGGTCCCACCACAAACCCGGAAGATCTCTGAGCGCTTCCCCTCCTTAGCCAAGAGCCGAGCTAAGGTACCCTCAGAGAACACTTGAAAATGAGAGTAAGGAGGCAATCCAGAGCGTGTCCCCTGAGGTACCCCTTGGGTCTTATTTATAGATTTTCAGAATCTGAACTGCCGATAACCAAAAGGACTGACCTGGAAATACCAAAAGGCCCCTGGTTGGGTCTGCCAACAGCCAAACTCCGCTGTTTTGGATAGCTATGCGCAGTCCAACCTGGTCTGCCAACAGCCAGGCTCCGCTGTTCTGAATAGCTATTCGCACCCATGGGGAGTCAGTTCGCCTCCGATTCCATCCGCGGGAGGCGGGCGCGACCTGGCTCTGGGGTTCGCATATCCTCACTGGGCGAGTGCGAGCCGATATGGGCGAGCTGCATGTCTTCTGCCGAGTGGATCAACAGCCTGATCGCGTGTGGGGGGGTTGGCCGGCGGGTCGCCAACCGCGGGTCCAGCTCGCTCGCCGCGGGTCGCCAGCCCGCTCGCCTGAGATGGGCGGGAGCGGGTCAGCCCTTCTGCCGTATAGCCCGTTTTGCCGCCCTGGTGCGGGTCGCGGGGCCAGGCCCGCTCAACCTCCCTGGCTGGGCCCGCTCGCCGGACACAGGGTTGTACATCGACGTGCTTAGTCCGCGCGTTACAAACTGGATTAGTCACCAGCTTAAGAGCTCTCTCGTTTTCACCGCGTGGCAGAGTAGGATCTTGCATCTTCTCATAGATTTCCTCCACCAATCTCCTTTGTCAGATGACTTCCTGAGCTGCTATGGAAGACACCTTGTATTCCGCTTTAGTGGTGGAGACGGAAACAAAATTATGCTTCTTGCTACACCATGAGATAGTTGTCGATCTGCACATGAAGACGTAACCAGACGTTGACTTCTGATCGTCCGAATCTCCACCATAATCAGCATCCGTGTAACCTTGCAGGTTGAAGATCGTGTCCTTATAAAAGAGACTCATATCTGAGGTGGACTTCACATATTTCAGGATACTCTTTGCCGCCACCAGATGAGGTTTTCGCAGCTCCTGCATATATCAACTTACTCGGCCCACGATATAAATAATATCCGGCCTTGTAATCGTCAGATATATCAGGCTCACAACAAGAGCCCGTAAAACCAAGGGATTTGGAAGAACCCTTCCCTACCATTCCCTCATCACATCGAAGTTTAAGACCAAACTCCAGTGGAGTAGAGCTGCTCTTTCTCTCCCGCATACTGAATCGCCTCACGATCCGCTCCGCATAGCCTTTTTGGGAAACAAACACACCACTCTTTTTCTTCTCCACATCGAGACCAAGAAAATGGTGGAGCTTCCTAAGATCCTTCATCTCAAATCTGATAGCTAGCTCCGCCCCGAGCCTAGCTACCTCATCTTCTAAGTTCCCTGTGACGATCATATCGTCAACATACAACAGTACCAAGACTTTAAGCTCTCGCTTTTTTTACGAACATGCTTGAATCAGAATCTGAGACAAAGTATCCGCAGGACTGGAGGTATTCTGCGATGTTTTCGTACCACGCCAGAGATGCCTGCTTCAAGTCATAGAAGGCCTTCTTCAGTTTACAGACTTGTCATGGATGTTCTTTAAATACATATCCAGGTAGCTACACCATGAAGATATCTTTGTCAATTTCTCTGTAAAGAAATGTGTTCTTTACGTCTAGCTGTCAAATTTTCCTTCCTTGGCAAGCCGACAAGGAAATCACCACTCGAACTGAAATCATTTTGGCCATAAGACTGAGCGTCTCCTCATATTCTTCTCTGTACTGCTGGGAGAACCCCCGTGCTACAAGGCGAACCTTGTATCGCTCAATACTACTGTCAGGCTTCTTCTTAATTTATAAACCCACTTACAGGTAACATGAGTCACGTCATCGACCTCGGGCACAAGATCTCAACTCTCATTCTTCCTGAGAGCGGCCATTCATCATCCATGACATCTTCCCACTGCTTAATCCCAGTGGCGTTCTCAAAGCATGACGACTCCCGCTCGTCCAGAGGACCTGCAAAAAAACATGAGACAAAGCTCACCATGTTCCCGTCCTTGTACCGAGCTGGTGGAATAATGGTCGTCTTCGACCTCCGCAAGGTCTGACCTTGATCCACCACACCGGCTGCTTCTTCTGCATCAACTCTTCTCCCAGGCACACTAGGATCATCGCTCCCCCTGCTTCCAGAACCAGAAGCACCCACCCCTGAGCTAGAGCTCTTGGAGACACAGGCAGCTCCACCAGAAGATCACCAATAACTCCTTGCCTTCAATACACCATACTCTTCTGTAGTTTCATAGAAGAACTACCCTGTTATGATGTCAACTCGTCAAATACTACATCCCTTGTGACGACAAATTTCTTTGTCTCAGGGTCCATGCACTTTCAGCCTTTCTTCCGCTCGTCGTAGCCAATGAAGACAAGCTTCCTTGTTTTCGCCTCCAGCTTCATCCTGAGCGCGTCTGGAACGTGCACGTAACAGGTGGATCTAAACATTCGAAGGTGTACCATGCTAGGGTTCTACTTGAACATGAGCACATGTGAAGACTTCATGTTGTTAGGGCTTAACGACATCCGGTTGATAACATATACTCCGCAAGACATTCCCTCCGCCCAAAAGGCCCTAGGAATTCCTTTGAAGTGAAGCCAACACTTGCAGGTCTCTGCCAGATCGCGGATCTTCCTCTCCGCAATACCATTTTGTTGTGCACCGAAGAGAGGTACTCTAACCCGCTCTCCTGCGGGCTTGGTTGTGGCAGGTTGTGTTGTCGTCTTCTTCCCTTAGAATTCCTTGAGAAGGTCGAGGCACACGAGCCGCTAGATTTGCTCATTTAAGCGCATGCATTCCTCCGTGTCATGCCCATGACTTTGATAGCAGTAGCAGTAATGGGATTGGTCCCCCCTGCTTGAGGCACTACTATAAAAATGACCTTTTGTCACAGGTTTTTTTTCCACGGGGGAAAACCGTGGCTAATAATGAAGTATTAGCCACGATACCTATTTCGTGGCTAATAAGTTAGTATTAGTCACAGATGACTAATTCGTGGCAAATAAAAACGTTTTTGTCATGGTTTGCATATTTCGTGGGTAATAAACTAGTATTAGCCACGGAAGCCTAATTTGTGGCAAAAAGGGGTATTTTTAGTCCCACACCGCCAATTAAAACATCAATTTCGGGTTTATATTGCCCATTCCGCAATGAGTGTTTGAATTAAGCTGGGCTCGCGGGCGGGCTCGCGGGCGGCGACGCGGGCGGGCGGGCGGCGGCGGGCGGCGGCTGCGACGGGCGGCGGGCGGCGGGCGGCGGGCCGTGCCGACAGAATCTTTTTTATGTGAGTAACTATCGTTTGTTACAGGCCCTTTAGCCACGACAATTGAACTGTGGCAAAGAAGGAGCTTTTAGCCACAACAATTGAATTGTGACTAATAATTGCTGAAAACAGGCCGTTTAGCCACGATTTTAATTCGTGGCTAAAATTCGTGGCTAAAACGTATTTGCACGGATTCAGCGTGGCTAATACTATTAGCCACGCTCGCATTGTCCACGCCCATTTGTCGTGGGTAGGCCGTGACTAAAAGGTTTTAGCCACGATTTTGGACTTTTAGCCACGACAATCTACCGTGGCTAAAAGTCTGTTTTCTTGTAGTAAGGGGAGCGTCTTGGGCCTTCAAAGCAGAGGGTGGTTCCTGATGGCGTGCATGACTTCCACGTGAGAAGCGTTGAGCGGGGTGAAGTGTTGTTGATCCCCAGCCTGCGAAGTTCCACCGAGGTGCCTGTTTCTCTTCCCTGGTATCGGGCTCAGCCTCTTTTCCTTCTTCTTTCATTGACTACCTCATTCTTGCAGGAAGAGTGCTTTCCTGAAAGTGATGCCTTCGTTGGTCGGTGCCACCCGACCCCGTGCATAATACGTGGCACAAACCACTCTACTGAGCAAGCGTTAGTGTTATCAAAGGCACAAGGCGCACCAAGGTGCAAAGGGGCCCTGAAGCCTAGACGCAAGGCGCAAGTGCGCGCCTGAGGTACTTGAGACGCAAAAATAGGGGGAAAAGGAAATTGGGCGAATTGGACGGGCAATTCGCTGAAATTGAGTGAATTGATCGGTCAATTCACTGAAATTGAGCGAATTGGGCGGCCAATTCGCTGAAATTGAGCGAATTAGGCTGCCAACTTGCTGAAATTGAGCGCCCAATTCGCACGTGTTCTTCCTATTTTTATTTTTTTTATCAAATTTATTACTTACAAAGTACAAAAATTGAAAGAAAAGAGATATTGGACAATAATATCGGCATCAGATATGATTTGATGAATGAAACTGAAAAAGAAAAATAGCTAGACATCATGAAAAAGCAGCAAAACAACAAAGTTGTACAAGTTTGAAGCGTAGAGGCATGAAGTGCAATACCTAGGATGGCCAACCATATGTGTAAATGATCTTCCTTTCTGATTCATCGATATAGTGCAATGAAGTTGTTGACTTCTTCCTCTTCTTCATTAGAGCCAACATCACTATAATTAAAA
Source organism: Platanthera guangdongensis (assembly GCA_039583875.1). Taxonomy (NCBI): domain Eukaryota; kingdom Viridiplantae; phylum Streptophyta; class Magnoliopsida; order Asparagales; family Orchidaceae; genus Platanthera; species Platanthera guangdongensis. The sequence goes on along the minus strand of CM077153.1, from coordinate 50,128,314 downwards.
AACATGTTCCGAAACATAACTGTTGAAACAAAAAATTTGATCTCTTGTGTAGTTCACCTTTGGCGAAGGGGTGATCGCACACCTACTTCTCTCCTGCAAGCCAAATAACAAAGGAAATGAGAAGGGAACTGACCCAAGGGCTCGGCGTGGAGGTTCCGCCACACACCCGGAAGATCTTAGAACGTTTCCCCTCCTTAGCCAAGTGTCGAGTTATGGCAACCTCAGAAAGCGCTAAAATACTAGAGAGCAAGTAAGCATGCCCTCTGAGGTTCCCCCTTGGGTCTATTTATAGTTTTCTGGGAACGGTCTGCCAACAGCCAACCTCCGCTGTTCTGGACAGCTATCCACAGCCCACTTGGGGCAAAATAGCAGACCTTCAAGCCGGGCGAGTACTCCAGCAGGTCGAGTACTCCAGCAGGGCGAGTTGTAACATCTCGATTTGCGCTAGGCCTCTCGTGCGCACTTTTAAGTCAGGAGAGCTGACTTGGGCTCAGGGTGTGCTGGCAGATATGCTTGCACCTGAGTAGGGGAGGATGTGTTGATTCCTCCCGAGAAGGACACGAGTAGTGACACGGGCGTGTACCTACTCGTGTGACACTCTTGTAAATTTTGCACCTTCTTTGTGATCCTTCTAGAGAAGGACACGGGTAGTGACACAGGCATGTCCCTACCTGTGTGGTACTCTTGTAGATTTTGCGCCTTCTTTGTGATCTTTCCAGAGAAGGACATGGGTAGTGACATGGACGTGTCCCTACCGGTGTGTGCCCAATCCAAGACTACCCATGACATGTGTAGTGACCAGAGCTCGGCGAAAATCGTCGAGCAGAGCTCGGCGAAACGTCGAGCAGAGCTCGGCAAAACGTCGAGCAGAGCTCGACGAACATCGTCTAGCAGAGCTCGACGAAACGTCGAGCAGAATTCGTCGAGCGCAGAATTCTCCCTTGGCGACGTAGAGGGGTTTCCTCCTAAAAAGGAAGACGTAGCAACCGTTAGCCATAATACTAAGTGGCTATCACATCCGCTCCCCCGACGACTCCTCGTCACCGAGCGGAGAAAAGAACAAGAGTACAATATATATAAATAAAATAGTAGTACAAACAGGTGCTATAGAGTGAGAAATATCAAGTATATCAGCAGTATAATAAATGAGTAAGCAATCTACTCTAGCAGTTCTATCATCTACAACAGTATATGAAAAATGTAAAGCTACAATAGAAAGTAACTCAACTTATATGAATGCCCATACAGACATATAAGTTGAGGATCGACTTAGCAGTAAAGTAACTCATCGTATAAGAGTGCTCATACAAACTTATACAATGAGGATCTTGCGTATGCAATGTAATGTAATGTCATGAATGCAATGCAATGACTCACTCATGATCATGCACATGCAACTACTATGTCGACACAGACTTGTAGTTCCCACTTTTCGAGCAGGTAGCTAACCTCTCAGGCGTCAACCGTCGTGACCAGGCGGTGACAGTAGAGCGGGCTTCTCCACTACTAGGCGGGCATCCACACTACTAAGCCTAGGCCTCCGTACGCCTCAACGCTAAGAACACAACAGCGGAGCTGACATGCGTATTATGGCTCAGAAGGGGTCTCAGGTAGATGTGCTCCAAGAGCCAACCCAACTAGCCTATCTTGTGGCGCGAAAGGTGCCTTTGGGAGCGTATCACCAAAGGACCAAGGCCAACCACCCACTGACACGGAGGGTGCCTCGGGAAGTAACCACCGAGGACCAAGGCCCAACCGTCCAAGTCTAACTGTCGACTCCCGTCGGTGTGACGACTGGCTAACCCGTAGACCTGTCACACTATCCTTAACTCAGGATTACGACACCGCGTGTCGACTCACATCACATACATTTCACATACGGGGCTCCACATTGAGCCCCCTTTTCATTATTCACATTTCGTGCTCAACAACACACAAGAGCTCAACACCGAGTCTCTTACCAATACATAATTCCAGTGTGGCAACACATACGTACTTTCAACCCTTCCACATTTTCGTGCATCCAAGCACACCAAGGGTTTACCATCAACATAATGGTACTCCACACATGTTCACCAACCATTTGGTTATCATAATTACATGTATACTATGAGCACATGACTTTAACATCACTGGTTACAATTCTTTTACCAAGTTTGAGCTATTCGTGTACATATGGATCTACCAACTAAAAGCCATCAACCATTTGTTCATCGCAATTACTACAAATTATGTACAACAATCTTCAAGTAAATCTCATCATTATTCATTGTATTACCATTATCAAGTACATCTCTATCGATTCACATATTTAAGTCATTCCTACCATCCCAACTCGTCAATCCATTCGTTCACTAACCTCCATCAAATCACCTCGATCGAGTACACTTTATTACACCATTTGTTCATTAGGGATCTATCCAACAAATGTCATTAACATATTTTATCACAATTACTTATAGACTAAATTCAACAAAACATTAACGTTAATATACTACAATCTCTCTACCAAACTCAAAGTCGATACAAAACAAACACGAGAACTATATATGCAGGAATGATTACTATACAAAAAATTCGATCTGGGATTCCCGAGGATACTAGAATCCGGTGAAGGCATGTAACCGCTCGTTGGAAAGGTATTTCCAAGGGCTATGACTTTTGTGTTTAGTCGAAAGCCTAGATCTGGCTGCATCATATCTGAAAACAGCCTTGAAGATTGCTGCGTGTAGAAAACAGATTTCTGTGCGCATCTTAATTCAGATCGAACGTCATCGGTTTGTCTTCTTCCTCCAACCAAACTTTCCAAATAACATACAAAATTTCTCCTCCCTTATTCACCCTCATATGACCACTTCTCTTCACGAAATCAGTCCACAAACTTCATTTGAAGTGATGAAAGGTTGAAAACTCTAATTACTAGGACACAAATCCTAGCATGGCCTCTTCCTAGAAACCTTCTTCTCACAAATCAAGACTCTTTTGAGTCGATATCTCTCCTAGGAATAACTAGAGATCTAGCACCAAGGGAGAGGGTAGGAAGCTCACCTCATTTCCAGCGTTTCCAGCGTTTCCACCGTTTCCAGCCATTGATCTTGTCACCCTTCTTGGCGGCATCTTCTTCTCCTTGGTTGGTGTTCGTTCTTCACGGGAAAGAAGATCTGGTCCAGTAATCTCTTCCTCTCTCACAGTTTTTCATAGTGACGACTTGGCAAGAAAGAAAAGAGACGACTAGGGTTTTCTCCCCTTTTTATTGTGAGAAATTAGGGTAACTGTCTCGCCACGTCTCGGCCTGACATTAGACCACCAAACATCACATTAAATGACTTATTTCGAAAGGATGCGGCCCGAAAATTCGCCAAGGGAGAATTCTGCGCTTGACGAATTCTGCTCGACGTTTCGTCGAGCTCTGCTCGACGATGTTCGTCGAGCTCTGCTCGACGTTTTGCCGAGCTCTGCTTGACGATTTTCGCCGAGCTCTGGTCACTACCCATGTCACGGGTAGTCTTGGATTGGGCACACACGGGTAGGGACACACCCATGTCACTACTCATGTCCTTCTATGAAAAGATCACAAAGAAGGCGCAAAATCTACAAGAGTACCACACGGGTAGGGACACACCCGTGTCACTACCCGTGTCCTTCTCTGGAAGGATCACAAAGAAGGCGCAAAATTTACAAGAGTGTCACACGGGTAGGGACACACCCCTGTCACTACCCGTGTCCTTATCAGAAGGAATCAACACCTCCTCCCCTACTCAGGTGCAAGCCTATCTGCCAGCACACCCTGAGCCCAAGTCAGCTCTTCTGACTTAAAAGTGCGCACGAGTGGCCTAGCGCGAATCGGGACGTTATAAATCCTATAAACAAAATAAAAGATTTCGTCCCCGAAATCAGGCTAAGGCTATGGGGAGAGAAAAGCATGAAACAAAAAAAATATGCTTTTAAAATTTACCTTGAGGAAACAACTCCGGGTAGTGCTTCCGCATCAAGTCCACCGGCTCCCAAATATATTCTTCTTTCCCATGATTTGACCACAACATCTTTACCAAAGGAACACTCTTGCGACACAAACTCCTTGTCTCAGTGTTCACTATCTGCACTGGCTCTAGTCGTACAGATCTATCGGTTGCTACTGCTGCATCAATGGTGGGGATATGTTGATCGGGACGCAACAACGCCTTCCGGAGTGACGACACATGGAATACGTCATGAAGGTTCTCCAGCTCTGACGGTAACTCCAACCGATAGGTCAAATGTCCAATCTTTTCCAATATGGTGTAAGACCCAATGTACCTTGGGCTGAGCATCTTCACACCACGTACCCGTGACAGTCCATGAATTGGTCGGATCTTCAAGAACACTTTGTCACCCACCTGAAATTCTACCATCCGGTGCTTTGCATTATAATATTTAACTTGCCGACTTTGAGCCTCAAGCATGCGGTCCCGTATTAGTTTAACAACCACATCAGTATCATCAATGTACTCAATTCCTAAAACCTTTGGGTCTTCATCATGCACCCATAACAAGGGGGTTCTACACCTTATTCCGTAAAGGGCTTCATGGGGTGTCATCCCGATACTGGCATGGTGACTATTGTTATAGGAGAATTCCACCAGGGCTAAGATCCTTTCCCACGGCTCTCCTCTATCCAACACACACAGTCTCAAGAGATCTTCCAAAGTTCTGATGGTCCTCTCAGACTGCCTGTCCGTCTGAGAATGAAATGTTGTGCTAAATGTAAGGCACGAGCCCAAATACGCATGTACCGCCTTCCATTCTTTAGAGGTAAACCGACCATCCCGGTCAGAAACAATTGTCTTTGGCACGTCATGGTACCGTACAAATGATCCACAAAGAAGTGTACCAAAACATCCACATGAGCTTCTTTCTTCATAGGAATAAACATGGCTACCTTTGTTAGAAGGTCAATGATTACCCAAATCGATTCAATCCCTGAGCGCGAGTGAGGCAATCTGTGGACGAAGTCCATAGAGACATTCTTGAACTTCCACTCAGGGATGGGCAATGACTGTAATAATCCACCGGGGCTCTTGCATTATGCCTTCACTCTTTGACAGGCCTTGCAGTGCGTAACAAAATATCTGACGTCCCTCTTCATTCCCGGCCAACACATGGTCTTCCTCAAGTCGGCGTACATCTTGGCAATCCCAGGATGCACTGAATACTGAGAGCAATGTGCCTCTCTCAAGATATCTTCCCGAATTTTACCGTATTTGGGAATGTAAAGCCGGCCACAGAGATGAACGAGGCCGTCTTTTAGGGAATACTCGTTAGTAGTCTCATCTTCAATTGACTTAAGCACCGGGGCCAGAGCAGCATCCTTTCCTTGCTCTGCCAGAATTCGTTCCCGGATATCACAGAATATGCTTATCGCGGTCAAGTACCCCATATACCCTTCTGAATGGTCTTTATATACCATGGTAATCTCCATTTCTTCGAGCATTTGAGCTAATTTCATACTCATCAACCGGGACTCAGGGCTCGATTCTAGTACCTTTCTGCTCAAAGCATCAGCTACAGAATTTGCTTTTCCGGGGTGGTAGTTCAAAGTAAATTCATAATCACATAAAAATTCTAACCACCGCCGCTGTCTCAAATTCAATTCCTTCTGAGTATGAACGTACTTTAGATTCTTGTGGTTTGAAAAGATTTCACAGTGGACACCATATAGATAGTGTCTTCAATCCTTCAAGGAGAATACCACTTCTCCCAATTCTAAATCATATACTGAATAGTTTACTTCATGCTTCTTCAGCTTTCTTGAAGCATATGCAATCACATGCCCGTGCTGCATCAATACTGCTCCCATCCCTTGATACGACGCGTCAGTGTAAACTTGAAATCCTTCCTTCCCGGATGGAAGGGCTAGGATGGGTGTGGTAGTAAGTCTGTCATTCAATTCTTAGAACGCAGCTTCACATTGGGGTGTCCACTCATATGACACACCTTTCTTTGGCAGAGTAGTAAGAAGAAGGGCAATCTTTGAGAATCCCTTCACAAACTTGCAATAATACCCGACAAGTCCAAGGAAACACCACACATCGGCCGCTGACTTCAAGGGTGACCATTTCTTCATGGCACGCACTTTGGTCGGATCCACCGCTAGTCCAGCCCCACTAATCACATGTCCCAAGAAGGCAACTTCTTGGAGCCAGAATTCGCACTTGTTGAACTTGACAAACAAGGCGTGCTCTTTAGCCTTTTCAGTACCAAGGTCAGATGTTCAACATGCTCTTCCTCTGTCTTTGAGTAGACCAAAATATCATCGATGAAGATGATGATGAAGATTTCTAGATAAGTCTCAAACACTTTGTTCATCAGGCTCATGAAAGCTGAAGGGGCATTTGTGAGCCCAAACGGCATCACGGTGAACTCGTACAAGCCGTACCTTGAGCTAAAAGCTGTTTTTTGAATGTCCTCCTCTTATATCCTCAACTGATAATACCCCGAACGCAAATCTAACTTGGAAAACCAATGTGCTCCTACTATGTTAGAAATGAACAAAAAAACAAGCCGGAAGTGGAGCTAAAACAAACCGAAATAGGTTTTAACAAAAACTTTATTATCTGAAAAAGGTATCTATTACAAAGGTATGCCCTCCCTTATATAGAATGGAGGAGAGATGAGAGAATACAAATAAGAGATGTGGGACTAAAAATTTACAGGACTAAGCGGACTATACAAAACAAACCGCACAAGCCGCGCGGTTAGACAGAAGGGCTAACCGCATGGCTACCATCAGAGAGAAAGAGAGACTGCCAGGGTAGACCGCCAGACCGCCCGGTCTCCAAGCCGGCTGAGACAAATCGCCAGACCGCGCGGTCTTTAACCCGCCAAGACAGACCGCCAGACCGCCCTGTCACCAACTTCAACACTCCCCCTCAAGCTGGAGCATATATATCGATCATGCCCAGCTTGTCGCAGATGTGGAAAAAGGAAGCGGACACCGGCTTGGTGAAGACATCTGCCAACTCGTTGTCGGAAGTGACAAATGGAGTGCAAATCTGTTTCTTCAATATTTCTTCCCGAATAAAATGACAGTCGACTTTTGTGTGTTTTGTTCTCTCATGAAAGACCGGATTTTTGGAAATGTATATCGCGGCCTTATTGTCACAGAACATAAGAATAGGATAGTTGTAAACCTCTCCTAAGTCAAGCATGAGAGCCCGCAACCACTTCAACTCACATGTAGTCGATGTCATGCTGCGATATTCCGCCTCTACACTAGACCTGGAAACTACAGACTGTTTCTTGCTCTTCCAACTCACAGGATTGCCTCCAACAAATGTGCAGAAACCTGATGTTGATTTGCGGTCCCCTTTGTCATCCGCATAGCTTGAATCAGAGTAAGCTTCAACCCTTAGGTGAACATTCTTCTGAAATAGGAGTCCTTTCCCTGGAGCAGCTTTAATATACTCTAATATTCTCAGAGTAGATTATAGATGACACTCCCTCGGAGCTTGCATGAACTGGCTCACCTTGCCAACAGCATAAGAGATGTCGGGTCTGGTTACTGTGAGATATATGAGCTTGCCCACCAGACGCCGGTATCTCGTAAGATCGGAGAGAAGAGGCGAGTCATCTGTCCAAGTTTTGTCTTCTCCAGCAGCCATAAGACAACGTGCAGGTTTAGCACCAGTGAGCCCTACCTCCTTTAAAAGATCAAGAGCATACTTCCGTTGGGAAAGGACCATGGAGTTGGGCTTTCTAGAGATTTCAATCCCCGGAAAGTATTTCGGGGAGCTCATATCCTTTATGACCAGATGTTGACGAAGGTGTTTCTGGGTCATCAATACCCCATCCTGGTCATCGCCAGTAAGAAGAATGTCATCAACATAAACCGCAAGAACAACAAGACCAGAGGCGGTTTTCCGAACAAACAAGGAGTGATCTACTGAGCTTCTTGTAAAACCAATGGCCGCAACAATGCCACTGAACTTGTCAAACCAAGTACGAGGACTCTGCTTGAGGCCATAGATAGCCTTCTTTAGCCGGCATACCCGTGTCTCCCCCTGAGTAACATACCCAGGATGTTGCTCCATGTAAACATCTTCCTGCAGATCACCATAGAGGAAGGCATTCTTAACATCTAGCTGCGAGATGGGCCAATCCCTGTTGACAGCCACAGAGAGAAGAACCCTAATAGTGCTGAGACGAGCCACTGGAGAGAAAGTGTCAAAGTAATCAATGCCATAAGTTTGGGTAAAACCCTTGGCAACCAGGCGAGCCTTATAACGATCCACACTGCCATCCGGGAGAAACTTCACCACGAAGACCCATCGACAACCAACAACATCCGTGCCGAAAGGAGGAGGAACAAGGGTCCAGGTACCCCGTTCAGTTAGAGTAGCAATCTCCTCATCCATGGCAACTTTCCAATGAGGAATAGTAAGGGTCTCCTGGTAGGAACGGGGGGTGGCAGTGGCCGAGATAGCCAGTGCAAAAGCTCGGCGAGAAGGGGTAAGACGATCGTAGGAAACAACTGCAGCAAGCGGGTGTTGGGTACATGCTCGAACCCATTTGCGAAGAGCAATCGGGAGATCCAGGTCAGCAAGTGCCTCAGTATCCGAAGTATCCGTGGTGGAGAGAGCTGGACCGGGAGTAGAGAGAGATGACAGCGGAGTGGAGGGAGAAAGCGGACTAGAGGGTGGAGATGATGGTGATGGGGAAGAGGGTGGAGAGGGTGGAGATGGCGGAACATCAGTGGGAGCAGAGGGAATGGATGGGTTGGTAGGAAAAGTAGGATCAGGAGGAGGAGAGGAGGATGCGGGAGAGAAGTAAGATGCATTGCAAAAGAAGGTGACATCCGCAGAGACAAATTGCTTGTGGGTAACGGGGTCAAAGCAACAATAACCTTTCTGAGTGGGAGAGTACCCCAGAAAGACACATTTAGTGGCACGTGCTGAGATTTTATCACGGGTGGCAGCGGGAGAGTGCACAAAGGCAGTGCACCCAAAGATGTGCAGAGGAAGAGGAAAGGGATCCTTGTCCGGATAAAGAATGGAGAAGGGGGTAGCACCGTGGAGAACGGTGGAGGGAAGGCGATTGATGAGATAGCAGGAGAGGAGGACAGCATAGCCCCAATAAGAGCAAGGAACATGCATTTGAGTCATCATAGTGCGAGCGACATCAAGGAGGTAACGGTTTTTGCGTTCCGCCACCCCATTTTGTTGTGAGGTGTAGACACAACTTGTTTGACGAATAACACCATGGTGAGTACAAAAAGAGGAGAAGTCTTGGCTAAGATATTCCTTAGCATTGTCAGAACGAAGGATCTTAATAGACGTATCAAACTGAGTCTTAACCATAGAATAAAATGAGGTCCAAACAGAGAATAGCTCGGAGCGATCTTTGAGAAGATACACCCACGTACACCGAGAGAAATCATCAATGAAGGTGACAAAATAGGAACTACCCCGACCGATGGTGAGGTTAGGAGCGGGACCCCATATGTCAGAGTGAACGAGGTCGAACGGACGGGAAGAGCCCCGACTTTGCATTGGTGGAGGGATGAGCGGTGATGTTTGCCAAGTTGACATGCATCACAGTTTAGAGGAGGATGATGAGGAGGGAGGTGCGGCAGGAGCTGACGTAGAATTCAGGGAGGAGCATGTCCAAGACGAAGATACCATTGAAGAAGATCTGTAGAGGAGGAGGAGAAGGCAGATAGAGCAGAGACATTGTCGAGGAAGTAGAGGCCACCACTCTCAGTCCCGGTAGCAATCGTCCGTTGGGAGTCCGGATCCTGAAAAACACAAGAGGTAGGGGTGAATAAGACAGGACATCGTAGTTGCTTGCATAAAGAAGTAACCGATAATAAATTGCACGGAAACTTGGGCACATAGAGGGTATCAGCCAGGCACAGAGATGGAGTGACTTGAACCATGCCCGTCCCATGGACCGGTGAGGGAGATCCATCCGCAACAATGACCGGGGGCAATTGAGCATGTGTTTCAAGAAGAGAGAAATATTGAGGATTGCCTGTCATATGATTTGTTGCACCAATGTCGATTAGTCATCTTCTGCGGGTAACAACGTGAGCACTACCAGAAGAGGTGACCACCGAGGCGGACAGACTGGAGGAGGGGAAAGCCATGGAAGCAAGAGAGGAGCAAACCGCGACGATAAGAACAAGCCGCGAGAAGAGGAAGAAGCCGAACGGTGAAGCGAAGAAGAGAAAAGAGCACCAAGCCGGGCGAACAGAAAACAGGTCGTGCGGCTAGGAAGGCCGCTACCAAGAAGCAAAGCAAAGGGAAAGAAGTCGCACGGCTTGAAAAAGTCGGGCGAACAGAGGAGAACAAGTCGAACGGCTAAAGATGAGGCCGGGGCGACAAGCAAGCTGGAGCGGCTAGAAGGAAACAGGGCTTGGCGACTAGTAAACAGGCCACAACGACTAAGAGGAGCAGCGAGAAGAGAAGCAAGGAGAAACAAGCCGCACGAACTGGGCAGCAGTCAAAAGAGAAGGCAAGTCGCGAAGACAGGTCGCGGGAAGACGAGAATCAAGCGGAGGGAAATAAGTCGAGCGGCTAGAAGGTAGCCCGCGCGAACAGAAGAAGAAGCTGAATCAGGAGGAAAAGATCGTTTCCTCTGATACCATGTTAGAAATGAACAAAAAAACAAGCCGGAAGTGGAGCTAAAACAAACCGGAAGAGGTTTTAACAGAAATTTTATTATCTGAAAAAGGTATCTATTACAAAGGTATGCCCTCCCTTATATAGAATGGAGGAGAGATGAGAGAATACAAATAAGAGATGTGAGACTAAAAATTTACAGTACTAAGCGGACTATACAAAACAAACCGCACAAGCCGCGCGGTTAGACAGAAGGGCTAACCGCACGGCTACCATCAAAGAGAAAGAGAGACTGCCAGGGTAGACCGCCAGACCGCCCGGTCTCCAAGCCGGCTGAGACAAACCGCCAGACCGCGCGGTCTTCAACCCGCCAAGACAGACCGCTAGACCGCCCGGTCACCAACTTCAACATACTAATTGATCGAACAACTCGTCGATCCGAGGTAGCAGATAAGTGTTCCGCACTGTCAGTCGATTGAGCTCCCGATAGTCTATGCATAATCGTAAGGTTCCATCCTTCTTCTTAACAAACAGAACAGGGGCTCCCCAAGGTGATGAGTTGGGGTGAACAAATCCTTATTCCACCCGTTCTTGCAACTAAACTCTAAACTCTGCGAGTTTCTTCGCGGCCATACGATAAGGGGTCCTGGAGACGGGCTTGGCACCTGGTACTAGCTTAATTTGAAAATCCACCTCTCTATGCGGGGGTAGTCCTGGCAATTCCTTAGGAAATACCTCAAGAAAAGCCCGAACCACTCGCATATCCTTCATATCTATTGTCTTCTCTTTCAATTCGAAACATTTCATATAAACTTCATCCCCTCTCATGTGGGCTTTCAAGGCCTGAATTGAAGATAGTAACAAGCGTGGAGCAAATCTTATACCTTGGAAAATAACTTCAGTGTCTTCATGTATCAAGTAAATCCGCTTCTCTGCCCAGTCAATTCTTGCATAAGCCAATCCAACCACGCCATGCCTAGAATGAGATCTAATTCTGGCATCCTCAAAACTATGGCAAGCGTATCAAAGATCTTTCCCCCCAAGGAGTATCTCTAGTTCGCACTTGGCGGTTGTGGTCAATTGCACCCCTTCTAGGTCTTTAATGAAGACTACAGACACAAAGGAGTGCGAGGCTCCGGTATCGAATAACGTATAGGTCGGTTTCCTGTCGACAATCACGGTGCCTAAGTACCAATAACAAGTACTCAAAGTTAGATTTCTATTACATCTTAGAAAACGTAAGGCTAGCACTGAAAATGTATTAATTAACTTGTTGGATCCCTAGTTGGATTTGGGCTAGGTTCACTAAACTAGGATGTTTGACCCAACATGTATAACTAGGGTCATATTTGTGTCCTAGAGTATAGGTCATGTCCTTAGAATCAACCTTGCATGAACCAGCCATCAACAGACTGCAGAAGACTCAAGACTTGGAGAAATTTCAAAGACTCAAAAAATGAGTTCGAAGTTCGTCGAACTCAGGTCGACAAAAGTCGTGCTCAGCTCGACGAACTTAGAGAAAATTCTCTGAGCTGAGCTCGACGAACTTGGTTCTCAGTTCAACGATCTCTAGACACTATACATCAACATTCCAAGTCCAGAATTCCTTTCTCTGAACCCCAGTCGACGAAGTCGAAATATCAGCTCGACGAACTTGGTTCTCAGGTTGACGATCTCTGGACATTATACATCAACATTCCAAGTCCAGAATTCCTTTCTCTGAACCCCAGTCAACGAAGTCAAAATATCAGCTCGACGAATTTGGTTCTCAGGTCGACGATTTCTGGATGGTCTACCTCAACATTCTAAAGTCCAAAAACATCAAAATATTCTAAGTACAGAATCATACTCCAGTCGACGAATTCATGTTCTCCGCTCGACGAACTTGGACCACAGTCTCGACAAGTTGTATCAAGTAGCTGTTTGCAGTTCTCAAGTCGGCAAACTTAATTCTCAGAATAGGCAAGGCTCTGGAGAAAGAAGTTATCTATTCTTAGTTCGACGATCTTGGATCTCAGCTCGACGAACAAAGATTATCTGGCCAACGAATATAACTTCTCAGCTCGACGAACTCTGGACCCAGGTCGATGAATTCTGTTCTCTGCTCGATGATTTCTGTGCAGTTCCACACTTGGAAATTTCCCTCCCTCTGTCCTTATTCTATTGCAATAATTCATGAGTAATCAATGCTTAATATTCTCTGAATATTGCCGTTAGAAGCAAGCATTGATTATGGTCTTCATCAGGATTAGTACTTGCCGCTTTTCAATGGACAGTTGGGGAAATCATTTAATGCCAACATTCTCCAGGCCGTCAGTAATCAATGCTGAAAAAATTCAAAATTCAGAAGGAAGATTATATGGAAAATATAAAAGGATTTTTTTTTCTTCCTTCTCGGTAGCATTCAGTATACAGAAAAAGAAATCATACAGTATCAGATACTATAAGCCCCAGACCAGAGAAACAACAACAAGCTGAAGAAGAAGAAGAACATCCATTCAAAATCAAGAGTCTTCTTCCTTCTTCTTTCCAGGATTCTTCAAGGATAACAAAACTTTATCAGTCAAGAAGTTCCTGGAGCACCTCTGGTCAACGCAAAAGATTGAAGGCCTACTCACCCTGCAGCAAAGCTCCAACCTTCCTAAACAAATCAATATCTCAAGGGGAGCTTTGTTAAAAATCAAAGATCCACTAAAGTCTTCTCAGTTGTATTTGAGAAAGAGAAGACTTCATCACTCTCTCACCCCCACTATAAAAAGGGTTCTTTAACTCCCTTCAAAAGTTATTTCTGGTTGCAAGTCACCTGACCAAAAGACTTGGAATTAATTTTTGAGAACCTGATCAAAAGCTCATCGGTGGCAGTCACCTGATCAAAAACCTGAGTGGATTCCTACCAGGGTGATAGAAGAGTGGATGTACACAAGTTTAGGGGAACCACTATAAAATTCTTGTGTTGTCTGGTTGCCTTCTTTTTTTTTGTTCTTGCTGTGGCTGTGCTAGTTAGGTTGATGTGTCTGTGATATTAATTTATATTTGCAGTGCCTGTGGTAGATTATTTCATCTTTGGACTAATTTTTTATTTACAACAAAAACATTAAAAGTTCCAAAATACTCTATTCACCCCCCCCCCCCCCTCTAGAGTATTTCAGATCTAACCGTAACTTTCAATTGGTATCAAAACAAGTTTCCTTTGGTTGTACAAGTTAACCCTTGAACCAAAAAGATCCTATGTTAGATCTAATTTTTATTTCTATTAGGATTATATTCACAGCATGGAACAGAACAAAGACTATGCAAGCACCAAACCTCCAGTGTGCAACCTAAATAGGTTTGCCATCTGAAAGGCAAGAATAAAACTGTATATGAATTCAATTGATGAGGACATCTACAATTATATTTTGACAGGGCCTCCTCAAACAACTGTCTCTACATCTATAACAACTACAAGCAATCAAGCAGTTCCACCACATGAGTGGACTAAAGCACAAAAGAAAGCCAAGGTTGCTGATGCCAAGGCCATGAACATTCTGGCCCAAATAATGTCAGATGACATTTTCCAAAGATTGGCTGAATGCACATCAGCCAAGGCCATTTGGGACTCTCTCAACCAAATGGTGGCTGGCTCTGCTGATGAAAGGAAGGACAGAAGATCAAATCTCATATCCCAATATGCGAATTTCAAGAAGGATGAAGCAGAATCTATTACAGACATGTACAACAGGCTGAGCTCAATAATCAATGAGCTGAAGACCTTGGACAAGGATATCACCCTCACTGAGGTGAATGACAAAATCCTCATGTGTTTCCCAAGCTCATGGGATTCAAGGATCTGGCCAATCAAGCAGGTCAGGAGCTTAAATGAGATCTCCACAGAGTCTCTATTAGGAAAGCTCAAGTCCTATGAGCAGCTCATAAAGTCCAGAGAAGCGGCTGGACAAAGGACTCATCCACCAGCTGGGAAAGAGCACAACCTGTCATTCAAGGCTGCTGAAGAGACAAAAACTTCAACAGTAAATGAAGAGCTAATGAGTCTCCTTGCCAAAAGATTTTACAAAATGGCAAGGAAATAATTCAGGAGAAAATCATCCAGACAGGATGATAAGCCAAGGTATGATAAAACCCCCACTAAAGAAGTGGTTTGCTTTGGCTGCAGGAAACCTGGACACTTCATCTCAGAGTGTCCAGAGAATCAAAAGAAAGAAAGGAGAAGAGAGAAGGACTCCAGAAGACAACACAACAGCAGGCCTTCTTCTAGCAAATACAAAAAGATGGAGAAGGGCTTTGTTGCTGAAAGCTGGAGTGACACTGAAGATGAATCCACATCTTCAAGTTCCAGTGAAGAAGAAGAAGAGGCAATGGCCAAAGAACTCTACCTCATGGCCATTGATGCCTCTAAAGGTCAATAAGACAATGAAGGAGAATCTGATAATGAAGGAGATTCGGAGTCAGAAGCTGATCGGGTACTCTCAACTTTTGATTATAGTTCTGACACTTTCAAAACTGAGTTTAAAATCTTGTGCATTGATCTAATTAACTTAGAGAAAGAAATTAAAATACTTAGAGAAATACTAGCAAATCAAGAAAATCTAATTTCTGAAAATAATAAATTGAAAGATGAAATCACTCTAGCTAATGAACAAATTAATTCTTTAAAAATAGAGCTATGTGAGGCTAAACAACTTGAGGAATCTCTCAATGGGAGAAGCCTTAAGCTGATGGACATCACAGGTATAGTGAATGTCAGACTGAATGGCAAACTAAGCTTGGGTGCATCATCAAGTCCCCCCCCCATACTCAAGAAGAATATATTAACCACACCAATAAAGTTTATGTCTGAAAAGGGCAAAGAAAAGGTAGATAATAACAATCCCAATCAAACTGAAATCACACACAAAAATAAGAAAAATCAAAATCAGAAAACCTTAGATAAAAACAAAGTTCAGCAGATTTCGTCGAATTCAGATCGACGAAATGTGGCCAGTTTGTCAAACTCAAGTCGAAGAACGCTGAACACAAATCAATATAATAATTATTCATCTTACTGCGATCGATGAACTATGTGTGGTTCGTCGAGCAGAGATCGACGAACGTGAGGCACAGAAAATGAACATGTTCATTCTCTGAGCAGAGATCGACGATCTCATCCCATTTCGTCGAACTCTGGTCGACGAACTCCCAACATTTCGTCGAACCCAGTCAGACTTAGTAAAAATTATAATTATAACAGCAACTCTAATCAAACTAGGAAACCATTTAACCCTCTTGCTGATTGGATAATTCTTCTTAGAAGATATCACCTCTTAGGGTATAAATCACAACCTGAATTTTCAGTAATATCTAGTTTTTCTTATCAACAATATAAAGGAGCCAAGGTAACCTGGGTCAAGAACAACTAACTGTTTTCTTTGCAGGAAAAGAGCTGTCCAGCAGATAATCAAAAATGGTATCTGGATAGTGGATGCTCCAAGCACATGACTGGCAGCAAGGACAACTTAAGTAACTACAAGTCCAAGCTGGGACCCATGGTTATCTTTGGTGATTCAAATTGGGGTCAGTTAGAAGGCTTTGGAGAAGTAAAGATTGGAGCAGTCACTTTCAAGAAGGTGACATATGTAAGTGGACTCAAGCATAACCTCATCTCTATAAGCCAATTATGTGATGAAGGTTATCAGGTACATTTTAACTCAACATCTTGTATTATTTCTAATAAAGAAAAACAAAATGTTTTAATTGAAAATATACAAGGAAACATATACTTAGTTGATTTTCATTCTGCCAATTCAGATATTTATCTGCTTAACATTGTTTGCAATCAAAATGAATTATGACATAAAAGGCTAGGACATGTAAATATGAAAAATATTGTTATGCTATCTAAAGATAGCCTTGTCAGAGGTTTACCTTCTGGTCCCTACAAGAAGGAAGGCCTTTGCATGGCTTGTCAACTAGGCAAGCAAACTAAATCTAGCTTTAAATCAGTGAATAAAAGTGATTCACCTAGGATTTTATACTTGCTACACATGGACCTATTTGGACCTATTGCTGTACAAAGCCTAGGAGGGAAATCCTATACTCTAGTTATTGTAGATGACTTCTCAAGATTCACTTAGATGTTCTTTCTGAGATCTAAGTCAGATACATTCAAAGTTCTTACAGATTTTCTCAGGACCATACAGATTGAGTACTCTACTCATGTTGCATTGATCAGAAGTGATCATGGTACAGAGTTTGAGTCTCTTCTTATGCATGAGTTCTGTGAGAAGGAAGGTATCAGACACTGCTTCACATCTCCTAGAACTCTCCAACAAAATGGGGTAGCTGAAAGGAAGAACAAAACCTTAATTGAAGTTGCAGGCACATTACTTGCAGATGCTTACATGCCCCTATCCTTTTGGGCAAAGGCTGTAAGCACAACAAACTATGTACTGAACAGAAGCCTAATACATAAACTTAAGTATAAGACTCCCTATGAATTGCTTAAAGGGAAGAAACCTAAAATCACCTATTTTAAAGTATTTGGCTGCATATGTTATATACACAATAATGACAAGAAATATATTAGAAAGTTTGAAGCTAAGGCTGAAGAGGGAATTTTTCTAGGATATTCCCAAGTAAGCAACGCTTATAGGGTGTTTAATAAATCATCTTTAAAAATTGAAAAATCAATTCATGTTACTTTTGATGAAACTAACACGTCTTACAAGGAGAAAGAGATTTCTACCAATAGCACCTTGCAGGTACCTCACGTGTGTGAGAAAATAGGTGAATTAAACCTTCCATAAGAGGCTATAGCACATTCTCCTCCACAAGTTGATGAAGACAGTGAAGATGAACCTTTGGAAGAGGCTGAACTTCAATCAACAACAAACATAATTCCACAAGAGGAATTAATTCCAAATGTTGTTGCTGAACAAACTCCACCCACTGATCTTGTCACACTAAGGGATCACCCTAGATCCCCAGTGATTGGAGACATATCAGCAGGTTTACAGACATGGCATCAACTCAACTAAGATGTGATGCATGCCTATTTTCTCTCTCAAGTTGAGCCTCAATCCATAAAAGATGATGAGCAAGATCCCCACTGGATCATTGCAATGCAAGAGGAACTCAACCAATTTGAGAGATGTAGAGTTTGGGATTTAGTTCCAAGACTCAAAAACTACCCAGTCATTGGAACTAAATGGGTATATAGAAACAAACTAGATGTCTGTGGTGTAATTGTGAGAAATAAGGCTAGGCTTGTTGCTCAAGGCTATAGGCAAGAAGAAGGGATAGACTATGACCAAACCTTTGCACCATTTGCAAGGTTAGAAGCAATCAGAATTTTCCTTGCCTATGCTGCATACAAAAAGTTTAAAGTCTATCAGATGGATGTAAAGAGTGCCTTCCTGAATGGAGTACTTAAAGAAGAGGTTTATGTTGAACAACCTCCAGGTTTTATCTCTCCAACCCATCCCTCATATATTTTTAGATTGCATAAAGCTATTTATGTCTTAAAGTAAGCTCCAAGAGCTTGGTATGAGACTCTAGCTAGCTTTTTGATAGAGCATAAATTCACTAGAGGCATTGTAGATAGAACATTATTCACTAGGCACCACAAGGATAAAATATTGTTAGTACAAATATATGTAGATGACATTATATTTGGGTCTACAGATTCCAAACTATGCAAGAGGTTCTCTGACCTCATGCATTCTAAATTTGAAATGAGTAGCATGGGTGAGCTATCTTACTTCCTTGGTCTCTAAGTGAAGCATCTACCTGATGACATCTTCATCTCCCAAGCTAAATATGTTAAAGAGCTTATTAAAAAGTTTGGGATGGCTGATGCCTCAACAAAGAAAACACCTATGACCATTAATGCTGTAATAAACACTGATGAACATGGGAAACTAGTTGATCAGAAATTATATAGGGGCATTGTTGGGTCCCTACTATATCTTACAGCAAGCAGACCTGACATAATGTTTGCCACATATCTTTGTGCTAGGTTCCAAGTGAACCCTAAAGAATCTCATCTAGTTTTTCTAAAAAGAATTTTGACATATATAAAGAGTTGTCCTAGTCTAGGTCTCTGGTATCCTACTGAGTCAGAATTTGATTTAACTGGATATTTAGATGCTGACTTTGCTGGATGCAGGGTAGACAAAAAAAGCACCTCAGGAACTTGTCAGTTCCTTGGTATGAGATTAGTGTCTTGGTTCTGCAAGAAACAATCATCTGTGTCAACATCAACTACTGAAGCATAATACATTACAGCTGGCGGTTGTTGTTCCTAGATGTTGTGGATTCAATACCAACTCCTAGACTATAGGTTCAACTTAAATAATTCAACTCTCTTATGTGATAACACAAGTGTTATATCCATAACACAAAATCCAGTCCATCACAGTAGGACTAAGCATATAGACATTAAGCATCATTTCATTAGAGAGTGTGTAGACAAAAACAAAATTAAACTTGTCTATATCTATACTATTTACAAAGAGCAGATATTTTCACCAAACCCTTGAATAAAAGGAATCACTTGTTCTTTATAAATCAACTTGGAATGATCAATGGAGACGTTTTAATTTAATTCATGTCTGCACTCGACGAATTTTTCAAAGTTCGTCGAACGAAGTTCGACGAACTAGGAAAGTTCTTGAGATATTCGTCGAACGGAGATTGACGAACTCTCTGTGAGTGAAGTTATTTTCGTCGAACGGAGATCGACGAATCTGCTTTAGAAAATGTTCGTCGAACGGAGCTCGATGAAATGTTTTCAAATCTTCAGACTGAGCTCGACGAATTATTTAACTACAAATTATTTTGTCGATCTCAGATTGAAGAATTATTTATTTTTCGTGGAACGGAGTTTGTCGATTCATATTCCGAAAAATCCTATATCTAGGTTTTTCTTCGACCTCCGTCCCACGCTTTTAGTTCCCTTGTACTTGATCTTCATTTTTCTCTTGCAGGTGGACTAATGGCGATTCCAGCAGGCAGTCTTGCAGCCATGAAATTTGATATCGGTTTTGATGTGGACTTTGAATCATTTCAACACTCCGACCCAATCTTCCTGGATATTCTAAAACTGCTTGAAGAACAACAGTTGAAAAAGTTGATGACCACCAGGATCAAGCTCGCCAGTTCAGAAATCAGAGAGTGGGTCTACACTTCCTCCACCACAGATGAGAACTGCATGACCGGCTCAATATCGGGTAACGCTATCTCTCTTACCCCCGCCGTCCTGACTGAAATTTTTGGATTAGCTAATGGTACAGAGGAACTGGAAATTGATAATGAAGAATTTAATGATATGTTGAATAAATGGGTTATTTTGGAGAAACCCCTAATAAACTGTTGAAGAAACATCTGTCTACCAAGTACAAATTTCTAGTAGATGTTGTGGGCAAAGTATTGCTGGGTAAGCACACTGCCCATGATTACATCACCAGGTATCAATTTCTGGCAATGTGTGCAGTGGTGAATAAGAAAACAATGAATTGGGCTCATATTATATTTGAACTGATAAATAAAAAGAACACTAAAAAGGAGGTTTGTTTGGAAGGATTCCAGGAATCTTCCTTAAAAAAAGGCTGCTGAATATCTGGTCACCCCGACCATCTTCATAAATGCCTCCAAGAGGCTCACCTATGCCCTCTTTGGCAAGTGGGAGAGGAACATAACCAAGCCCTCCAAGGCTTCTTCCTCCTCCCGACCTTCTGAAAGCACTAGGGATGTCACAGCCACTCCTCTAACCCCAGAAGATGCCCCCTCCAACATCCCTTCTTCTCCTAAACATCAACAACAACAACCACTTCACATTTCTACCCCAGTTTCATCTCCTATAAATTCTCCACCTTCATCCACTCCTCAAATACATCTCATTGAAATCCAATCACCCATCTTCCCCTATTCAGGAATCCATACACCACTCTCCTTCCCAATCACCACAACCATCCCCACATCAATCCCCTCTTCCACCTCATTTAACTACCACAGATCCTGACACCTTTATCTCCTCCCACACATTCAACCTAGTGATTCCCCCATCATCCCCACATCAAGAATCCATCCCCACAAATGAAATTCCATCTTCTGCACCTGACCACACACAACAAGATATGTCCAGAACATTCTTTGTTTGTTCCAACTGTGGTCACCACAATCCCTACTCCTCCGCTGCTCCATAATCCCTTTATCTAAATTTCTCTGACATTGCTAAGGACTTGCTTGCTTTCATCTCTCTCACTCTTCAAAATCTTCTCACTACTGCTCTAGCTTTTCTCGCTGCTTGCATCAAAAATCTCTCTGCCACAGTTGCTGCTTTATCCCCTATCCCTTCTTCTTTTGGGGGACTGGCTCCAGGACCTTCTGCAGCCAGTCAGGGGGAGATGCTTCATAATGAATGTTAGAAAGTAGCGAAAAGAAGCGAAAAGTAGAGAACAAGCCGAATAAACTTTTGAATAATTGAAATTTTATTATCCAAAAAAGATAACTATTACAAAGGTATGCCCTCCCTTATATAGAATGGAGGAGAGAAGAGAGAATACAAATAAGAGATGTGGGACTAAAAATTTACAAGCTAAGCGGACTGTACAAAGTAAACCGCACAGGCCGCGCAGTTAGACAGAAGGACTAACCGCACGGCTACAATAAGAGAAGCAGAGAGGTCGCCTGTGAAGATTGCTAGACCGCCCGGTTTATAAGTCGCCGAGTCAAACCGCCAGACCGCGCGGTCTCCAACCCGCTAAGACAGACCGCCCGGTCACCAACTTCAACACTCCCCCTCAAGCTGGAGCATATATATCAATCATGCCCATCTTGTCGCAAACATGCAGAAACGAGGCGGAGACTGGCTTGGTGAAGATGTCAGCTAGCGCTTTATCAGACGTGACAAACGGAGTGCAAATTTATTCTTTTAAAATCTCTTCACGAATGAAATGGCAGTCAACCTCAATGTGCTTTGTTCTTTCATGGAATACCGGGTTTTTGGAGATGTATATGGCGGCCTTGTTATCACAGAACATAGGAAGAGGATGGTTGTACACCTCTCCTAAATCTAGCATGAGAGCCCGCAACCATTTCAACTCACAAGTGGTTGACGCCATACTGCGATACTCAGCTTCTGCACTGGACCTGGAGACAACAGACTGCTTTTTGCTCTTCCAGCTCACGAGATTTCCCCCAACAAAGGTGCAAAAACCTGAGGTAGACTTGCGATCCCCTTTGTCATCAGCATAACTTGCATCTGAGTAGGCTTCAATCCTCAGATGACCATTCTTCTAAAACAGTAATTCTTTCCCAGGCGCTGCTTTGACATATTCCAAGATCCGCAAGGCGGACTGTAGATGACATTCCCTAGGCGCTTGCATGAATTGACTTACCTTGCCCACAACATAGGAAATGTCGGGTCTGGTCACTGTGAGATATATGAGCTTACCAACCAGACGCCTGTACCGCGAACTATCTGAAAGAGGAGGCGAATCATCTCTCCAGGTTTTGTCCTCCCCAATAGCCATGGGGCATCGGGCAGGTTTAGCTCCAGTCAATCCTGCCTCTTTTAAAAGATCAAGGGCATACTTACGCTGAGAGAGAACTAAGGAGTCGGGCTTCCGCGAGAGTTCGATCCCCAGAAAGTACTTTGGAGAGCCCATATCTTTAGTGATCAGATGTTGGCGAAGATGTCGCTTTGTCAGGGCTACCCCTTCCTGGTCATCGCCAGTGAGAAGAATATCATCGACGTACACAGCAAGAACAACCAGCCCAGAAGGAGTTTTGCGAATAAAGAGAGAGTGATCAGCAGAGCTTCGCACAAAACCAACAGCCGCCACAATACCGCTGAACTTGTCAAACCAAGCTCGAGGACTCTGCTTGAGGCCATAAATTGCCTTCTGCAGCCGGCATACTCGTGTCTCCCCCTGAGCAACATACCCAGTAGGTTGCTCCATGTAAACGGCCTCGTGAAGATCACCATAAAGAAAGGCATTCTTGACGTCCAGCTGAGAAATCGGCCAATCCCGATTGACGGCCACAGAGAGAAGAACCCGGATGGTGCTGAGACGAGCCACAGGGGAGAAGGTGTCAAAGTAATCAACCCCATAGGTCTGAGTAAAGACCTTAGCCACAAGGCGAGCCTTATACCGATCCACAGTGCCGTCTGGGCTAAATTTGACCACAAAGACCCAGCGACAGCCAACAACATCAGTACTAAAGGGAGGAGGAACAAGAGTCCAGGTACCCCGCTCAGTGATGGTCGCCATTTCCTCATCCATGGCCATCTTCCAGTGAGGAATAGCAAGGGCCTCCTGATAGGAGCGGGGAGTGGCAGTGGCAGAGATAGCCAGTGCAAATGCCCTGCGAGGAGTAAGACGATCATAGGAAACAATAGCAGCAAGGGGGTGTAAGGTACACGTCCGCACCCCTTTGCGAAGAGCTATAGGAAGATCCAGGTCAGCCGGGCCCGCGGCATCCGGAGCATCCGTGGTAGAGAAAGCTGGCCCGGGAGAAGAGAGCGACGGCAGCGGAGATGAGGGAGAGGGTGGTGGAGAAGGGAGAGAGAGAGGTGGAGGAAGAGGAGGGGGTGGAGACGGTGTAGTGGTGGAGAGAGTAGGAGGAGGCGAGGGAACGAAGGGAACGGCAGGAGAATCAGAAGCTGGGAGAAGAGGAGAAGAGTCATCCGAGAAGTAGGAGGTATTCTCGAAGAAGGTGACGTCAGCAGAGACGAACTGCTTACGAAGGACGGGATCAAAGCAACAGTAGCCTTTCTGAGTGGTGGAGTACCCCAGAAAGACACATTTGGTGGAGCGAGGGGAGAGCTTATCACGGGTGGCAGAAGGGGTATGCACAAAGGCAGTGCATCCAAAGATTTGGAGAGGGAGAGGAAACGGCTCCTTTCCCGGATACAAAATGGAGAACGGGGTTTGGCCGTGGAGAATCGTGGAGGGGATGTGATTGATGAGGTAGCAGGCAAGGAGAACAGCATAGCCCCAATAGGAGCGAGGAACATGCATCTGGGTCATCAAGGTGCGAGCGACATCGAGCAGGTGACGGTTTTTGCGTTCGGCCACACCATTTTGTTTTGAAGTATAGACACAACTAGTTTGATGAAGAATCCCATTTTGCATGCAGAATGTAGAGAAGTCACGACTGAGATATTCTTGGGCATTATCAGATCGAAACACCTGGATAGAAACACCAAACTAAGTTTTGATCATGAGATAGAAGGATGTCCATACAGAGAATAATTCGGAGCGATCTTTTAACAGATACACCCACGTACAGTGAGAGAAATCATCAATGAACGTGATAAAATAGGAACTACCCCGACCAATAGTAAGAGTAGGAGAAGGACCCCAGATATCGGAGTGGATAAGATCAAACGGACGGGTAGAGCTACGAACGTGCTTTGGAGGGAAGGAGGAGCGGTGATGCTTGCCAAGCTGACAGGCCTCACAGTTGAGCGGAGGACTTTGAGGAGGAAGGTGGGGCAGAAGTTGACGAAGAAGACGGGGAGGAGCATGACCAAGGCGGAGATGCCATTGGAGAAGATCTGTGGAGGTGGAGGAGAAGGTGGAAAAAGCAGAAATGTTGTCTAGGAAGTATAAGCCGCCACTCTCAGTCCCAGTAGCAATCGTCCGTTGGGAGTCCGGATCCTGAAAAGAGCAAGAAGTAGAAGTAAATGTGACGGAACACTGTAATTGCTTGCAAAGAGAGGTAACAGATAATAAGTTGCATGGGAACTGTGGCACGTAGAGAGTATCCGCCAAGTGAAGAGACGGAGTGACATGAACTATCCCTGTTCCATGAACTGATGATGAAGAGCCGTCAGCGAGAGTAACCAGGGGCAACCGAGCATGTTTTTCTAGGAGAGAGAAACACGGGAGATGGCCGGTCATATGATTAGTAGCACCAGTGTCGATCAGCCATTTGCCCTGAGTAACAACGTGTGCACGACCAGAAGACGTGACAACCGAGGCGAATGGCGTGGAGGAGGATATGAAAGCCATGAAGGGAGGAAGAAGAAACTGCAGCGGTCTCGGTGACAGCACACCAGCGGCACGAAGGGCCACGACCAAGGTGCAGAGCACAAGCCGCGCGACTAAACCAGGAGGTCGCGGCGACTAACAAGCAGGAGCGGCTAAAGGAGAAGGGCAGAGAGGCCGCTCAAACAAGGAAGAATCCGCGTGAAACCGCGGCGGGAAAAAAAGGGAAGAAGCCACGCGAACACGAGCGGCTAGGATGCAGATCAAGGCACAGCGGGGAAGAAGTCACGCGGACTGAAAAAGGCCGAGCGAACAGAAGAGAGGACAAGAGCAGGTGACCGCGACCAAGATGCGGGTAAGAAAGGTACAACCCGCACGGTCAGGCAGATCACAGCAGTCAAGGGCACAACGAGGAAGAGGTCGCGCGGACTGAAAAAGGCTGAGCGAACAGAAGAGAGGAGAAGAGCAGGTGACCGCGACCAAGATGCGGGGGAGAAAGGAACAACCCGCACGGTCAGGCAGATCACAGCAGCACACCGCGAGTACAGAGACAACACGCGCGGACAGGGACAGACCGCAGCGACTAGGAAGTCGGAGCGGCAGGAAAGAACAAGGAGCGCGGCGACACGGAAACAGGTCGCTGCGACAAAGAGCAGTAGTAGAAGAGAACCAAGAAGAAGCAAGCCGCGCGAACAGGCAGCGGACAGCGACAAGCCGCGCGGATAGAAACAAGCCGCGCGGACAGATGAGAAGGCAAGCCGCGAACAAGCCGCAGAACGCGGAAGACAAGCCGCGAACAACAGAGAGCGCACAGAATCAGGAGGAAATGACCGTGTCCTCTGATACCATGTTAGAAAGTAGCGAAAAGAAGCGAAAAGTAGAGAACAAGCCGAATAAACTTTTGAATAATTGAAATTTTATTATCCAAAAAAGATAACTATTACAAAGGTATGTCCTCCCTTATATAGAATGGAGGAGAGAAGAGAGAATACAAATAAGAGATGTGAGACTAAAAATTTACAAGCTAAGCGGACTGTACAAAGTAAACCGCACAGGCCGCGCGGTTAGACAGAAGGACTAACCGCATGGCTACAATAAGAGAAGCAGAGAGGTCGCCTGTGAAGATTGCTAGACCGCCCGGTTTACAAGTCGCCGAGTCAAACCGCCAGACCGCGCGGTCTCCAACCCGCTAAGACAGACCGCCCGGTCACCAACTTCAACAATGAAGATGTTTCAGTGAATATAGAAGTAGAAACAGCAGCAGCAGCAACAGAAACAACAACAGCAGCCGCAAAAAAAGTAGTAGCAGCAGAAACAGCAGCAGCAGCAGAAAAAGCAGCAGCAGAACTTGATTCCTTCATGATTGATTCTTCAGAAGATGCAGATCCTTCTGACATAATAGATTTAATAGAATCAGATACAGATATGGATGAGCCTGTTATGGCTGAGATAGACATTGTTGGTGATTATATTATAAATCCCACAGTTGATCTTTTGATATTGTTGAGCATGTTTGATACAGCTCATTTGAACTTTCTACCAGAAGACAACACTAAGCCATCTTTGGCTATAGTCCCCTACACCTCACTAATAAGCCCCAAGGTTGCCAAGCAACTAAAGTCTAGTTTTTCTATAATAGAGGTTCCAACTATTCCATCTCCACCAAAAGCGGCTTCCCCCATTATCTCATCCCCTCCTAGAGACATTTATGTTCCAACTTTTATTATGGATGACTCCCCAATGTCTGATCTTGATGCATTGATCATGACTGATATAGAAGAAGAAAATAAAACAGTTGTTGAAAGCACTGTTGTGTATAGCTCTCCTGCTCCAGCTCCAGTTCTTTCTCCAGCTCCTACTCAGGCTGAAAAGCCTATTGATATATCTGTACTAAAAGCCATTGATGCTTTATATGATACTCCTCAAGGATCTTTTGATGAGGATGATGATGAAGAGGACTCTGATGATGAACCCAAAAAGAAGAATGTCTCCAAGAAAAGGAAAGCTCATCCACCTCCTGCCCCAAAACCAAATCCAACAAATGATACTCCCTATTATCCTCCACCTACTGTTGGTGCTTCAGGTTCTTCAACTCAGAGGACTACCCAGTATCAAACATATCAGAGACATCAGGGTAGGTCCTCCTCTTCTTCAGGAAGTAGCCAGCAGAGGCAATATTCATCTGGAAAGCAACATCAACAACAACATCATTAACAACAACAGCAATAAATCAATGAACATCAGAAAGCTGAAAGCCCAAAGAAACCTGTCTCCCCTCCTGTACCTTTTGAAGATCCAGAAACAACTACAACTGCTATGATAGCCAGATTCCAAGAGTTGGTTGGCCTATCCATGATCAACAAGGCAAAAGCTGAAGGAAAGGATCCTTCTCAATATTCAACCATGTCCAAATACAGGAAGGAGGAACTCAACAGGTTTGCTAAAGCTAATAAATTCTTTAGTGTTGATGATTATATGAAACTGCATCCAGAAGCTGTTGTGTCAAATGCTACCTCCCTTAATATCATTGGAGCTGCTGACATGACAATGACAAAGACACAAGCAACCAATCCAAACAGGGAGATCAAGTTTACTCAGTCAGGTGAAAAAGCTAAAGTGGAGAAGAACAAGGAGCACACGAAAAAAAAATGATTTTTGAACTATTTTAACTTCTCTGGTTTCCTAAAACTGCTTATTTATTTCTTGATACAAAGTTTACTGTATATATATATCTGCTGCATATTTAAATTTTTTTCCTACTAGATATATGTTTTCTTGCTTTGTAGCTCTTTTGTGTCTGTAATTAGTGACATCACCCAAATAGGGGGAGATTTTTGGATCCCTAGTTGGATTTGGGCTAGGTTCACTAAACTAGGATGTTTGACCCAACATGTATAGCTAGGGTCATGTTTGTGTCCTAAAGTCTAGGCCATGTCCATAGAATCAACCTTGCATGGACCAGCCATCAACAGACTGCAGAAGACTCAATACTTAGAGAAATTTCAAAGACTCAAAAAAACACGAAAGTCGTGCTCAGCTCGACGAACTCAGAGAAAATTCTCTGAGCTGAGCTATACGAGCTTGGTTCTCAGGTCGACGATCTCTGGACACTATACATCAACATTCCAAGTCCAGAATTCCTTTCTCTGAACCCCAGTCGATGAAGTCAAAATATCAGCTCGACGAACTTGGTTCTCAGGTCGACAATCTCTGGACATTATACATCAACATTCCAAGTCCAGAATTCCTTTCTCTGAACCCCAGTCAACGAAGTTAAAATATCAGCTCGACGAATTTGGTTCTCATGTCGACAATTTTTGGATGGTCTACCTCAACATTCTAAAGTCCAGAAACATCAAAATATTCTAAGTCCAGAATCATACTCCAGTCGACGAATTCATGTTCTTCACTCGACGAACTTGGACCACAGTCTCGACAAGTTGTATCAAGTAGCTGTTAGTAGTTCTCAGGTCGACGAACTTAATTCTCAGAATAGGCAAGGCTCTAGAGAAAGCAGTTATCTATTCTTAGTTCGACAATCTTGAATCTCAGCTCGACGAACAAAGATTATCTGGTCGACGAACATAATTTATCAGCTCGGCGAACTCTAGACCCAGGTCGACGAATTATGTTCTCTGCTCGATGATTTCTGTGCAGTTCCAGACTTGGAAATTTCCCTCCCTCTGTCCTTATTCTATTGCAATAATTCCTGAGTAATCAATGCTTAATATTCTCTGAATATTACCGTTAGAAGCAAGCATTGATTATGGTCTTCATCAGGATTATTACTTGCTGCTTTTCAATGGGACAGTTGGGGAAATCATTTAATGCTGACATTCTCCAGGCCGTCAGTAATCAATGCTGAAGAAATTCAAAATTCAGAAGGAAGATTATATGGAAAATATTAAAGGATTTTTTTCTTCCTTCTCGGTGGCATTTAGTATACAGAAAAAGAAATCATACAGTAACAGATACTATAAGTCCCAGACCAGAGAAACAACAGCAAGCTGAAGAAGAAGAAGAAGAACATCTATTCAAAATCAAGAGTCTTCTTCTTCTTCTTTCCAGGATTCTTCAAGGACAACAAAACTTTGTCAGTCAAGAAGTTCCTGGAGCACCTCTGGTCAAGTCAAAAGATTGAAGGCCTACTCACCCTACAGCAAAGCTCCAACCTTCCTAAACAAATCAATATCTTAGGGGGAGCTTTGTTAAAAATCAAAGATCCACTAAAGTCTTCTCAGTTGTATTTGAGAAAGAGAAGACATCATCACTCTCTCACCCCCACTGTAAAAAGGGTTCTTTAACTCCCTTCAAAAGTTATTCCTGGTTGCAAGTCACCTGACCAAAAGACTTGTGATTGGTTTTTGAGCACCTGATCAAAAGCTCATTGGTGACAGTCACCTGATCAAAAACTTGAGTGGATTCCTACCAGGGTGGTATAAGAGTAGATGTACCCAAGTTTAGGGGAACCACTATAAAATTTTTGTGTTGTCTGGTTGCCTTCTTTTTCTTTTGTTCTTGCTGTGGCTGTGCTAGTTAAGTTGTTGTGTCTGTGATATTAATTTATATTTGTCGTGCCTGTGGTAGATTATTTCACCTTAGGACTGATTTTTTATTTACAGCAAAAGCATTAAAAGTTCCAAAATACTCTATTCACCCCCCCTCTAGAGTATTTCAGATCTAACCCTAACTTTCATAACTGCATCATACTTGTGATCACCTCCTGAGGGTTCCGCTCCTACGTCATGTCTAGCACGAACACTGATCTCGAGCAGGTCCGAGGTTTCCTCCTTATGGTCCTCATCCTCAACCACGCATATGGCCCCGCCCTCGTGGAGCTGCCGGAGGGAGAGTAGGAGGAACATTCCCAACTAGCTGCGGGCAGTGACATCGGATGTCGCCCGGTTGGTTGCATTGGAAGCACACTCGCTCATACCGCCCTTTGGGTTGTTGGAACTGTTGAAGCTGTGGAGGTGGAGGCAATGCTGGCGGTTGTGGGATCGGGCGCTCCGTTCTAAAATTCCGGTGGAAATGCCCGCCACCTCTCTGGTATCCTCTTCCACCTATGTTATCATGCCTCCTTCTGTTATTGGGGCCAGCCTCCATCACACTTTCATCGGGTCTCTTACCACTTCCCAAGTGGTCTGCCTCTAGCCTCTTCGCCATGTCAATTATCTCTGCTAAGCTGGAGTCTGCTATAAACAAAAGGGCTTGCCTCAGGGGGTCTCGCAAGCCTTTGTAGAACCTTTTAGCATATCCTCTGTCATCCAACTCATAGGAGTCAGCAAATCTAGCCAGATGCTGAAACTCCCTCTGGTACTCTATCACTGACTTGGAGCCCTGCTTTAGCTGCAGGAACCTTTCTTCAAGTTCATCTCGAGCTATCAAAGGGATAAAGTGCTCTAAGAAAGCTTTAGAAAACTCTCTCCAACTAATATCCGTGTAGACTCTTTCTTGGAAGGTGGAGCCCATGAGAGACTTCCACCACCTTTTTGCATGCAGCTCCATAAGTGTCATTACCAGGGTCACAACCATATTGTTCGGGCATCTAATTACCGCCAACGGTTCTTGCGCAGTGTCGAGCCATTCCTCCGTACGCACTGCCGACTATGTCCCAAGGTAGGCAGGAGGGGAGGGAGCTCGGAAAGTGCTTAACCAATTGGAGCTCGGTGCTTGTTGTTATACAGGGGCTTGTTGGGACCTAAAGGCATCCAAGATAGCTGTGAGCATCTGCCCTAACTCTGATTGCTGAAACTGTGTGGGTACGGACGGGGCGGGAGTGCCCCCCACTGGCTCAACATGCACTAAGATCTACACGTAAAGTACAAATCTAAGGTCAGGTTGGCTAATCTTCAGGTCAAAATTGGACATACTTAGTGTGAATTACATATGGGCACACCACACTTCCGCTTTGTGACGTGGAGTATTTCGATGGATCAACTATCACCCAAACAGAGTCGTGCCCCCTGAAAAAGCATGAAGTCAACTATCTAGTACATGATTTAGAATTGAAAGCAGTGGTATTCGCCTTGAAGGTTTGGAGACACTATCTATATGGCGTCCACTGCGAAATCTTTTCGTACCACAAGAATCTAAAGTACGTTCATACTCATAAGGAATTGAATTTGAGACGGCGTTGGTTAGAATTTTTATATGATTATGAATTTACTTTGAACTACCACCCCGGAAAAGCAAATTTCGTAGCTGATGCTTTGAGCAAAAAGGTACCGGAATCGAGCCCTGAGTCCCGATTGATGAGTATGAGATTAGCTCGGATGCTCGAAGAAATGGAGATTACCCTGGTATATAAAGACCATTCCGAAGGGTATATGGAGTACTTGACCGCGATGAGCATAGTATGTGATATCCGGGATCGAATCCGGGCAGAGCAAGGAAAGGATGTTTCTCTGGCCCCGGTGCTTAAGTCAATTGAAGATGAGACTATTAACGAGTATTCCCTAAAATACGGCCTCGTTCATCTCCGTGGCCGGCTTTACATTCCCAAAGGTGATAAAATTCGGGAAGATATCTTGAGAGAGGCACATTGCACTCAGTATTCAGTGCATTCTGGGATTGCCAAGATGTACGCCGACTTGCGGAAGACCATGTGTTGGCCGGGAATGAAGAGGGACGTCAGATATTTTGTTACGCACTGCGAGGCCTGTCAAAGGCTGAAGGCGGAATGCAAGAGCCCCGGTGGATTATTACAGTCATTGCCCATCCCCGAGTGGAAGTTCGAGGATGTCTCCATGGACTTCATCCACGGATTTCCTCGCTCACGCTTAGGGAATGATTCGGTTTGGGTAATCATTGACCGCATGATAAAGGTAGCCAGGTTTATTCCTATGAAGAAAGAAGCTCATGTAGATGTTTTGGTACACCTCTTTGTGGAGCAGTTTGTACTGTACCATGGCGCGCTAAAGACAATTATTTATGAGAAGGATGGTCGGTTTACCTCTAAAGAATGGAAGGCGGTACAGGCGTATTTGGGCTCGCGCCTTACATTTAGCACAACTTTTCATCCTCAGACGGATGGACAGTCTGAGAGGACCATCAGAACTTTGGAAGATCTATCGAGACTGTGTGTGTTGGATTGAGGAGAGCCGTGGGAAAGGCTCTTACCACTGGTGGAATTCTCCTATAACAATAGTCTTAAGGATAGTGTGGCAGGTCTACAGGCTCGCCGGCCGTCACACTGACGGGAGTCGGTAGTTAGACTTGGATGGTTGGGCCTTGGTCCTCAGTGCTTACTTCCCGAGGCACCCTCCGTGCTAGTGGGCAGTTGGCCTTTGTCCTTTGGTGATACGCTCCCAGTGGCACCTTCTGCGCCACAAGATAGGCCAGTTGGGCTGGGCTCTTGGTGCACATATACCTGAGACACCTTCTAAGCTATAGTATGCATGTGAGCTCCACTCTTGTGTTCTTAGCATTAAGGCATACGGGGGCCTGTGCTTGGTTGTGTGGATGCCCGCCTAGTAGTGGAGAAGCCCGTTATACTGTCACCGCATGACCACGACGGTTGACGCCTGAGAGGTTTACTACTTTTCGAAAAGTGGTAACTACAATTCTGCGTCGACATAGAAGTTGCATATGCGTGATCACGGGTGAGTCATTGCATTGCATTCATGACATTACATTACATTGCATACAAAAGATCCTCATCGTATAATTTTGTATGAGCACTCTTATACGATGAGTTACTTTACTGCTGAGCTGATCCTCAACTTATATGTCTGTATGAGCATTCATATAAGTTGAGTTATTTTTTGTTGTAGTTTTACATTTTTCTTATACTGTTGTAGATAATAGAACTGCTAGAGTAGATTGTTTACTCATTTATTATACTGCTAATATACTTGATATTGCTCACTCTATACCACTTGTTTGTACTACTATTTTATTTATATATATTGTACCCTTGTTATTTTCTCCACCCGGTGCCGAAGAGTCGCCGGGGGAGCGGATGTGATAGCCACTTAGTCTTATGACTAACGATTGCTACGTTATCCGTTTTAGGAGGAAACCCCGCAGACAAAGCAACAGCAGGTTATGCATCAGGACAGCCAGGACAAGATGACAGGGCCTGAAGGCACGGTGTCGTCGCTACTGTTAGTGACTGATGTGAGTTTTGAGAGACTCATGATGTAGCCCTTTGGGCAAGTTTTACTCGTACTATGATATTATAGAGGCTTGTTGTAGCTTCTTTTTCTTGAAGTACTTTTTGGACTATTTTACTTATGTGTGGATTGACTTTTGTTTTATATTCTTTATTGGGTTGTCATTGGTTGATATTGGTTATAGCCGACGGGATAGGTGTCTTGTCGTACAGGTTAGCCCGTGTGCTAACGCTACCGCAAGGTGGCTGTTCTGAGCATAAGACTCCCCTCGTGCCGCGTTTTGTGTTCCGAGAGGGGGTCTTACATGAGTACTCCAGCTGGGCGAGTACTCCAGCTGGGCGAGTACTCCAGCTGGGCGAGTACTCCAGCTGGGCGAGTACTCTAGCTGGGCGAGTACTCCAGCAAGAGTACTCCAGCAGGGCGAGTACTCCAGCAGGGAGAGTACTCCAGATGGGCGAGTACTCCTGCAGGGAGAGTACTCCAATAGGGTGAGTACTCCAGCAGGATGAGTACTCCAGCAAGGCGAGTACTCCAGTTGGGTGAGTACTCCAGCAGGGCGAGTACTCAAGTTAGGCGAGTACTCGCCCTTCTGGAGTACTCGCCCTGCTGGAGTACTCGCCCTGCTGGAGTACTCGCCAAGCTGGAGTACTCGCCATGCTGGAGTACTCCCCCTGCTGGAGTTCTCCCCCTGCTAGAGTACTCGCCAAGCTGGAGTACTCGCCCTGCTGGAGTACTCTCCCAACTGGAGTACTCTCCCTGCTGGAGTACTCGTCCTCCTGGAGTACTCGCCATGCTGGAGTACTCGCCCTGCTGGAGTACTCGCCCTGCTAGAGTACTCCCCTGTCGGAGTACTCCCCTGCCAGAGTACTCGCCCTGCTGGAGTACTCGCCCTGCTGGAGTACTCGTCCAGCTGGAGTACTGGCCCAGCTGGAGTACTCGCCCAGCTGGAGTACTCGCCCAGCTGGAGTACTCGCCCTGCTGGAGTACTCGCCCTACTTGAGTACTCGCCCTACTGGAGTACTCGCCCGACTTGAGGGTCTGCTATTTTGCCCCAAGTGGGCTGTGGATAGCTGTCCAGAACAGCGGACGTTGGTTGTTGGCAGACCGTTCCCAAAAACTATAAATAGGCCCAAGGGGGAACCTCAGAGGGCATGCTTACTTGCTGTCCAGTCTTTTAGCACTTTCTTAGGTGCCTTAACTCGGCACTTGGCTAAGTAGGACAAGCGCTCTAAGATCATCCGGGTGTGTGGTGTGACCTCCACGCCGATCCCTTGGGTCAGTTCCCTTCTCATTTACTTTGTTATTTGGCTTGTAGGAGAGAAGTAGGTGTACTATCACCCCTTCGCCAAGGATGAACTCCACAAGAGACCAACATGCTCAGAAAAATAAATAGACAGAACCAACAAATTTATAAGCTCTTTCTCTCTCTCTATATATATAATACGAATATATACAAACATTATAGTTTTGCTCCAACAAGTTTATAAGCTCAAATGGTTCTAAGTACCGTCACGCTTCACATAATCTAATCTAACAACTAAGTTCAATAACATAAATAAAACTTGAATCTAATGAGCAACATCAAATAGTCTAGTCAGAAGATCAAAGTGACAATCAAATAGCAATATCAAATGGTCCGGTCAAAAGATCGAGAGACACCAATTGAAAATCAGTCCTAAAAAATTTTATTATTTATGTAATCAGAAAACACATATTAATTTATAATTTAAATAAAAGAATTAAAGTATTCCTAAATTTAAATAACCTATTACTCACCTAGCCTTCATCTTAGATATGCTCATTTTCTCAAGGGTCTTTGTAGGAATCACATTTTTTTTCTTTTGATAACCGTGTGTGATAAATTTCTTCTTCAACTCCAGTGGCACTGTCAACTGTACAACCCTGTATTTGCCTCTATACAGTTTTTAAGCTTTTTGGAGATTTTGAACTCTCGGTGGCCAATTTTGGCTCTGACGTGGAAACATACTAGTAGAGAGAGGAAAAATCGGCCTCCCCCAGTGGCCCTTTTTTGGGGGGTCGGGGCCTCGCCCCTGCCCTCCTGCCCGCGGCTTGGTGGGGCGAGACCGGCCTAGGCCGGGGGTCTCGCCCCTGCCCGCGGCTTGGTGGGGCGAGACCGGCCTAGGCCGGGGGTCTCGCCCCTGCCCGCGGCTTGGTGGGGCGAGACCGGCCTAGGCCGGGGGTCTCGCCCCTGCCGCGGCTTGGTGGGGCGAGACCGGCCTAGGCCGGGTGTTGATGTTGGTGACCGGGCGGTCTGTCTTGGCGGGTTGAAGACCGCGCGGTCTGGCGGTTTTACTCGCCGGCTTGTAAACCGGGCGGTCTAGCGATCTTCACAGGCGACCTCTCTACTTCTCTTGTTGTAGCCGTGCGGTTAGCCCTTCTGCCTAACCGCGCGGCTTGTACGGTTTACTTTGTATAGTCCGCTTAGCTTGTAAATTTTTAGTCTCACATCTCTTATTTGTATTCTCTCATCTCTCCTCCATTCTATATAAGGGAGGGCATACCTTTGTAATAGTTACCTTTTTCGGATTATAAAGTTCAGTTTAAAACCATTTCGGTTTGTTTCTGTTCGGTTTTTACATGGTATCAGAGGACACGGTCGTTTCCTCCTGATTGTGTGCGCTCTGTGACTCGCACGACTTGTTTCTGTCCGCTGCCCTGATCGCGCGGATTGCCTCTCCTTCGTTCTCTTCTCCTGCTGCTATTCGTCGGCGCGACCTGTTTCTGTTCGCCCGGCCTGCGACTTGTTGTAGTCGCTGCTCCTTGCCTCCTCTTTTGTTCGCTCGGCCTTTTCAGTCTGTGCGACCTCTTCCCCGCTGTGCCTTTGACTGCTTCCAGCTGCTTGTGCTCGCACGGCTTCTTCCTTTTCTATCCGCTGCGGTTTCTTGTTGTGTTTTCTCTGCTCCTCTTAGTTGCTACGGCCTGTTCTCTAGTCGTTTGACTTCTTCTGTTCGCGCGACCTGTCCTCTAGCCGTTCGACTTCTTCCCCTCTGTTTGTGTCTGCAGCTTGGTCGTGGCTTTTCTGGCCGCTGGTTTTATCCCCTTGTGACCGCTGTCGCCCTTCTTTCTCCTATCCGCGCGGTTTGTTGCCTAACCGCCCGGCTTCCCTTGTTTCCTGCTCCTATGGCTTTTTCTGATGCCTCAACTGCCACCACCCCTGTCGCCAATCCGGCTCCGCCTCTTCCTCCTACTCCTTCCGGGAACCTTGGGACTGTTTCTAAGCTTATTGGCTCCAACTACCCGGATTGGAGCATCTCTTTCACCTTTCTTCATCGCTCACAACGCAAACGCCACCATCTCGTTGATGACCCACCTCCTATCACTTCACCTCTCTTTGATGACTGGGATGCAAGTGACGCGCTTGTGTGTACTTGGCTCGCGAACAGTCTTTCTGATGAGTGTCTTCCCGTCATACGTCATGATGAGACGGTCAGGGCCGCTTGGCTTCATCTTGCCGCTTTGTACTCCAAAGGGGCTCAGACTTCCCGCATCTATACGTTGTATGCGGACCTCTTTGCCCGTCCCACCTTATCTCCTGCTGCTGCCTACCAATAGGTCCAGGCTCTTGGGGCTGAGATTCTTCAAAATCGTCCCTTTTCTGCGGATTTGGCTCAACAACACAAGCACTTCCAGGAGCTTCTGGTTGTGTGTTATCTGCTCCGGCTTCCTGATACTTATGACATGATCCGCCAGCAAATTCTGGGTGAGGCTGAATCTCCCACTTTAGATGCCACCGCTGCCCGCATCGCTGCTGTCACCTCCCTCCTTCAGCGCCCTCTTTTGCCCGCTCCTTCTCCACCACCAGACACATATTCTCATCACACTCAGCGGAGTGGCTCTGGTAGTCGCAGTCACCAGTCCGGCGGCCGTGCTTCTTCCCGCTACCTCTGCTCTCATTGTGGCCGCACCGGCCATACTTTTGAACGCTGCTGGACAAAGCATCCTCATCTTCGCCCCTCCGGTGACTCTTCCAAGCCGTCTGCCTCTATTGTAATGTCTTCAGGTAGTGCCCACGTGGTGACTCAAGGTAAATGGCTCATCGACTCTGGTGCCACTAATCACATGACGGGCAACCCTCAGTGCTTCTCTTTGCTCGAACAACATGATCGGTTGCCCCCGGTACTAGTTGCGGATGGTTCTCCCTCCCCGGTTCATGGGACGGGAGTAGTTCATGTTACTCCGTCTCTACGCCTTGCGGACACTCTCTATGTGCCCAAGTTTCCGTGCAATCTGTTGTCTGTTACCTCTTTATGCAAACAACTTCAGTGTTCTGTGACATTTACACCAACTTCTTGTTCTTTTCAGGATCCGAGCTCCCACCGGACGATTGCTACTGGGACTGAGAGCGGCGGCCTCTACTTCCTCGACAATGTTTCCGCCCTATCCGCCTTCTCGTCCTCCTGTACGGATCTTCTTCAGTGGCATCTCCGCCTCGGTCATCCTCCACCCCGTCTTCTACATCAGCTTCTGCCGCACCTCCCTCCATCCAGTACTCCTCTCCAATGCGATGCCTGTCAACTCGGCAAGCATCACCGTTCCTCCTTCCCGCCGAAGCACGGACGGGGCTCTACTCGTCCATTTGATCTTGTCCACTCTGATATATGGGGACCTGCTCCTACCCTCACCATTGGTCGGGGTAGTTCTTATTTTGTAACCTTTATAGATGATTTTTCTCGATGTACTTGGGTGTATCTCCTCCGAGATCGCTCTGAACTTTTAGATGTATGGATATCCTTCTACCAGTTCATTAAAACTCAGTTCAATATTTGTATTAAAACTTTTCGTTCCGACAATGCTAAATAGTATCTGAGTTATGCTTTTACTTCTTTTTGTGTGCAACATGGCATTATTCATCAGACTAGCTGTGTTTACACCTCCCAACAAAATGGGGTGGCGGAACGCAAAAACCATCACCTCCTCGATGTGGCTCGCACATTGATGACCCAGATGCATGTCCCTCGCTCGTATTGGGGCTATGCCATTCTCCTTGCCTGCTACCTCATCAATCGACTTCCCTCCACCATTCTCCACGGGCAAACACCCTTCTCCATTCTCTATCCGGACAAGGAACCTTTTCCTCTCCCTCTCTCCATCTTTGGATGCACTGCCTTTGTCCATACCCCATCTGCCACCCGTGACAAGCTCTCCCCTCGCTCCACCAAATGTGTCTTTCTGGGGTTCTCCACCACTCAGAAAGGCTATTGTTGATTTAACCCTATTCTTCGTCAGCAGTTCGTCTCTGCTGACGTTACCTTCTTCGAGAATGCCTCCTACTTCTCGGCTGACTCCTCCTCTCCTTCCCCGCCTTCTGACTCTCCTGCTCTTCCCTTCGTTCCCTCGTCTCCTACCGAGATACCCACCCCACCGCCCTCTCCGTCTCCTCCTCTCTCTCCACCTCTCTCTCCCACTTCTCCACCTCCGTCTCCACCCTCTCCGCCGTCGTCGCTCTCTTCTCCCAGGCCAGCTCTCTCTGTCACGGACGCTCCGGATCCCGAGCGGGCTACCGACCTGGATCTCCCTGTGGCTCTTCGCAAAGGGGTGCGGACGTGCACCCTCCACCCCCTTGCTGCTGTTGTTTCATATGATCGTCTTACACCTTCTCACAGGGCATTTGCGCTGGCTATCTCTGCTACTGCCACGCCTCGTTCCTATAAGGAGGCCCTTGCTATTCCCCACTGGAAGCTGGCCATGGATGAGGAAATGGCGACCCTCACGGAGCGGGGTACATGGACTCTTGTTCCTCCTCCCTTCGGTACTGATGTTGTTGGCTGTCGCTGGGTCTTTGTGGTCAAATTTAGCCCAGACGGCACTGTGGATCGGTATAAAGCTCGCCTTGTTGCTAAGGGCTTTACTCAGACCTATGGGGTTGATTACTTTGACACCTTCTCCCCTGTGGCTCGTCTCAGCACTATCCGGGTCCTTCTCTCTGTGGCCGTCAATCGGGATTGGCCGATTTCTCAGCTGGACGTCAAGAATGCCTTCCTTTATGGTGATCTTCACGAGGCCGTTTACATGGAGCAACCTCCTGGGTATATTGCTCAGGGGGAGACACGAGTATGCCGGCTGCAGAAGACAATTTATGGCCTCAAACAGAGTCCTCGAGCTTGGTTTGATAAGTTCAGCGGCATTGTGGAGGCTGTTGGTTTTGTGCGAAGCTCTGCTGATCACTCTCTCTTTATTCGCAAAACTCCTTTTGTGCTGGTTGTTCTTGCTGTGTACGTCGATGATATTCTTCTCACTGCCGATGACCAGGAAGGGGTAGCCCTGACAAAGCGACATCTTCGCCAACATCTGATCACTAAAGATATGGGCTCACCAAAGTACTTTCTGGGGATCGAACTCTCTCGGAAGCCCGACTCCTTAGTTCTCTCTTAGCGTAAGTATGCCCTTGATCTTTTAAA
Organism: Platanthera guangdongensis; assembly: GCA_039583875.1. Classification (NCBI taxonomy): domain Eukaryota; kingdom Viridiplantae; phylum Streptophyta; class Magnoliopsida; order Asparagales; family Orchidaceae; genus Platanthera; species Platanthera guangdongensis. Next base: position 50,089,207 of record CM077153.1, on the reverse strand, counting down.
AGAGGCAGGATTAACTGGAGCAAAACCTGCCCGATGCCCCATGACAACTGGGGAGGACAAAACCTGGACAGATGATTCGCCTCCTCTTTCAGATAGGTCGCGGTACAGGCGTCTGGTTGGTAAGCTCACATATCTCAGAGTGACCAGACCCGACATTTCCTATGTTGTGGGCAAGGTGAGTCAATTCATGCAAGCGCCTAGGGAGTGTCATCTACAGTCCGCCTTGCGGATCTTGGAGTATGTCAAAGCAGCGCCTGGGAAAGGATTACTTTTTCAGAAGAATGGTCATCTGAGAATTGAAGCCTACTCAGATGCAAGTTATGCTGATGACAAAGGGGATCGCAAGTCAACCTCAGGTTTTTGCACCTTTGTTGGGGGAAATCTGGTGAGCTGGAAGAGCAAGAAGTAGTCTGTTGTCTCCAGGTCTAGTACAGAAGCTGAGTATCGCAGTATGGCGTCAACCACTTGTGAGTTGAAATGGTTGCGGGCTCTCATGCTAGATTTAGGAGAGGTGTACAACCATCCTCTACCTATGTTCTGTGATAACAAGACCGCCATATACATCTCCAAAAATCCAGTATTCCATGAAAGAACAAAGCACATTGAGGTTGACTGCCATTTCATTCGTGAAGAGATTTTAAAAGAACAAATTTGCACTCCGTTTGTCACGTCTGATAAAGAGCTGGCTGACATCTTCACCAAGCCAGTTTCCGCCTCGTTTCTGCATGTTTGCGACAAGCTGGGCATGATTGATATATATGCTCCAGCTTGAGGGGGAGTGTTGAAGTTGGTGACCAGGCGGTCTGTCTTGGCGGGTTGAAGACCACGCGGTCTGGCAGTTTTACTCGTCGGCTTGTAAATCGGGCGGTCTAGCGATCTTCACAGGCGACCTCTCTGCTTCTCTTGTTGTAGCCGTGCGGTTAGCCCTTCTATCTAACTGCGCGGCTTGTGCGGTTTACTTTGTATAGTCCGCTTAGCTTGTAAATTTTTAGTCCCACATCTCTTATTTGTATTCTCTCATATCTCCTCCATTCTATATAAGGGAGGGCATACATTTATAATAGTTACCTTTTTCGGATTATAAAGTTCAGTTTAAAACCATTTCGGTTTGTTTCTGTTCGGTTTTTACACCGGGGGTCTCACCCCTGCCCGCGGCTTGGTGGGCGAGACCGGCCTAGGCCGGGGGTCTCGCCCCTGCCCGCGGCTTGGTGGCGCAAGACCGGCCTAGGCCGGGGGTCTCGCCCCTGCCCACGGCTTGGTGGGGCGAGACCGGCCTAGGCCGGGGTCTAGCCCCTGCCTGCGGCTTGGGGGGGCGAGACCGGCCTAGGCCGGGGGTCTCGCCCCTGCCCTCGTCGCCCTTGTGCTCGGCCCCTAGGTGGATGAGGAGCGGGGTGGTTTTTACCCCTTTACCCCCCGGTGTGGCTGTTTCCTATTGGCCCGGAGCTTTTTAGCCCTAGGGGCTTTTCGGTCATTTTGGTCCATGGGATTTGGAAAACTATAAATAGACCCCCTTGGGTGCCTTTGGAGAGGATCCTTTTCTTAGCTTCCTCCTCCCTTAGCTTCTTCTTGGTAGAGTAGAGAGAGCTCTTCAAGGCGCCCAGCCTAGCCCTTTGGTAAGGGAGGGGAAGAGCTCAGGTAGCCTTCCGGGTGTGAGGTGGGACCTCTGCGCTAGAGCCGAGGGTCTGTTTCTAGCTTCTTGATCCTTTGGTCTGTGACGTTCTCTTGAGTGTAATAGGTGTGAGGTCACCCCTTTCCAGGGACCCTGAACTCCACAGAGGTCAATTTTGGCTTCAACACTTTGGTGTTGTGAGCGTGGAGAGTGACCAGCATAGAAGATCTCGGGAGAGAGTCATGACTGGAGGTCAGGGAGGTAGTGATGATCTCGGCGAGCTCCCCAGCTCAGGACCCTTTGTGTGGAGGCAAGAGTTCATGGCCTCCAACCAGGGTATCATGGAGATGTTGCGAAGCATTGCTCCTCAGGGTGGCAGCTCCACCCCGACCCCCCAGGAGCTAGCTCCCCCCCTCGACGAGTCGACTCTCAGGGGTCTAGGCGAGATGACCCCAGCGGGGGGAGAAGGAAGCGCACCAGGAAGAAGGCCAGGAAAGGAGAGGATAGGAGATGGGGTCGAGCGAGACCTTACTGGCCGGGAGGTTTTCTCTAACCCGGCGAGTGCCAACCTCCCAGGAGAGCAGGTTGCGCGAGTGGAGGTGGCGAGACCACCCCTTAGGGGGTCACCCTTCAGCGAGCTGATTATCTCAGCTCCCGTTCCCGAGGGGTTCAGAGAGCCAGACATGGCTTACTATACGGGGAAGGATGACCCCGTCCAACATCTGCAGTGGTTCGAGGATGTCGTCTCCATCAGGCCGATGACGGATGCCTTCAAGTGTCGCCTCTTTGCGGTCACGCTGAAGGAGAAGGCAAGGGACTGGTTCCATCAACTCCCTCTGAGGTCGATCTATGAGTTCGAGGACTTGAGCCGGAGCTTTCAGCTTCGCTTCTCCACCTCCAAGAAGCGGAAGAGGAGTCCTGAGTCCATCTTCCTGATAAGGATGGGGGCCGAGGAGTCGCTGGCCCATTACGTAGACAGGTTCCAAGAGGAGATCCTAGAAGTCCAGGAGATGCCGAGGTATGCTCTCCAGATGGCCTTCACCGTTGGGCTGAAGGAGGGCTTCTTCAAGATGAGCTTGACCCGGAAGGCCCCCCTTTCCTTCAAGGAGCTGATGGAAAGGGCGGCAGAGGAGATTGCCATGGAGGCGGCCAACCCGGCATTTGTCAAGAAGTTAGAAAAGCTAACAGAGATGGAGTCAAAGGAGCAAGGTGGCTCGAGACCTCAGGAAGGAAGAAGGAGAGAAGAGCGGAGAGCTCAGGAGGGTCCGGAACCAGGTTGGAGGCAGCAGGGAGGACCCGTTCAGGGCCCGGGAAGAGGTTACGCCCAAGATGGGGGAAACTTCCATGGGGGACAAGGGAGGTTCAACTTCCAGAGGCAAGTCCCTAGGCAACTCCTACCCCCACCACAGTAAGTGATGGAGATTGGTCGAAGGGAGAGGAGGAACCGCCAGGGAAGGAGAAGGGTCAGGGTAGAGTTGTCATACTGTGACTTCCACCAGGCGGAGGGGCACGCCACAGCTACCTGCCCCGAGTTCCTGGAGGTGAGGGGGGCGAGAGGCCCTGCCCAGCTGCAGCCACCAGTGCGGGTTGAAGAGGTTCTGCCCCAAAGAGGGGGTGATGATGTTTGTGAGGACCGGGTCGATGTCGGACCCCGAGGCGGTATAGCGGTGATCCACGGTGGAGTGGGGGTGGAGGCCACTCGGAAGGCAAGCCTCAATGTCATGTACCGAAGGAGCGTCGCCTCAACCTCCCAGACACCGCCCCAGGAGGAGAAGATCACCTTCTCAGTGAAGGACTTGCCGGATCATGAGGATCCGTTCTGTGATGCGCTGGTCATCCAGACGGCCATTGAGGGCTACACCGTCTCCCGAATCTTGGTTGACAACGGGAGATCCGTCAACGTCGTTTTCAGGAAGGCGTTTGATGAGATGAAGGTAGAACCAAGGAGGGTGTTGGACTCGGACGGACCCCTGTTCAGATTCTCAGGAGAAAGGAAGGAGGTCGAAGGTGGAGTAGGACTCCAAGTAAAGTTGGGATGGGCCTCAAGGAACTGCCGGTTCGTCATTGTTGACGCTCCAAGCAGCTACAACGCCATCTTCGGAAGGCCCCTCATCAGCGCCTTCCGTTGCGTGCCATCTTCCTTCTACCAATGCCTCAAGTTCAGCTCCGCAGGGATCCAGGTCAGAGTCAAGGGAGACTCCAGGATGGCAAGGCAGTGCTACGTCACGGCCGTCAACACCATCTCTTGGTTGGCCAAGGCAGAGGAGATAGATAAGGTCATGGAAATCTTGAGCAGGATGGAAGTGTCCGAGGAGAAGGAAGCGGAAGACGGACATCATGCCCAGGCCCCCTGAAGAAGCCTCGTCTTGGGAAGGTCTTTTCTTTTTTTCCTATCTTGTAATAAGCGCTACCCCTAAACAGCTGAGTCAGGGGACCATATAACCTATTTTTTCCCCGTTGGAGGATATAGGATTTGGAAAGGTATGATTGAGATGCCTAGTCCTTTTGCTCTGAGACAGTCCCGCTGCCCAGGCTCTCACTAGCTGGGCAGGGCCGGTGGTACCTCTCATTGATGCCTAGTTGTCTCACCTCGAGATGGATTCCGCTGCCAGGCTCTCATCTAGCTGGCAGGGTAGGTTGATCTCTCGGAGGGTGTGGTAGGTCTCACTGAAAGATATTGTACCTAAACACCTAGAGGGGGGGTGAATAGGTGCCTTGAATCTTTTTAATTTTTATGGCAGAATACAGAATCTAACACAGAATTCTAGCTACTTTATCACAGCAATCACACAGCAATCACAGAATATCACAGCACACAGTAGACACACAGTTTTATAGTGGTTCCCCAATGTTTGGGTACATCCACTTTCTCCCTTCGCCTATCTAGCAGTGTACTAGATTCGGCCAAACTCCTCCACTATCTCAGAACCCAAAACAGGTTCCTACACCTCAGGCCCAAGGCCCTACAACTCAGCTTCTTCACAAAGCTTACACTCAGTCACCAAGGCCTACACTCAGCCACCAAGGCCTACACTCAGCCACCAAGGCCTACACTCAGCCACCGAGGCCTACACTCAGAGATTCCAATCTCCTACACTCAGGCTCTCAAGCCCTACACTCAGCCTTTATAATTACATGCTTACAAGACTCAGGTCCAAAGGATCCTACAAGAAAATATTAATACAATAATGTTAACTCAGCAACTCAGAGACAAGAGAGGAGAGTTGTGAGTGTCTTGATGAGTTCTTGGAAGAACTCAGCTGAAATCAATCTGACTTGGCTTTCTTCAAAGCTTCTTGAATGTAGAACTCAATAAGATTGACCCATTCTGCAGTTGATCCTTGATCTCTGCTACTTAAGATTCAGAATAAATCTGAACCCTTCTTCTCAGCCTGGTTCCAATGGCTGATTTCTTGGATGGAGCTCTCTCTCTCCAACTACTTAGATCTGCACTTGATTCTTCAAGGAATAGCTAAATCTTATTTGTTAATTACTTGATCAATAATCTGAACTTTGACAACTTCTTCTGTAGACAGTGTAAGCCTATTTATAGGCCTTTTTCATTGTAACCGGCTGGTCCAGTTCATAACTGAATTCTGACAACTCTGACAGGTGCAGTAGACCGGCTGGAATGACAGCTGTCAAGTCATCCAGTCAGTTCTTGAAAACTCTGTAACTATCTGAAAGTGTCGAGACTTTCTGTCTTTAAGTGTCGACACTTATAGACCAAGTGTCGACACAATTTGTCTAAGTGTCGACACTAGCCTACAAGGTGTCGACACAACTCCTTGTGTTGTAGATTTTATATCTCGACACTGCTTCTTCTTCATGTGTCGACACTGATTATGTGTGTCGACACAAGTCCTTATACTTCAGTATTTTGCTGAATTCTTCTAAGTGTCGACACAACTCCTTTGTGTCGACACATCTTCATGTGTTGAATCTGTTAAGTGTCGACACTTCTTCTTGGTGTCGACACATGTCTTCAGTGTTGATACTTGCTGAGTGTCGACACAGCTCCTTGTGTCGACACATTCTTCTTCTGTCAAGACTCTGGCTGAGTGTCGACACATCTCCTTAGTGTCGACACTTGTACTTAGAATATTCTTGAACTTTGCTAAGTGTCGACACAGCTCCTTGTGTCGACACTTTCTTCAAGTGTTGAGTCTTCAGCTAAGTGTCGACACATTCTTTCTTGTGTCGACACTTTCTTCAAGTATTGAGTCTTCTTCAGTTAAGTGTCGACACATTGCTCTGGGTGTCGACACTTATACTTAGTCTCTGCTGACTTTTGCTGCGTGTCGACACAGCCTCCAAGTGTCGACACTTTCTGATGTAGACACAGTTTCACTGGGTGTCGACACAACTGCTAAGTGTCGACACTGCTTCACTGCACTTTTCTTCACTGAGTGTCGACACAGCTCATTGTGTCGACACTTTCTGTCTGGTGTTGACTCAGCATCCCTGGTGTCGACACAATGACTCCAAGTGTCGACACTGCTTGCCTGGGTGTCGACACAAGTCTTCTTAAGTGTCGACACTTTCCCTCTGGGTGTCGACACATGGACTTAGAAACTTTTCCTTCTTTCCTGTAAATACTTAACCTGCACAAGTGAACTCAAAACACATCAAATACATTTTGATGTATATCATTGAGTTGGGTGAGGCTTCTTCAAATCAGGTACATTAGAACCAATGTACCCAACAATCTCCCCCTATTTGAAGAAGTCATAACCCTTAGTCAATGATATACACCATTCATAATAAAATTATAACATGATGTAAAACAGGAATATATAATCAGGGCAACCATAAACATGTATCAATCAAACATGTATACAAAGACATAATCTCAGAACAACTATGAAATAAATTTAACACATAGCAAATTTATCACACAACACATTGTTCCAATACTTTGTCATATCCATATTTCAAAAGTTTACAGAATGTTTATCATCAAAAGATTACATAGTAAACTTAAGAAAATTTCTATGCTATTCTTGATCAGCATCTTTGATCACTATCCCTTTTCCAGATTTTATCCTTGCTTGCACAGGGGCTTCAGCATCTTCAGTTTCAGCAGGCTTCTTCCCTTTCAGCTCCTTCTTCTTAAGCTCTTCAGCTTTGATCTTTTGCCTTTCAAAATAATGATAAGGCTTGGGAAAGTACTTGCTAGGCTCCTGGGCAGTAGGAGGTAGCTTTCCCATCTTGGCCTTTCTTCTATATTGGACTATAGCCTCCTGCCTTGTCTCATGCTTTCTCCATTCAGCCTCAGAAAACCACTTGTTCCTGTCTTGAATGTTATCTTTTGCAGCTTTCCATGCAGTCAAAATAATGTTCCTAGAGGTGGGGCTCCACTGCTCAAAGTCAGGTTTTTGTTCAGCTTGCTCCCTGAACCTCTTCTTAGACAATCTGGTTTCTTCTTCAGCTTGCTCTTTTAAGATAGCTTCATGTAAAGCTGCAGAGACAGGATGAACCACCTTTTCTAGAATAACCTTCTGAGTACCATCAGGTGGACTATACATGGTCTGAATATCAGCATGAACCATATCAAAATCTGGTGGAGGATAGATCACTTGAGCTACTTCTGGTTGCTCACCTCCAAGATATGCATGGTTAATTCTAAATTCTGCTACATTATCATCTTCACAAAGAGTAGGATAACCAAGAGTGGCTCTGATGAAATTAGAAACCCATTTTGCATGGTCAGAGCCAGCTTTGACTAAGACCCTCTCCCCCTTTATGACTTCTCTTTCTATGTGATCCCTTACATCATCTTTTTGAAATCTGATTTGGGCATTTAGAATAATTGACTCCATCCCTGTAGAAAGGTCTTAACCTTTGGAGTTTTTCAGAGATCAGCTTCTGAGAGTCTTGAATAGCAGTTGTAACTTCAGTTAAGCTCTCTTGCAGTGCTTTATCAAAATCTGCCTTAGCAGTAACAGTAGAAGTTGTTAGTCCAGCAGCTATGTTTTTCATTTCTGTGACAATTGCATTATGAGAAGCAGTTAAGTTATCATTCATTCTGATCTGATTTTCCAGTACATACCCTTGCTTCTGTGTAATGTCATCTACTTGAGCATTTATCTTCTCCTGATGTGTAGCCAAGTACACCACTGCATTCCCTCCCTTGTGGAAGTAGTCTGTCATCTCCTTCTTATTAAGATTCATCTCAAATCTTATTGACTTTATATCTTGGGCAAGATCAATTTGTAATGATTTCTGCCCTTCATCCACATACTTTTCAATGGCCTGCCTGTGCTCATCAAACTTGATTTGCATTGACACCATTAGAGCACTATAATCAACAGTTGGAGCTGGCAGTGATATAGGCTGTGGAGCAACAGTTTGCAAAGCCTTTTTGTAACTCTGGCTCCTTCTTCTGAATACTTGAAATTTCTTTTTCTTTGCCCTTTCAGCTTCCTCATCTTCAGAAGCTGAGGAGCTAGCAATTTCTACCCTCTCCTTAGGGCTTGGGGGTAACTCCTTCTGCACATCTGGTGCATTCTCAGTCTCTTGCCTTGCAGGTTCTTCATGAATTTGCACTTGCTTCCCCTCAACTGGAGCATTCTCTCCTTCAGCAGCAGTTTCTTTGTCAAAATCAGTTTGATCCAGGTTAAGGAACAGATCTTCCATTGTGTATTCTTGTGGAGAATGGGCAGGAGAAACTCTGGGCTCATCAACCACTGGATCAGATACATCTTGAACTGTAACAGAAGTGTCTTCCATGACAACATCTGGAACTTCACTATGAATCTGTGGTTACTGATAAACATCAGACAAATCAGTATCTTCTAAAGGAAAATCTAAAGCATTAAGCTCAGTGATTACCTCTAGAATTGTGTTTGTAGCTTGCTCACTCTCAAGAGGAGTGGGCTTTTCCACAACTAGTGGCTCCCCCTGGATTTGTTCCTGGTGTAAGGGGCTAGCTAGTGGTAGCTCCCCCTGGATTTCAGCAACATCTTGAGGAGCTGGAGACTTTACAGCAGTTCCTTCTTCATTCTCATCAGGTGTGAAGACCACTTGCTCTTCACTACCAGAGCTGCTAGTGGAAACCTGAGCCACTGAAGCAGTTTTCCTCTTCTTCTTTTGAGGTGATACTTTCTCAGGAATTATCTTCTCAGGGGTTGGCATCTCCTTAGACAACACCCTGTCCCATCTAGAGAATATCCTCATATCCATTTTCCTCATATGATTTATTTTTGTTCCAGCAGCTTGACTCATTACCTCTGGAATACTTCCAGCAAGGTATAGACTTAAGATCCTGCCCAAGTTGGGATTCTTCAAGCTTTCCTTGATCTTCTCAAAGATCACTACAGACCAGTCTGTTTTCAGATTGAAGATTATCCTGGTCATAATGCTGAACATATGGGGCAGATACCCTATCATGCCCTCCAGGTTTGCTTAAAATCACTTTGCCAACAATTTCTGACATGAATTTCCCTTTGTTGTTCATGCCTTTTCTATTGAAAACAGATCCAATTTTCATTTTAGAATCTAGTCCACACCAAGTTAGAGCTTCTCTGGTCTTTGAAGCAGTAACCTCTTCTTCTTCCTTAGTTCTTGACAACTGAAGGATTTTCCTCAAACTTTTTGGTGAAACCTTAACCTTCTCACCATGAACTCTGGATTTGATCTTGAAGCCAGATTCGTCGATCTGAGCTCCATTTAGAAACTCCAGTACTTCCTTCTTTCAGATTTTAGTAGGCTCTGAAACAAGATATTCCAACCCCGAGTTTGCAACTAGGGTTATTACATTCTTGATTTCCTGTTCTGCATCACTAAACGCGTCACGCACCAGTTCATAGCCTCCATTGATGTTCTCCTCGAGTTTAGGCGTCATTAGGGTTTGAAGAATTTGAACTGAGAGAAGAGAGGTGTAGACACACAAGCTTGGTCTCGAAACTTTTGAAAGCGTGTCGACAAACTAAGGCAAAATCCTATTTATACCTATCTAGGTTTGAAGATGAAAAGGCCGGCAGCTAACTTAAATTGTGTCGACACTGGCGATAAGTGTCGACACTGACTTATAATGTCTCGACACATATGTGTCAACACAAGTTTAGTCAACAGATTATATGTGTCGACACTTGTTTATGTGTCGACACCACATAACTCGACATTTAGTCGAGACTTTACTTAGATAATTCTGAGTAAAACCTAAGTGTTGACACTACCTTGGATGTGTCGACACCTACTTGTCATGTGTCGACACTAATTTTCTGAAGTGTCGACACCAATTTTCTAGATGTGTCGACACCTTTTTTTTCTGAAGTGTCGACACCACTATTCTGTGTCGACACAGAGATCTCTGTGTGTCGACACCTTTTGACTTAGTCATTTTTATAAACTTATTCTAAGTTTATCATTCCTAGTTCAATTTTAAACCTATTGAACTTAGTTTCTTCTAAGGGCTTAGTATACATATCAGCTAATTGATTCTCAGTTTTAACATATTTTAGTAAAATATCTTCTTTCTCTACATGCTCCCTAAGAAAATGATATTTAATCTCAATATGTTTAGTTCTACTATGGGAAACAGGATTATGTGCAATTGATATAGCACTTGTAGAATCACAAAAGAGTGGAGTTCTACTTACCTGAATTCCATAGTCCTCAAGCTGATGTTGTATCCACAGAAGTTGAGCACAGCAACTTCCTGCAGCCACATATTCTGATTCTGCAGTGGAGATAGTCACACTTGTTTGCTTTTTGCTACTCCATGAAATCAGTCTTCCACCTAGGAATTGACAGGTTCCAGTTGTGCTTTTTTTGTCTTCTTTGCATCCTGCAAAGTCTGCATCTGAATAACCTATTAGTTCAAAATCCTGATTCCTAGGGTACCAGAGGCCTAGATAAGGAGTGCCCTTTAGATATCTCAATATCCTCTTGACTGCTGTCAAGTGAGACTCCTTAGGGCATGCTTGATACCTTGCACAGACACATGTAGCATACATGATATCTGGTCTACTTGCAGTCAAATATAACAGGGAGCCAACTATCCCTCTATACAAAGACTCATCTACAGGTTTCCCTGCATCATCCTTGCTAAGAGACATACTTGACCCCATAGGAGTCTTCATGGTACTGGATGAATCCATACCATACTTCCTTATGAGTTCTAGGGTGAACTTAGACTGGCATATGGATAAACCATTCTCAGTCTGTCTTACTTGGAGACCCAAGAAGAACTTAAGTTCTCCCATACTACTCATCTCAAATTGACCTTGCATTAGTTTTGCAAACTTTTTGCAAAGGCTACTTTCAGTAGACCCAAATATGATGTCATCTACATATATTTGGACTAGTATTACTTTGCCTCTAGATTCCCTAAGGAATAGAGTCTTGTCTATTTTCCCCCTTGTGAACTTATTCTCAATGAGGAAACTAGACAGGGTTTCATACCAAGCCCTAGGGGCTTGCTTTAACCCATATAATGCTTTCCTAAGTCTATAGACATGATTAGGTAGAGTTGAATCAACAAAACCTGATGGCTGTTCCACATACACTTCCTCTTTAAGATTACTATTCAGAAATAATGACTTGACATCCATTTGGTAAACTTTGAATTCTTGAAAGGTTGCATAGGCCAGGAACATCCTAATGGCTTCCAGTCTGGATACTGGAGCAAAGGTCTGATCAAAGTCAATACCTTCTTCCTGCTTATATCCTTTAGCAACCAGTCTTGCTTTGTTCTTAATGATGACTCCTTGTTCATCCATCTTGTTCCTATAGATCCACTTTGTTCCAATTATGTTGTGGTCTTTTGGTTTAGGAACAAGCTCCCAGACCTTGCATCTCTTGAACTAATTCAGCTCTTCTTGCATTACCTCAATCCAATGAGGGTCTAGGATGGCTTCTTCAAACTTCTTTGGTTCAACTTGGGATAGAAAACTGGAGTAGATTGCTGCATTTAGGTTTCTGCTCCTTGTCTGTACCCCTTGTCTTGGATCACCAATGATTTGTTCTGCTGGGTGATCTCTAAGATGCCTATTGGTTGGAGGCATCCTTACTTCAGGTTGAACTTCTTCAACTTCATCATCTTGCTGTACTCCTTATACTCCTTCTGCATTAGGTACATGTAGTACTCCCCTGGACAACAGCCATTGTCTTTTACCTGCTGTCTTGCAGTAGGTTCTTCTTCTATAGTGAGCTTGTCCATCTTCTTTGTTATACATGTGGGGCTGCAAAGACTACTAGATATCTCATTGTTAATAAGTCTAGTTTCATCAAATACTACATGTACAGACTCTTCTACAACTTGTGTAGACAAGTTGTAGACTCTATAAGCCTTACTGTTGTTGTTGTACACAACAAAAATTCCCTCTTGGGACTTGGCAGCAAACTTAGTCAAGTAAGACTTTCCATTGTTAAGTATAAAGCACTTACAACCAAAGATCCTGAAGTAGGATAGGTTTGGTTTCCTACCTTTCACAACCTCATAGGAGTCTTGTTGTGGCTTTTAGTTATGGTAGCCCTATTAATAACATGGCATGCAGTATTGACTGCTTCAGCCCAGAAATATTCTGGTAGTGATGTATCACTTAATAGGGTCCTACCAGCCTCAATCAAGGTTCTATTCTTCCTTTCAGCAATGTCATTTTGCTGAGGTGTTCTTGGTGAAGAAAACTCTTGAAATATCCCAAATTCTTCACATAGTTTTATCATGCTATCAGACTGAAATTCAGTACCATGGTCACTTCTAATCTTGACCACTGTACTGTCTAGTTCATTCTGAATTTGTCTAACAAAGCTATAGAAGACACTGGGTGTTTCAGATTTCTGTCTAAGGAAGAACACCCAGGAAAACCTTGAGTAGTCATCTACAACTACAAAGGTATAGACCTTCCTACCTAGGCTGTGAACTGGCATTGGACCAAAGAGATCCATATGCAAGAGGTATAAGCACCTCACAGCATCTTTGTTTTCAATGCTTCTAAAGGTGGATCTAGTCTGCTTGCCCTTTTGACAAGCTGAGCAAATACCATCTTTAATACACTTAACTTGAGGACCATTCCTCACTAACTATTTGCTAAAGAGTTTACCAATTGTCTTGTAGTTTAGATGGGCTAGCCTCTTGTGCCATTTGACACAATGAGAGACTGTCTCATCAGCTACAAGACACACTGGAGAACCATTGTTCTCAACCATAATGTCTAAGCAGTAGACATTTCTTTTTCTATAACCAGTCAAAATGATCTCTTGATCATTTGACCTCCTGATATGACAACCATCTTTCACAAATGAGATGTCATATCCTACATCACTCAATTGACTTATACTAATAAGGTTATGTTTCAAACCTTTAACATAGGCCACTTGAGTAATTGTAATAAAGGAGTTAGAAATGTTACCAAAACCCTTGATGATCCTTTTTCAGAACCACCAAAGGTGACTTTTGGACCATCCTTGATAGGTGTGTAGTCCTTTAGTAAACCCCTTGTTCCAGTCATGTGTCTGGAACATCCACTGTCCAAGTACCATATTGGGGCATGACCACTTAGACTCACCTGCAAAACAGATTAGTGAACCTTAGAACCCAAAGAATTCTTGGTCCTTGGTACTGGTTAGTTTGCATCCTAACAAAGCTACCTGCAGGTTTTCCAACAGGCAGTTTGCTACTCACTTTGGCACTAGCATTGTGCCAACAGTCCATTGCAAAGTGGCCTACCTTGCCACAACACCAACACTCAAACTTATTGTACCTTTGCTTAGGTACTGTCTTTGTTGTTTTATCTACAGCTGACTTGTTGAGAGTTGGGGCTTTGCCCTTGGACTTGGACTTGGACTGAACAGTCCTTGCAGGTCTAGTAAATCCCAGTCCAGCTTTACCTTTGTGATGAACAAATTCATCAATTAATGGTAGAACTGACTTAGGTTTAGAAAACCTAGCAACTAAGTCTTTCTCCTTCTGAAGATTAATCTCCAGACTCTTGATTTGATCATTCTTAAATGATATAGTCCCCATCTGAATCACAGTTATGTGCTTCAGTCTGGCTATCTCATTAAGCTTTTGATCAAATGACTTCTCAAAATCAGTTGCAGCAGCTTTGAGATTAGCAATTTCCTTTGCCTGACTTTTGGCTAGGGACTTGCTATTCTTATAAGCTTGCAACAGAACTTTATATTCATCTATCACCTGATGAATATCCTCTTCAGACTCAGATGCACTCTCATCACTTGATGATGATGAATCTGATTCTGTACTAGCACAAGAAATTGAACTAAAAGAACAATGTTGTACCTTACTAGGTCCTGGCTGCTCCAGGATTTTGTCACTTTCTGTCAATGTCATTAGCCCTTGACACTGACTATCCTCTTGTTAATATATAGAGTTCATGATCTGAATGAACTCTTCTTCTTCTTCCTCAGCAAACAGGCCTATATATGCCTCAGCATCTGACTCAGTTTCTGATGAAGATAAATCTGACAGGCTCTTGTCCTTTTTGGCAACAAAAGACTTTTCTTTCTTGCCCTTGTATTGAGTCTTTTTCTTGTCACTAGACTCCTTCCTCTTCTCTGGACAATCTGCAACAACATGGCCTTGTCTATTACAGCAATAGCATACTATTTTTGAAAGAGTTGCTTTGTTAGACTTAGTCTTTTTCCTGTCTTTCTTTGAAGACTTCTTATTCTGATAATAGTCTTCCTTTCCCTGTGAAGTAGATGGCCTTGTCCTCCACTGTTTCTTCTTTAAAAACTTCTGAAAATATCTTGTGAAGGCAGCAAAGTTCTCATCACTTTCACTGCTTTCAGATTTTCTGCTGACTGACTCATCTGACTCAGATTCAGCTACTTTTGGTGGTGGAGAAGGTGACTTACTTCTATACTTTCTGGGGGCTTCTGTTTTAAAGGCCACTGTCCTTTCCTTGTGTTCACTTCTTATAGATTTCTCCTCTTCTTTCCTCACCATCAACTGCATCTCATAGGATAGCAGTTTCCCAAATAGAGTTGGTGGAGGAATTTCTGCTAACTTAGCCATTTCTCTAATGACACAGATCTTGGTGTCCCAATCTTTTGTTAGGGACCTTAGAAACTTATCATTGAGTTCATAATTACTGAACTCTCTGCCATAGGATATGAGCTCATTCACTATCCTGTAGAACTTCTTATAGCACTCAGTTATGCTATCAGCCTTACCTTGTCTAAAACTTTCATATTCTTGGTTTAGCAAGGATTTTCTGTCTTGCCTCACTTCTTCAGAACCCTCCATATACACAATAAGAGTATCCCACATTTCTTTAGTTGTCTTACAGTGTATCAGATTCTGAAAAGTTGCATCATCTATGACACTCACTATGATGTTCTGAGCCCTCTTATCCATAGTGACTAGAACAATTTCATCCTTTGTCATTTCAGAGAAATTCTTAGGTGTTCTCTGATTTGCATCTAAGACTGACACCTTCATGGGCACATATGGCCCTTCTTTTACTGTGATATAAATCCTAGGGTCTGAGGCTTCCATAAACAGTCTCACCCTTTCCTTCTAAATACCAAAGATTTCTTTTCTACATATGAGTAACTTCATGGATCCCAATTCCTTGTGATTCTCAGTGGAACCCATGGTTCTTGATTTTCTTGATTTTCTTGATTCTGTAATTGACTTAGACTGAATCTGCCAACAGGATCTACTCAGACAGTTATGTCGTTTTTGAGTAACCTCCCTCTGATACCACTTGAAAGATATTGTACCTAAACACCTAGAGGGGGGGGGGGTGAATAGGTGACTTGAATCTTTTTAATTTTTATGGCAGAATACAAAATCTAACACAGAATTCTAGCTACTTTATCACAGCAATCACACAACAATCACAGAATATCACAGCACACAGTAGATACACAGTTTTATAGTGGTTCCCCAATGTTTGGGTACATCCACTTTCCCCCTTCGCCTATCTAGCAGTGTACTAGATTCGGCCAAACTCCTCCACTATCTCAGAACCCAAAACAGGTTCCTACATCTCAGGCCCAAGGCCCTATAACTCAGCTTCTTCACAAAGCTTACACTCAGCCACCAAGGCCTACAATCAGCCACCAAGGCCTACACTCAGCCACCAAGGCCTACACTCAGAGATTCCAATCTCCTACACTCAGGCTCTCAAGCCCTACACTCAGCCTTTATAATTACAGGCTTACAAGACTCAGATCCAAAGGATCCTATAAGAAAATATTAATACAATAATGTTAACTCAGCAACTCAGAGACAAGAGAGGAGAGTTGTGAGTTTCTTGATGAGTTCTTGGAAGAACTCAGCTGAAATCAATCTGACTTGGCTTTCTTCAAAGCTTCTTGAATGTAGAACTCAATAAGATTGACCCCTTCTGCAGTTGATCCTTGATCTCTACTACTTAAGATTCAGAATAAATCTGAACCCTTCTTCTCAGCCTGATTCCAATGACTGATTTCTTGGATGGAGCTCTCTCTCCAACTACTTAGATCTGCACTTGATTCTTCAAGGAATAGCTAGATCTTCTTTGTTAATTACTTGATCAATAATCTGAACTTTGACAACTTCTTCTGTAGACAGTGTAAGCCTATTTATAGGCCTTCTTCATGATAACCGGCTGGTCCGGTTCATAACTGAATTCTGACAACTCTGACAGGTGCAGTAGACCGGCTGGAATGGCAGCTGTCAAGTCATCCAGTCAGTTCTTGAAAACTCTGTAACTGTCTGAAAGTGTCGAGACTTTCTGTCTTTAAGTGTCGACACTTATAGACCAAGTGTCGACACAAGTTGTTTAAGTGTCGACACTAGCATACAAGGTGTCGACACAACTCCTTGTGTTGTAGATTTTATATCTCGACACTGCTTCTTCTTCATGTGTCGACACTGATAATGTGTGTCGACACAAGTCCTTATACTTCAGTATTTTGCTGAATTCTTCTAAGTGTCGACACAACTCCTTTGTGTCGACACATCTTCATGTGTTGAATCTGTTAAGTGTCGACACTTCTTCTTGGTGTCGACACATGTCTTCAGTGTTGATACTTGCTGAGTGTCGACACAGCTCCTTGTGTCGACACATTCTTCTTCTGTCAAGACTCTTGCTGAGTGTCGACATATCTCCTTAGTGTCGACACTTGTACTTAGAATATTCTTGAACTTTGCTAAGTGTCGACACTTGTACTTAGAATATTCTTGAACTTTGCTAAGTGTCGACACAGCTCCTTGTGTCGACACTTTCTTCAAGTGTTGAGTCTTCAGCTAAGTGTCGACACATTCTTTCTTGTGTCGACACTTTCTTCAAGTGTTGAGTCTTCTTCAGCTAAGTGTCGACACATTGCTCTGGGTGTCGACACTTATACTTAGTCTCTGCTGACTTTTGATGCGTGTCGACACAGCCTCCAAGTGTCGACACTTTCTGATGTAGACACAGTTTCACTGGGTGTCGACACAACTGCTAAGTGTCGACACTGCTTCACTGCACTTTTCTTCACTGAGTGTCGACACAGCTCCTTGTGTCGACACTTTCTGTCTGGTGTCGACTCAGCATCCCTGGTGTCGACACAATGACTCCAAGTGTCGACACTGCTTGCCTGGGTGTCGACACAAGTCTTCTTAAGTGTCGACACTTTCCCTCTGGGTGTCGACACATGGACTTAGAAACTTTTCCTTCTTTCCTGTAAATACTTAACCTGCACAAGTGAACTCAAAACACATCAAATACATTTTGATGTATATCATTGAGTTGGGTGAGGCTTCTTCAAATCAGGTACATTAGAACCAATGTACCCAACACTCACCTCGAGATGGATTCCGCTGCCAGACTCTCACCTAGCTGGCAGGGCAGGTTGATCTCTCGGAGGGTGGGGTAGGTCTCACCTCGAGATGGATTCCGCTGCCAGGCTCTCATCTAGCTGGCAGGGCAGGTTGATCTCTCGGAGGGTCGGAAGGTCTCACCTCGAGATGGATTCCGCTGCCAGGCTCTCACCTAGCTGGCAGGGCAGGTTGATCTCTCGGAGGGTGGGAAGGTCTCACCTCGAGATGGATTCTGCTACCAGGCTCTCACCTAGCTGGCAGGGCAGGTTGATCTCTCAGAGGGTGGGGTAGGTCTCACCTCGAGATGGATTCCGTTGTCAGTCACTCACCTAGCTGGCAGGGTAGGTTGATCTCTCGGAGGGTGTGGTAGGTCTCACCTCGAGATGGATTCCGCTGCTAGACTCTCATCTAGCTGGCAGGGCAGGTTGATCTCTTGGAGGGTGGGGTAGGTCTCACCTCAGGATGGATTCCGCTGTCAGGCTCTCACTAGCTGACAAGGCTGGTTGATCTCTCGTGCAAGCCAAGTCCTTTACCCGGAGGAGGTCTCGCCACCCAGGCTCCCATAGCTGGCATGGCAGGTTGACCCCTCCTGGAGGTGAAGTGTCCTTTACCCGGAGGAGGTCTCGCCACCCAGGCTCCCATAGCTGGCATGGCAAGTTGACCCCTCCGGGAGGTGAAGTGTTTTTTACCCGGAGGGGGTCTCGCCACCCAGGCTCCCATAGCTGGCATGGCAGGTTGACCCCTCCGGAGGGCCAAGTGTTTTTTACCCGGAGGGGGTCTCGCCACCCAGGCTCCCATAGCTGGCATGACAGGTTGACCCCTCCGGGGGGCCAGGTATTTTTTACCCGGAGAGGGTCTCGCCACCCAGGCTCCCATAGCTGGCATGGCAGGTTGACTCCCCGGAGAGGCGCGCAAGAAAATTACACTCAGCGAATACGTTGGGTTGGACGTTTCTTTCTGAGCTTGTACCAACCTCGAAAAGAGCGGGGATTGTGTACAACCCCGTATTCGCCCATATACAGTTTTTAAGCTTTTTGGAGATTTTGAACTCTCGGTGGCCAATTTTGGCTCTGGCGTGGAAACATACTAGTAGGGGGAGGAAAAATCGGCCTCCCCCAGTGGCCCTTTTTTGGGGGGCCGGGGCTTCGCCCCTGCCCTCCTGCCCGCGGCTTGGTGGGCGAGACCGTCCTAGGCCGGGGGTCTCGCCCCTACCCGCGGCTTGGTGGGGCGAGACCGGCCTAGGCCGGGGGTCTCTCCCCTACCGCGGCTTGGTGGGGCGAGACCGGCCTAGGCCGGGGGTCTCGCCCCTGCCCGCAGCTTGGTGGGGCGAGACCAGCCTAGGCTGGGGGTCTCGCCCCTGCCCGCGGCTTGGTGGGGCGAGACCGGCCTAGGCGGGGGTCTCGCCCCTGCCCGCGGCTTGGTGGGGCGAGACCGGCCTAGGCCGGGGGTCTCGCCCCTGCCCTCGTCGCCCATGTGCTCGGCCCCTAGGTGGATGAGGGGCGGGGTGGTTTTTACCCCTTTACCCCCCCCCCCCCCCCCCCGGTGTGGCCGTTTCCTATTGGCCCGGAGCTTTTTAGCCCTAGGGGCTTTTCGGTCATTTTGGTCCATGGGATTTGGAAAACTATAAATAGACCCCCTTGGGTGCCTTTGGAGAGGATCCTTTTCTTAGCTTCCTCCTCCCTTAGCTTCTTCTTGGTAGAGTAGAGAGAGCTCTTCAAGGCGCCCAGCCTAGCCCTTTGGTACGGGAGGGGAAGAGCTCAGGTAGCCTTCCGGGTGTGAGGTGGGACCTCCGCGCTAGAGCCGAGGGTCTGTTTCTAGCTTCTTGATCCTTTGGTCTGTGACGTTCTCTTGAGTGTAATAGGTGTGAGGTCACCCCTTTTCAGGGACCCCGAACTCCACAGAGGTCAATTTTGTCTTCAACATTAACTGTGCCCAAATTTAATAGCGCATCATCAAAGGCCAAGTCCTCCCGCTCAACCTCAGCCTCAGTGTCATTAACTTCTTCCATTCTTCTCATCCATTCATTGTTATCATCAATATCTGTCAATAAAATTAGATCTATGTGATCGCGTGCATCATATCGACGTCTCAACGCTCAATTGTACTTCACAAATACTAAATCATTCGAGCGTTGTTGAGCTAGTCTGTTTCTTTTTTTGCTATGTATCTGCAATAAACAATAACCGTATAAATAAATTATCTTTAATATATATAATATAAATCACTGCTAATAAATTTTAAAAGCTTACATGTTCAAAAAAAACTCCAATTTCGCTCACAACCGGATGCACTGCTCACATGTTCAAAAAACTCCAATTTAAGCTTAAATGTTGCGGCCGTCGAGGTTTCAATCGAAAGAGGAGAGGGAAGCAGTGGGTGAGAGCTTCGATGGCAGTCAAGAACAGGTGAAAATGAAAAATGACCCAAAATGAGTCATAGTCTTCTTATTATGAGACCGCCTGTAATTAAACCGAACCGGCTAACTTCAAAAATAAAATAGAAATACCCAGGCGCGCCTAATGTACGCCTGGATTGCACGCAAGGCGCGCGCCTAGGCGCGCCTGAGGCATTTCACCCTCCTCGGCCGTGCTAAGGAGCCATGGGGTGTGCCTGGCGCCTCATGCTCTACTAGGCGCGCTCCTTGACAATATAGACAAGCGGTGGCCGAAAGGGAATGATACCTGATAGACATCCACTGAATATGCCCCCGAGAGCTTAATAGCATCCAAATCCCTTAGCAGGGTGACCGCTTGAGCTCGATGCTCCTCCATCTGGCACATCATCTCCTCCACCAATGATGCTAGCGTGGCGATTATCTCCTCAAGGAGTGGCGTTTTGTTGTCTGGTGCATTGTCGGAGGCTTGCTTGTCAGACTCCTTACATGTCTTATTTATAGTTTGTGCACATCCTTTTGTCATTGATGCTGGTTGGGAGGAACTTGCGAGGGCAACGCATTGTCCTTTGATATTTCTTTAGAGCTGTTGGAAACACCTTCCCATAGAAGGCGCCAAATTGTTGCAGGTCACCTAATTTTCCTCTGGTCCCAAGAATTGGATAGTCTTAGCTCGGAGTTGGACCAGACGTGCAAACAGTCAATGTTAACCCAACAACAATGACAAGAAAACTCGGAAAGGGTGGAAAATTACGTTGTAGGATCTATGTCGGGCCAAAATCCACTATTTAGCTTTGGGTTTACAAGTATTGGAAGTCTTCTCGGAGGGTGACATGTCACCTCCCTGTTACTAGCTTTGAATACTGGAAGAGCAAAAAATAAACTGTCTATAAAACTTGGATAAGTGTGCCCACGGGACTTAGACTGGAGCGTCCCGAAAATTGGATGAGAGCATTCTTGTTAGAGAAAATTGATAGGCCCTTGGAGACTTGGAGAGTCTTCACACGAGCATCCGTAGGAGCGCTTTCCAGTGTCTCTCCTAAGCTCACAAATGCATCCAAGTGAGCATTGTGCGTCGTGCACGCTAGAAAGGGAGTTGAGCGAGTTCTAAGTGGAGAATGATCTAAGTCACACGTTCTCCTCGTAAAACCTCAGAGCTCTCTCTAGCCTCTGGAGTTGTTTGTCTTCAAATGAAGACCTTATGACTTTTTTTATAGTTTTTTGAAGAGACGTGCAGGATAATTACACCAGGCTTGATTCTGAAATGGTGAATGATGCTGCTCCGTTCCGATCACCTAGATTGCCAATTTTCATGAAAAGACGGACGTGCCACCCATGTAGCACGGGTAGCACGAGCAACTCGGCAGCCTAGGCAGGGTGCCCGACGATGGTTGCGGCTGGCGACGACCGAAGGTGGTGGGGGTGACCGATGGCGGTGGTGGCCGCCGGCGCACGCTAGCCTTTGTGCGCAAGGGCTACTCGCTAGTGCTCTTGGGGGCCACATACTAGCGCATGGGGGGCTACACAAGTGCGCAGGCGAGCAGGCGCGAGTGTAACGACCCGGGTTTAGGCCCACTGGTCCGCCCCACGGCGTTGTCGGCCTACCAGTAGCTCGGGTTTAGATCTTAGAGGCCCATCGCATCCTTGCCTTAGCCGACGGCTTGTCTCGCTCCACGACACCACTGGTAGTAAGCCTAAACATCAAGGCCTGCAGGCCCAATGCACCCAAACCCATCTCCGTGACTGTTTCTCACCACGGAAGGTTGTTGTTGGGCATTGAACTCATAACCTTGATAAGACTCTCTCCCAACAGAGTTCATCACCAACTGAGCTGCACCAACTGAGCTGGTGATGAACTCTGTTGGAAGAGAGTCTTATCAAGGTTGTGGGTTCGATCCCCAGCAACAACCTTCCGTGGTGAGAAACAGTCACGGAGATAGGTTGGGGTGCAATGGGCCTGCATGCCTTGATGTTTAACCTTACTACCAGTGGTGTCGTAGGGTGAGACAAGTTGCCAGCCCACACAAGGGTACGATGGGCCTCTGAGCTCTAAATCCGGGCTGCTGGTAGGCCGACGACGCCGTGGGGCGGCTCAGTGGGCCTAAACTAGGGTCGTTACAAAAAAGTGCACTTTTTTGTAATGCTCCTGGTTTAGAGCTCAGAGGCCAATGACGTAACCGTGCAGCATGTCTCACCCCTGTGCCCCCGCTACATGACTGCAGTCCGTGCCACCCAAACCCATCTCCGGCCTATTTGATAATTTGGTCGAACCAAACAAACTCGTTTAGTTTGTTTCCCTTCATTCATTTGCATACACACACCGATGTGTCATCAATATGTCTTAACTGAAGCATCGACACTACACTCATAGCATGAATAGAAGTATACGAGGCATATTATGTAGTATGTGATGCATAATATGTGTTTATATATGGATCCACCATAGGAGGCAACATGTGACGGTTATGTAGTATGTGATGCATAACCATCACCCCATGGGTGCCCATTAGCACATTTTCTTTTCTTGTTGCATGCAATGTTATACAATATAGGATACATAACATTTCATATGTACACCGCTCATGCATGCATTAAGGCCTTTTTAGAATGCATAACACTGCATACATAGCATATCATCGCATAAGCACGTGTGATAAGTTAAGGTTTACATGATGACACACGAACACACATGATTTTAAAGGAGAATAAAGGCATTCATATTATAGACACATGAGTAAATATGATGAAAGGATATCATCCTAAGTAGTACATAACATCATAATAAAATCCCAGAGTAAGATGCAGCATAAGCATGTGTGTAAGTATGGTCTGAACTAGTTGTGTGGCCTAGTTGTGGACTGGGATTGTTTTTTACGAGTCGTTCGCTATCTTTTCTAGAATGTTGAGACGTCCTACGATGAGGTCGACTCCCCTGTCAGAGGGCGAGTCGTCTGGTGCTCAGAACGAGGTCGTGATTGAAGAATTGCGACAGAGCAATGAAGCTTTATCTAGGCAAATGTTGGAGATGCAGTCGCAGATCCAAACCTTGTTGACTGTCATTACAGGACAGCCGCTTAGAGTTCAGGACCCGGCCATGGGTCAAGGCATTCCAGTTCATTCGGCTCCTCTGGTGCCCCCAGCTATGCTGCCACCAGAGATGAACTTCATCTCGCACTTCCAGCGATTAGGACCCCCTACCTATGATGGTTGGACAGACTTTATGGCTTTAGATGACTGGATTATAGTCTTCGAGGAGATGTTCTCTTACTCCGGAGTTTCAGCAGACCAGAGAGTAATGGTCGCTGCCTACCAGCTCAAGGGTTTGGCAAAGAGTTGGTGGCTAAGGGAGAAGTAAAACTTGAAGGATGGATGTTCTTGAGAAGTCTCCAAGGAGCGTTTGATGAAGAAGTTTCTGTCGTCGGTCGAGCGAGACCGTTTGTTAAATGATTTCCTGCACTTAAAGCAGAGGCAGCTCACAGTTAGTGAGTATGAGGTGGAGTTTAGCAAGCTAAGCCAGTTCGCCCCGAATTTAGTAGTTTCTGAAGATAACAGAGTCAAGCATTTTCTGGGTGCTCTTAAGGTTGAGGCAATTGACAATGCCAAGAACTGAGGACAACAAATGAGAAAGGATAAGAGTAAGACTGGTGAGAGTAAGAGTTTCCAGGAATCTGGTGCTGCTTCGAGAAAGAGGAGCAAAGAAATATGCAGTTTCTGTGGCCGTCCAGGCCACCCATTTGAGAAATATTTCTAGAGGCTAGGAGCTCAGAAACAGGAGCAGGTCCATGCGATCTAAGGTGCTCCTAAGGGAGATTTGGTTTGTACTTCATGCAAACGGAAGGGGCATGATGATGCCCACTGTTGGGATAAGGTTTGAGTCTGCTTTCAGTGCGGACAGAAAGGTCATATCAAGTCAAAGTGCCCGCAGTCTCAGCCTGCGCTGCAGCCAATTCCGCTTCGGGCCTTGCCACCGCCGCAGCCTGTAGACAAAGGGAAGGGAAAGCTGAATGTGTTGTCTCAGGAGGAGGCCCAGACTTCTACCGAAGTGATTTCAGGTTAGTTTCTAACCTGGTATTGTTTCTGTTTTAGCTTGTAGCTGTAGTTTTGATGTAGTTCGATTAGTTATGTAAGCATTTTTATAGGGAAATTTAAAGTAAAGAACTGTTGGGCGCGTGTTCTCTTTGATTCCGGTGCTACCCACTCGTTTGTGGCTAGATCCTTTGTTGAGTGTCATCGTTTGACTCTCGATCAAGTCGGCGATGCGTTTCAAGTCAAGTTTCCTTCCGGTGACTCAGTGGTGTCGGACCAGGGTATCCGAAGTTGTCCGATTTTGTTAGGTGACTTTCTAGCAGTTGCTGATTTGAAGATGACAGACTTGGAAGATTTTGATGTGATCTTGGGCATGGACTGGTTGTCCAAATATGATGCGGTTATCCAGTGCAAGGTTAAGCGCTTGGACTTCAAGTTGGACAACGGTCAACCCAGAAGTGTTTATGATTTTTCGCATCAAGTTTCTCCGATTATATCTGCGGTACGTGCTCAGAAGCTGGTAAATTCCATATGTTTCGCTTGTTTGGTTTCAGTTTTGGAGACCGTCGTTAGCTTATCGCGTATAGAGGAGATTTCGGTGGTGCGTGAGTTTCCGGATGTTTTTGCAGCTAATCTTCCTGGTCTCCCGCCTGAGGGGGACGTGGAGTTTGTCATAGATCTGGAGTCGTGTACCAATCCTATTGCTAAGGCGCCGTACCGGATGGCCCCGCGTGAGTTGGAGGAGCTGCGTACTCAGTTGGATGAGTTGCTCCTGAGTGATTTTATTAGGCCGAGTTCTTCGCCTTGGGGTGCTCCCATCTTGTTTGTAAAGAAAAAGGACGGAACAATGAGGCTGTGTATTGACTATAGAGAGTTGAATAAAGTCACCATTAAGAATAGATATCCCCTGCCTAGGATTGATGATCTGTTTAATCAGTTGCGTGGTAGCTCTGTGTTTTCAAAGATCGATCTTCGTTCATGCTACCACCAGTTGAGGATTCGTGAGGCAGATATTCCACGGTCTGCCTTCCGTTCGCGACATGATAATTTTGAGTTTCTGGTAGTGTCCTTTGGTTTGACCAATGCTCCCTTTGCCTTTATGGATATGATGAACCGTGTGTTCAAGGATTTTCTGGACCGTTTCGTGGTCGTGTTTATAGATGATGTTTTGATGTATTCCGCAGCGCTGATGAGCATGCCTAGCACTTGCGTTTATTTTTATCTACTTTGAGGGAGCATAAGTTATATGCCAAGCTAAGTAAGTGTGAGTTCTGGTTGCCTCAAGTTTCCTTCTTGGGTCATGTGGTAAATAAAGATGGAATTTCGGTTGACCCTGAGAAGGTGACTACTGTTATGGATTGGAATAGACCCACCACCCCCAAGGAGATAAGGAGCTTCTTAGGGTTGACTGTCTATTATAGGAGGTTTGTAGAGAGTTTCTCTACGTTATCTGCGCCTTTGACTAAACTAACTTAGAAGAACACATCTTTCATTTGGAGCGATAAGTGCGAGGAAGCATTTCTGGAATTGAAGAGCATACTGTGCACTGCCCCAGTTTTGTCTCTGCCTACTGAAGGGTTAGAATATGCGGTGTATGTATACGCATCACATGTTGGTCTGGGTTGTGTGTTGATGCAGGAAGGCAAGGTAATTGCGTATGGGTCGAGACAGATAAAGGTACATGAAAAGAACTACCCTACGCATGATCTAGAGTTCACAGCAGTGATATATGCCATAAAATTGTGGAGGCACTTGATGTATGGCGCAATATGCAAGATTTATACCAATCATAAAAGCTTAAAGTATGTTTTCACTCAAAGAGAGTTGAATCTGCACTAGTGAAGATAGTTAGAGTATGTTGATGATTATGATGTTGAGATCGAGTACCATCCGGGCAAAGCTAATGTGGTAGCCGACGCCCTGAGTAGAAAGACAGAGAAAATTTTTAATCTTTCTGTGGATTCGCTGGCAGAAAAATTTCTCTTGATGAATATTTCTGTTGGGAGTTGTAATTTGTCAAGTATTTTGGAGGTAACTGAGTATTCATGGATTACACTCACAAGATTGCATCAGATGGAAGACCCTGAGTTGTTGCACATTTACAAGAGAACTAAGAAGGGAGAGTTGCCAGATTTTTCGAACGATGATGCGGGTACCTTAAAGTACCGCGATAGATTTTGCATCTCCAATGTTGAAGATATTCGAGTTAAGTTGTGCAGTGAGGCTCATGGTTCCAGTGTTGCCTACCACCCAGGTTTAATTAAGATGTACCAAGATTTGAAGCAGATCGCCTGGTGGTTCAGAATGAAAGGTGATATAACGAAGTTCATTTCAGAATGTTTTACATACAAGCGAGTAGAGGCCGATCATGACAGACCTGGTGGTAAGCTAACGCCCTTAGAAATTCCGAGTTGGAAGTGGGAGAGTATCTCAATGGATTTCATTACTGGGTTACCGAGATCTCCCCGAGGACACAATTCAGTTTGGGTTATTGTTGATAGACTAACGAAGCGTGCTCACTTCGTGCCTTTTAAGATTGATTAACATATGAAGAAGAGAGCTGAGCTTTATTTAAATGAAGTCATTAGATTACATGGAGTGACAATTAGTATTGTATCTGATCGAGACTTCAGGTTTACGTCTTGCTTTTGGAAGAGTTTACAAGAAGGTTTGGGTACTGATCTACAGTATATCATAGCCTATCATCCGCAGATAAACGGTCAAACGGAAAGAGTGAACCAAATCATGGAGGATATGATTAGATGTTACATTTTGGACCACGGGAGAGCGTAGGATGAGCGACTCAGATTGATGGAGTTTGCATACAATAATTGTTACCAAGAAAGTTTGCAGATGGCCCCGTTTGAGGCCGTGTATGGGAGGCGATGCAGAACACCCTTATTTTGGGCCGAGGTCGGTGAGAAACCGTTGTTGGGTCCTAAAGCGTTCGAAGAAATGGACGTTTCCATGAAGATTATTTAGGAAAAGCATCGGATAGCGCAGGAATGATATGAGAAGAACGCCAATCGGCGTAGGACTGATTTAGAGTTTGCTATAGGGGACATGGTGTTTCTCAAAGTTTCCCCGATGCCTGGAGTTAAAAGGTTTGGAAAGAATCATAAGTTGGACCCGAGGTATGTGAGACCTTTTAAGGTTGTCAAGCGTATTTGTGTATCAGCCTATAGGCTGGATTTGCCCGCAAATTTTTCTGGTGTGCACGACGTGTTTCATGTGAGCCAGTTGCGAAAATGTGTGTTTAGCGACTGACAGATTCTTGATGTTATGCCCCAGTTGGAGCCCAATCTTTCCTATGTTGAGATGCCCGTTCGTATTTTGGATTCTCAAGATCGAGTGTTGCGGAGAAAAACCATACCAATGGTTAAAGTTTTGATGCGAAATCAAGACGTCGAGAGCGCGACGAGGGAATTGGAGTTGGCGATGAGAGAATGTCATCCGCATCTTTTCCCTTAGTTCAGGCATGTCTTTAGATTTTTGGTAATAATTGAGTTTTGGTTTGAGTTTGATTTCTAGGTTGTGTTAATATGCGGGTTTTCGTGTTGAGATGGCTTTAAAGTTGTGTTAAGTTTCATGACGAAACTTCTTTTTAGGGGGAGTGACTGCAACGCCCCCGACTTTTTGATAATTATTTGATTTGGTAATGTCATAGTTATGACGTCAGTGCGTTACTTTTTAACGTCGAGTTGACGACGCGACATCGTTAAGGCATTTTCGCGTTTGTTCGGTCGAGTCGACCAAATTCGTGAATTCGTGTTGTAACGACCTGGGTTTAGGCCCACTTGGTCGCCCCACGACGTCGCCTGCCTACCAGCAGCCCGGGTTTAGAGCTCAGCGGCCCTCCGGACCCTTGCATGGGCCGGCGGCTTGTATCGCCCCACGGCAGCACTGGTAGTAAGCCTAAACATCAAGGCCTGCATGCCCAATGCACCCCAACCCATCTCTGTGACTGTTTCTCACCACGGAAGGTTATTGCTGGTGATGAACTTTGTTGGAAGAGAGTCTTATCAAGATTGTGGGTTCGATCCCCAACAACAACCTTCCGTGGTGAGAAATAGTCACAGAGATGGGTTGGGGTGCATTCGGCCTGCAGGCCTTGATGTTTAGGCTTACTACTAATGGTGTCGTGGGGTGAGACAAGTCACCGGCCTAGGCAAGGGTACAGTGGGCTTCTGAGCTCTAAACCCGGGATGCTGGTAGGCCGGCAACGCCGTGGGGCGGCCCAGTGGGCCTAAACCCGGGTCATTATAGCGGGGCCACACGCGTGCGTCGGGGAGTGCGCGCTGGCGCGCTGCCCGCTCGCACACGCCTCTTGGGCGGGCGTGTTTCTACTACTTGCGCATGCACACGCGCTTGGCTTTGCTCTACTTTAGGGTGTTTTTGGGCCTTTGAGGCGGGCATAGCTTGGGGCGCGCGACTTGCTTGACCGGGTTGGCTCACCTCCGTGCTTTTGGTCAAAATCTTGCTGGTTGGACTTAGAAAACTCAGGGGAAACCCCATCAATATTTTTTTTTTAAAAAAAGAGACCCACAAATTGAGCCCCTTGACAGCTTCTACTTGCGGATAGCCAAGGGTTGAAAAGCCACATTGCACTGATGGTAAGAAAAACAAGCAACACTTCATAGAATTAGGCTCCATTTGGGGGACTTATTTTCACCGGCCAAGCGGTTACAACCGCATGTACACGACTGTGTTACAAGCCGTGTCCCTTACTGGACACCACCATGCCAACACAGAGCAGGACACGACCCTTGACACACTCGTGTCTCAGGCCGTGTGCCTAAGATCGTAGAACACATTTCGTCGACCACACGGAAAATTGTCGAACTCCTAAAAGATTTAAAATTAGAATGCAGCCTTGCAAAGTGCCAAACCTTATAATTGGGATCCGGATCCCCTGGAGTTCCTGTGGGAACTCCAGGGGGCGGAGTTCCTAATTTGGGAGTTATTAGAGCGGAATCAGAAAAAATAGTTAACACGAAAGTTGTAGATATCCACGAGACGAACAACTTTCATGTTGAATATTTTTTGATATGAAGTCGTTTAGACTCCCGATTTGAGGGACAGAATGTTTTCGGAGCTCAAATCGGGGGTCTAAACGACTTCATATCAAAAAATTTTTAACATGAAAGTTGTTCGTCTCGTGGATATCTACAACTTTTGTGTTAACCATTTTTTCTGATTCCGCTCGAAGGAGTCGCAAAATTGGAACTCCACCTCTGAAGTTTCTGGAGGAAACCAGAGGATCCGGATCCAATTGTCAAAAAATTATATATATTTCCCAGCAGAGTCCCGACGCCTCTTGTAAGGGTTTTTTTTTCCTCTCGCCGCAGTCTGAAGGGTAGTCGATCTGGAGAGCTCTGCTAAAGATCATCAACAAATGGAGCAAACCTTCATCATGATCAAGCCCGACGGCGTCCAACGCGGCCTGGTAATGCATCAAACTTACTTTTTTTTGTATTTGTTTAGAGTTTTTGGCTGTCTTTCCTTCTGATCTACAATATACGCATGCCGCATATCAGGTCGGCGATCTCATCTCCCGATTCGAGAAGAGGGGTTTCTTCTTGAAAGGTAATTGTGTACATAGATTCTTACAGCATCAATTTGTATGCAGGCTCTGATCGTCTTTCTTTGTTAGGGTTGAAGCTTATAACCGTGGAACGTTCCTTCGCTGAGAAGCATTATGAGGATCTGTCGGCGAAACCCTTTTTTGCTGGGTTGGTGGAGTACATCATCTCCGGCCCGGTGGTTGCCATGGTTTGGGAGGGTAAGAACATAGTTGCGACTGGTCGGAAGATGATCGGAGCCACAAACCCTTCGAACGCGGAGCCTGGGACCATTCGCGCAGATTTTGCAATCGAAGTTGGAAGGTAATTATTGTGCACTACCGTGCTGTGTGTTTATGTTCCGATTGAGTTTTTTTGGGGGTCAGATTTTACTATTGCTGAAAGTAATTTTGGTAGGTTGAATATGATGATTGTTGTTGATTTCTCATCTCAAAATATTAGCTTTATCAGTAGTGACTTAAGTATGGTTTGTATATCATATGTTTTTGTTTGCAGGAAAATTGTGTTCTTACAAAGGCTCCGTTTGGGTTGACTTAATTAAGGTACGGTTCATGCGGTCGTAACCGCTTGACCGGCGGAAGTCCCCCACAAACGGAGCCAAAGACTGAATCATTCATAAGGTTGTTAGCAGCTTACTTGTTAGCAGCTGCTAGTTTGAACTGTGGAAGAATTGTAAATGAGGACATTTAGCATTTCTTCTATTGAGACTTTTTGGACTAGGATCCTCTCCATTTGAGACCTCAAATGGAGGTCCATTTCATGGTCTAGATACATTCTCACTTGATCTAATGATGTATAATTTTTTGAATGAACAAAAATATAAAAGGATGAGATTAGAGTCCGTTTGGTCTCCCAAACAGACGTCAGAATGCACCTGCGGGAGGCACGCGCAAGCCACATCCACAATGCATGCGCCCGATGCATGCCTTGTTAGGGCGTCTTGTTGTATGACACGAACCCTTTCTAGACAAGTTAATCACTTCAAACCTTGAGCATTTGAACCAATGCATAAAACTCCATGTCATATGTCAAAAATTGATGTGGCATATAGACTTGGATCCTTCTCAAATTTGGGTACCACCAATAGCATAATGCCCATCACAGAAATAATAATTCCTTTTCTTTTCTTCATAATTGTTGCTCGGATCCAAGTTACTTTCTCCTTATAATCATGTTTTCAATTTAATATTTTATAAAAAAAATCATACTGATCAAGGCACGGGCACATTTATGTAGAGACATGCCAAAGCATTCCCCCTCTCTAGCTCTCGCTTTCCCACTCTCTCGCTCTTCTTCTTTTTAGCAAACATTCCTTTGGGCAGGAAGTCGTAGAAGAAAAACCTTGTTCTCCGATTTGCAGCCATCATCAAGGAAGTTTCATGGTGAAACAAAAAAGTTCAAACATAAAAAATTTGTTCTCCAAAATAACAAGTAAATCAATAATCATGTATTTTTCATGAAGCCTACATTATATATGATCATTGCTTGATTTGATGATTCTTCTTCCAGAATCTGTTCTTCTTCCTCAAGATTTTGGCTGCTTCCCTTCCTCTCACCTTGTTCTTCTTTCTCACTTCTCACTGGCAGGGAAATGAAGAGTTTGGATTAAGAAATGAAAAGATCTTTCATATTACATCCTTCACCAATCCTCTTAATTTTCTTCCTAAATTGTTTTCTCCCAAAATGAAATTCACTTGAAATCATGAGTCATCCATGGTCAGTTGAATCATGCTTCAAAATAAGGATTTCAAATCTAGAGGTCATGATTTACTATATCCATCATCTTTACATTATTGGAGAATTAAAAAGAATTATTTACTTTATTTTTTATTATATTTTCCATTATGTCTTAATTAGTTGGGATTACATGATACAAAACATGTGATTAATCCATCATAATTTATAATTTATTAATTTACATTAATTCTACTTTATTTACTATGAATTCTTTCCTACACAATAAATAAACATGGAAAGTTCCCAATTTTGCACAATATTATACCTTATCTAATAATTAGTATTGAGTATTGACTGAATAGTCCTCTTTATTTTAATATCAGCTATTTATTAATTCTAAAAATGATTGAATATTAAAAATCTTTTCTACTTACTGGAATTTTCATCCTCGAATATTAATTTAGACATGAAAGTCAAATCTGCATATTGTTGAGTGAGAAACAAAATGAGCTCCTCTTCAAATCCTCTTTGTTCAAGGTGCGACATTTGGTTTGTACCTCAGAGTCAAATCTTCATATAGTTACTCCATGTCTGACATTTGTTTATTTTGTCTATCAATAATCTTATAGGGTTCCAACATACTGGACAAGTCTGGATTTCTTTGTATTTCTGCATTATAAATAATTGATTTTATACATGCTCCCTTAATATAATGAAACATGGGATACATTGGATGCTTCACTTTTTAAATTCTCTATAATTCTCAATTAATGCCAAGGATGTTGGGTAGAATGAATGATGACCTTTGGATTCAAATTTTTTATGTTTATTTAATCTTGATTAGGATGACCATGGGTTACTCATGAATTGAGAATCCTTTGAAAGGAGAGCAAGGTGGTTGAAAATTGGCCAAAATCTTGAGGAATGAGAAAGATCTTGGCCACCCTTGATTCAAGATTAGGAAGAACAAGGCTAAACCCAGTCATAAATAATATCTAACAATAGAGTGTAATCAACAGCTGAACAGAGATGAAATAAAAAGGATTGGCTTCGATTTAGTTTTAGTTCTTACCGAAACAAACATGCTTCTGATCAGTGTTGATATTGGGTCCAAACTGACCAAAACCGAACCATCAACATCCCGTTGGAGTGACAATTATTTAAGATCAAAATAAACTTGATTTAAACAAGGATAACAAAGACAAATAATGTTTGACTTTTGTGTTACAAAGACAAAATAAAATTGCAATCAAACAATTCGGAATGAAAATTGAGACTTAAGAAACCAAACAATTAGGAATGTTGTGCATAAGTGTTACAGATGATGATGACGATCTTTAGTATTTTTTTTGAAATGCACGCAATCATTCGGCTATTTTTATTTTGTTTTGCAGGAATGTGATCCATGGAAGTGATGCAGTTGAGAGTGCGAGGAAGGAGATAGCTTTGTGGTTTCCCGAAGGTCTGTCCAACTGGCGCAGCAATCTTCATTCTTGGATCTATGAGTAAGGCTCTATGGATGCTTATGCTGATGCATCTGCCATTTGCTGTTTTGTTCCGATGAGATGGCTCCAATTATTTTTAAAATTATTATTATCCATAAAACTGGTACTTTGTTTTTAATTTGTGCTTCAGAGCTTTTGTTCCAGCAATCTGTGTTCGAAAACTGTTTGCTGGTCTGTTGGCTTCCTATGTTTTCTTAATAATGTAATGGCCTGTTGGCTTCCTACTTTTCTTTAATATCTAATGCTTTTACATTTATGCCATTTTCTTTAAGCTGTTTACGTTTGATTTGATAGTATTATTATCCATAAAACTGGTACTTTGTTTTTAATTTGTGCTTCAGAGCTTTTGTTCCAGCAGTCTGTGTTCGAAAAACTGTTTGCTGGTCTGTTGGCTTCCTATGTTTTCTTAATAATGTAATGGCCTGTTGGCTTCTTACTTTTCTTTAATATCTAATGCTTTTACATTTATGCCATTTTCTTTAATTTTGTTAATTGTTTTATGAGTAAATTGTTGATAATCACTTAGGAGTTTGTTCGTTTGGATGGAATGTCCGTTCATATGAACGGAATTAAGCTTCTGGAATTGAAATTGAAAGTCTAATTTCAATTTTTCTTTCCTTTCCACGCTTAAATGCTGGAATTGGAATTTTAATGAATTTCATGGAATTCATTTTGAACTAAAGTCAATTCTTTTCAATCTATGTAAGTATTAGATAATTCCGGCTGAGGCGCGATTATCGCATCGACGAGTTTTTTGCATTATTTCACCCGAACTAGTATTTTTCACAATGATGAGCATTTTTCATTCGGTCGCATGTTTTCGCCCGTGCTTGCATTTTTTTGCCTGGGCGCATTTTTTTTTGCTGGGCCGCGTTTTTTTTCGCCCCGACACATTTTTTGCAAGGGCGTGTATTTTTTTCTTCAGCTCACACTTTTTTCCCGCGTGTGTTTTTTGCTCAGGGCGGGTATTTTTTCCTAGTCGAGAATATTTCTCACGAGTGAGCATATTTCGCACAGGTGAGTGTTTTTTATATGGGTGCGAGTTTTTCGCTTGGTCGTGCTTTTTCTCCACAACGCTCCTTTTTTTCCGGGCGTGTATTTTTTCGCCTCGACGCGTAATCCGCTCGGGCGCGCGTAATCTGTTCATACACGTGTATTTTGCCTTGGTACGAGTATTTCATCCGCGCGTGCATTTTTCGCTTGGGTGTGCCTGGTACTCCATAAGGTCGTTCTGCTACAATATCTACCAGTCTTTGCTCGGGCTGATATCGAGTCGAGTTCGAACGATTTTGGTTCGGCTTGAAATGAAAATTTTCGACTTGAACTTGGCTCAAAATCAACTCAAAATCAATTTTGAGTCGAGTCGGCTCAACTCAAAATGTCTCGATTTCGAGTCGCCTCGAAATTGAGCAATTTTTCTCTTTATTCTTAGTTGACTCGGAATTAATTGAACAACTTATAAATTTAGCAAATGAAACACTAAGTCTTTATTATTTTTATTTAGCTTTGAATTTTATTGTTCTTAATTTTTTAATAAAAATATATTAATAAATACATAATATTTTTTATTAATTTGAGTTGACTCGAATCATATTTTGAGTGATTCAGGGCTGCCTTGAAATCAGATTTGAGTCAAATTGAATACTCAAATTGAGTCGAATCAATTTTAACCTATTCTGAATCGACTCCATATTCGAGCGATTTTTGAGTTTTGAATATTATGCTCAGACCTAGGCTTCATTTGTTTTAGTGGTGGCGGGTCGATCCGGCGGGTGGAAACGGAGAGTTCGAACCAGAGGGGGGAGGTGGCTGCTCCAAACAGAGCTTTTTGGGGCGTTTCTCAAGGCGAGCGGGTGGAAACGGAGCAAATGCCGCCGGAAGTTCATTTGTTTACCCTCATTCCGGCGGCGTTTCCCCAAAACGGAGTTGCAAAACGCCCAAAC
Organism: Platanthera guangdongensis; assembly: GCA_039583875.1. NCBI lineage: Eukaryota > Viridiplantae > Streptophyta > Magnoliopsida > Asparagales > Orchidaceae > Platanthera > Platanthera guangdongensis. Next base: position 50,054,710 of record CM077153.1, on the reverse strand, counting down.
AAATAGAGCCCTAGTGTTGGCGGGCACATAATGCCAAGTGTTAAAATTAGAAGTCGGTCTCGAGAAGAGTTTGGATCGAAGGGGTGTAGCTCACATCTAGTTCTCCCGAGCCAGGACACTTGACTTGTAGCTAAGAATCAAGGAACAAACTCAGAGCTGCAGCGATGAGGTCCCGCCACACACCCGAAAGATCGAAGAGAGCTTCCCCTCTTAAACCAATGCTAGAGCTAGGCACCTTGGAGGGCATTAGAAGCTAACCAAAGCTGACCAGAGGAGAAAGAAGCCAAAGAAAAACAGATCCTCTCCAAAGGTGCACTCAAAGATCTATTTATAGTTCCAAGTCTGGACTGCACATGGCAGAATCCCACATTTTAGTTCTTCTATACGCATCCCAAAGTGGTCTGCCAATAACGTAATTCCGTTGTTTGGAGGTGCTACTAGTAGATCCAAGATGGGTTTTCTTTGGAATACTTTTTGGGCGAGTCGACCTCTCGCCAGGGAAGACGAGTGTCTGATGATGCCATCACTCACCACCTTCCTTGGCTCGACAGTGAGTGCGGGCCACGCCACTTCACTCGCCTATCGTCTACCATGGACCTGGGGCGAGTGCAGACCCAGATTCCCCACTCGCCCCATATTTGATTCCAAGAAGCCTCGCGCGCTAGTTGGAGAGGAACCTCCCCCCCCCCCCCTCGCCTACGCGGCTTGCCCATACCAGAATGGCTCCACCTGCTCCTGATCTCACGCGCGGGCCCACTCGTCGAATACGAGATTGTACACCAAGGTCCACGGCCAAGAGCATGCTACGCCTCAGGTGATTGCATCCAATGTGCTGACCTCCTTATCTTGTGGTCGTTTTCACTCCTCATAGGGGAACTGGGGCACTTTCCAGCCCGAGCGGTTGTCTATGTCTGTTGTACCTCTCCTGGTTGGGTAAAGTTCAACATTGACGGGGCAATTCTTCCGGATTGCACGCGGGGTTGGGACTGGTGGTTCTCGATGATGTGGGCAAGTTTCTTCTCGCGTTGAGACAACTGTCGCTGCATTGCGACCCGGGTGGTGCAGAAATGGCGGTGCTGAAAGCTGTAATCCCACCTGTTTTGTTTGCTATCAAGGGGGGCATCTTTGAAGGGGACAATAACAACATGGTCGAGTATTGTAGGAGAAGCGTTGCTGGCGGTTGTTAGTCATGGGAGCCACGGGACGAGGAGGATCTTGAATTCCTGCGTGAGTTCTCACACGTGACATTTCAACATGTTTGGCTGGCGGCCAATAGGTCCGCAGACTTTTACTCTAAATATGCATTGTATTGCTCCTTTATTTGGATTGATCCTATGAGCTACCACCTGAAATTCCTTGGATTATTAAGGAAGATCTGGATGGTATCCTCTTGTATGTCTAGTTTTGACTCTTTTGTTTGCTTTAATGGGAATGCACCATTTCACGGGTGCACATTTTTTTGTCAAGAGCTCATATTTTTCCTTGTGCATGATTCTCGCCTTAACTTGCGGTTTTTGCCTAGACGCGCTTTTTTTGCCCGGGGCAGCATTTTTTGCACTGACGCGTGTTTTCACCCGGATACACGTTTTTTGGTTCGAGTGTGTATTTTTTGCCACATCACTCATTTTTTGTACCAGACACACGTATTTAACACGTTGCTCGTTTTTCTTCCAGACACCCATTTTTCCCCCTAGCGACCGTTTTTCCCCTGCGCTCCCATTTTTCGCTCGGGTACGTGTTTTTCGCCCAGGCACATGTTTTTCGATCGGGCACACACTGTTTTGCCCGAGCGCGTGGATTTTTGACCGGGTGCGTATTTTTGCCTAGCCTCACGTGTTTAAGCCCGCGAGCCTGGGCACACATTTTCCCCCGTGTGTGCGTTACTCAGTATGGCATGCATAATTCTAAGATTGTATTTTATCTATCAAATGCACAACAAAATCGATCAATTTCACAATATTCTCTAATTCGGTTTATTAGGTAGACACTATAATTGAAATTAGATCAATCCCAATTCTTCCAAGAATTCCTAAAAGAATTAGAATTGATCTCGATTTCAATATACAATTTCAATTTCATCCAAACAAACGGAGCCTTATGGAATTGGAGGTTTGGAATTAAAATTCAATTGCCAATTCAAATTTTGTCTTTTGACATCCCAAAAATTGTGTGGGAATCGGAGTTGTATCGAAAACCCATAGGAAGTCCGTATAGTGCAAATTAGTGACCTCCATTTCTGACCTCATGACCTCTAATTTTGTGATTCCGGCACAGCGCTTCTCCTCTCGGTCGCGATCCCCCATCCGCACCCCCCCCCCCCCCCCCGTATCTTCTCTCGCACGCGACTCCTCTCGCCACCTCTTCTCCGGCGAGCCCTCCATCCACAGAGTGTGACTCCTCCCTCTCCGTCGTTGATCGTATCTGTCTAGTAGCAAGTATATTTCATTTTTTTTGCTTTGATTTTGCCCTAGAACTTGCGGTAGTTATAGACCTAGGTTTTTCTTCTTCCGTTTTAATGTTTGTTCATGTTTTATGAGCTGAAGATTGACGATGTACTTCTTCCTTTTTTTAATGTTTTGATTTTACTTCCATGATTTCAAGCAATTGACAAGATTGGAATGAAGAATACAAGCAATTCATAGTCTATTTGTATAGTTTAACTATCATGGTCTTCTACTTGTTTGAGTCACCATGTAGTTTTGAATCTTGTGAGGGTATTCAGTTTTTTTATTAGTATCTTCTTTGTAGTTGTTTTTTACTACTGCTTATACTGGGATTTCCACATGAGTCGCAGCATTAATAACAGTAGCGTTTTCTTCAAAACTCCATGTTTCCTTAAGCAAACCTTTCATTAATTCTAGTGTTTTTTTAAAAGCAAAATGTTTTATAGGCTCCAGATCTTCAAAATGTGCTAGCCAAGTAATAGAAGCTGTAGTATTTGATCATTATTGGCTTCTTCTGTAATTAATGGGATCATCCTCCCGTCTTAAGCTAAATCCTAAAAGATACATTAATGGGATCATCCTCATGTTTGGATCTTCAGTATGTGTGCTTGTTTACGTATGTGTGTGTGGTTGTGTGCTTGTATTTGTGTGTGCGCTTTTGTGCGTGCGTGCGCGTGTGTGTGCGCACGCGTGCGCGATGTGTTTGTGTGTGTGTGTGGATGTATGTGGGTGTTTGTGTGAGTGGTTGTATGTGTATGTGTGTGTGATTATTTTTGTGGTTCTATATGCTTAATTATTATTGCATCTTTGTTTATATGTAGATGAATGAAAAAGTCAAAAGTGTTGAGTGTGGAAGCTTCACTCGACACCTCAAGACGCAAAATTCTGCTAAACGTTTCTGCGTTGAGTGACAAGGCTTCACTCAACGCCTTTGCAGATTGTCTGAAATTTGCTAAGTCCAGAGCGCTGAGTCATGCTGACGTCATCAAGAATTCAAATGTCGCGGGATTTGTACGCTAGATGACAAAAAAGTGCCGCTTGCCTTTAGTACAACATTTAATGCAAAAGAAGTGTTGCAGTTACCAACTTAGGCGGTCCATACTGCACAAAGAGCCGTTGAACGACGGGATATAAAAGTAGAGTCCTGAGAAAGAAGAAAATGATGAATAAAGAAAAGGACAGAGCTTTTCAATTATCTTCTTCCTCTTGACGAAGTTGAGTTTTTCCAAGAACTTGCTCTTACAGCAAGTCTCAGTGAACCACAAACAGAAGACGGATGTTGAACAAATAAATCATTGAAGAATAAATCTGTGTTCAACAACAAGATAAGAAAGTTCTCTTTCTGAGTTCGAAGGAGAAGCAGAGCAAAAGTTGGCTAGTTGAAGAAACAGGAGAACTGAAAAATCAGTTTTTCTTCAACAACAAGATCAAAAAGTTCTCTTTCTGAGTAAGAAGAAGAAGCAGAGCAAAGCCAAGTTGTTGGTGTTCTTCAAGGCACTACAATCAACTCACCACATAAAAGGCTTGAAGGAATAGTGCTCTGCAGATATCTTTTCAGCACAAGCAAAAAACATCCTGAAGATCTATTCTTGGTGCTGTGAAGAAGATAGGACTGAACTTTCTCAATTCAGGAAGAAGGCTTGAAAAATTATTTCTCTAGAGGTCAAGTTAAGACTGAGTTTACTCAGTCTAGAAAGGCAGACTCAGAGAACATTCTCTATGGAGTCAATCATCAACAACAATCTCTCTTTCTGTAGGGTTCTAATTGATCTGAGCTGTAAGCCTAATATAAAGGCTGACTTGTAGGATCCTGTTGTGGATCTGAGGTAGGGCCTGTGTGCCTGAGGTAGGAGATATATTCTCTGTGGTAGGATTCTGTTAAGTCTTTGTGGTTAGGATCTGAATCAGATCTGAGCTATAAGAGAGTTATATCTCTGAGTGTAGGGTATTATCCTAGCTTGAGTTGTAGGACTTTTGATTAAGTCCGAGGTAGGTGATCTGAAGGATCACTGAGCTGTGAGAGATATTATCTCTGAGTTATAGGGCTTTGGCCTGAGTTAGGACTTGGAGGAAGTATGAGAGATTCTGCGGGATCTGTGTTGTAAGCTCTTTGACCCGAGTTTGGAGAAGATTGCCTTGTCTAACACACTGTTAGAAAGGTGGGAGAGAAAGTGAATGTACCCATACATTGGGAACCACTATAAATTCTGGTATGCTGAGTCTTATTCTTGAAAGCTAACAACATAACTTAACACTCAACAACACCAAAGAAAAAGGTAGTCATAAAGACTAGGAAACCTATTCACCCCTCTAGGTGTATAGCTATTCTTGAAACAAAGAATTAAACACTTTTCTGTCTTCCATTGTTGAGGCTTTGACAGATCCTGCTGTATTCAGCTCCTTTTGAGCTATGATGTTGAATAAACTGTCTTCACTCAATGATTGTGGACTTAGACATTTTTTGTCCATCCAGCCCATAACCATGTGTCTACCTGTCCAATCAATGTGAGAAGGACTACCCTGCATACATGAACGTACACACACATCAAATACAACTGTGTGTATATTATTGACCTGTTTGACTTCTTCAAATCAGGGTCATTGAGATCAATGGACAAAACCATCTACATGGAAGGGACAAAGGAGGTGAAGGATGACAAAAAAATCCCTCCTAAATCAACAATATGAAGCTTTCAAGCAAGGAAAGAAGGATTCCATACCTGAATTCTATGCAAAGTTTTTCATAATAGTGAACAGTCTGATCACCTATGACCGACAGTTCACTAATTATGAGTTGAATGACAAATTCTTAAGATCCCTAAATAAGAAATGAGATATGAAGATCTGTGTCATCAGAGAAGTTGGCAACTTGGCCAAACACGTTGCCTCAGAATCTATTTGGGAAGCTGCTATCCCATAAGATGTAGCTGAACTCCAGGAAGGCTGAAGAAGATGCTGTCAGATCTCTCAGCAAAGAGATAGACTATGCCTTCAAAGCTAAAGCACCACAAAATGAAACAGGGAAAAGACTCCACTAAGGATAACTGTAGAGTCAGAAAGCTCAGATCTCAGCTCCTTTGGAAATGAGCTATGAGATGGAGAACTGATTACTATTCTCCAAGCAGTTTAAGAAGTTGTTGTGTGGGAGGAGACAGGAAATAACAAAGGCTCTTCTAGCCCACCTCAAAGAATCCTTACTCCAGTAAGGACAAATTAGAAATGACCCCTCTGGGGAAAGGTATGACTCCAAATAGAACAAACATGTTAAGACTAATGTTGTTTGCTACTATTACAACAGGAGTGGACATGTCATTGTTGACTATCCAGTTGAGGAGTATATGAAGTCTGAAGACAAAAAATTATCACATGGACAAGAAGACTGAAAAGAGCTTCTTGGCCAAGAAGAAAGTAAGCCTATCAGACAGTGATTCTGAGTCTTCAAAATCAGATGAAGAGGAGGCCTACATTGATCTCATTGTTTTCGAAGAAGAGGCTGATCATCCAGCTGCCTCATCATTCATAAGGGCTCCACTGTCCTCATTGAAAATAACTGTGAAGAGGATGAGAAGTTCAGTCTCATGGCTCTATCAAAAGTCAATCAGGATAATGCTATCCTCGATGAGATACACTCTATCTCTAACTCTTCTTCTACCTATGAGTCCGGCTCAGACTCTGATGCATCCACTTTCTCCAGTGATGATGAGGGATCAGATTCTGAAGAAGATGTCAATAAATTAATTTACATTCATGCTGCAATTCTAGATGCTCTGAAGAAGAGCAAAAGACGTGTTAAGAGACAAGCTGTGGAGATTGTCTCTCTACAACAAGTTGCTTCCCTGCAGTCTGAGTCAGCATCCTTGCTTGCTCAGTTAAGGAGGGAAGTTAGTCAATTGAAGACAATCTCAATTATTCAAATTGGGACCATCAGCTAGAAGAACAAGACCATTATGGATCTTGAAGAGAAGCTCCTCAAGGAGAGACAGATGGTGGCTGAATTCTCGAAGCCCAAAATAATGCTGCCACTGATAGACTCCTTTACCTCCCAATAGGATAAGAGAGGTTTGAAGTTTAAGTTGAACTCTAGAGCTGCCCATTCCAAAGGGAAAGTCAAAGCTCTAGCCTCAGTCATCAAGGCTCAAGTATGAAGTAAGGCTTCTAGAAGAATGTTCTTCTTGTATCTTATAATGGAAGGAGAAAGGGCATGAGTTTGAGTGCACTTAAGGATCCCCATGAAGAAATCTAGATAACTCATCATGAACCATTTGTATTTGGTACTCCAACCCCCACACTTAAGGGTAAGACAGTGGCCTATTCTCATGTTCCTCAACAAACACCTGGACTAAAGGGTAATTCAGTCAGTAAGCCTCGCCTAGCGGTTTCTGAAACCATCAACTCCATGTCAGCTACAAAGATGGCATCTGTTGGTGCTACTCAGAATATTCCATGTGCATCCATTGACAGACTAACTTTTAGTCAGATACTTGCTGAAAGAAATAAGAAAATGGCTACTGCTCTCCATCTGGACAGACGTATATGGATAGCTTGCACTCTTCAAAGGCTGTTCAGAAGAGGAGATACAACATTCATGAGTGTTGGTGCTGTGCCAAAGTGGGTCACTTTGCCATAGATTGTTAGCACAACTCTAGTGTGCCAAGGTCAAGGGTGAGTTTTCCTGACAGGACTACTGCAGGTAGACATGTACATTTTCAAGGTAACATGAAACTAGGACCCATCCCTTTTGGGTTCCTTAGGTAAACTTATCTGTGTTTGTAGGGTAGTCCAAATGCCATACAATGCCAATATGGTATTTGAACAATGGATGTTCCAGACATATGTTTGGAATAAGGAGCCATCTTAAGGTTTTATATGGGTTGAAGCAAAACCCCTAGGCATGGTTATAGAGAAGATAAAAAAGCTCCTTTGACACCTGTCAATTTATAGCAAGAAGACTTGTATCTTGGAGCAGCAAGAAGAAATCACGTGTTGCAATCTTAACAGTTGAATTAGAATACATATTAGCTGGAAGTTGATGTGCACAGCTACTATGGATCCACATCAAACTCCAGGACTACAATATCAAGCTAAGTAGAACTTTAATGTTTTGTGATTCTATTAGTGTAATCTCTATTGCTAGGAATCCTGTATCTAATAGCAGAACTAAGCACATAGAGATTAAGTATCATTTTATTAGAGAGCATATAAAAGTGAGGACATCAGTCTTGAGTTTGTCCCTACAGACAAACATGTGGCTGATATTTTCACCAAGCCAGTAGATGAAATCAAGTTCAACACCTTCAAATTTGAATTGAGTATGATGAACTTAGTATAGCTTCAGTATCTCTTCATGCATTTTAGTTGCAGGTAGTATTAATCCATGTAGGATAACAAAGAAGATATGGACCAAGTGTCCAAGCTTCGAATGAGCTGAGTGTAAGTGCTCAGGCGTCGAGTGCACTGAGACAACATCAGACATCAAGTGCGTTGAGTCTAAGTGTCCAGGCATCGAGTGCGTTGAGACAACTTCAAGCATCGAGTGCGTCGAGTCCACTCAACGCATGCTCTCAGGGACTTCTATTTGCGGCTATCTCGCGGGGTTATTCTCAGCCGATGATTTCCTCATGTACGTGCTTCTCCACATTCTCAAATAAGAGGTACTTATAAATAAAAGTGTGTGTGCTTAGAATAAAATACACTATTTCTAGCCCTTTCAACATTCTGTCTCCCTGCGACGAAAGATCGAGAAATCCACAGAATTCCAAAGTACACCGCCGGATCAGTCTTGAGAAAAGAGCTGAATCTCAAAGGAAAGTTTCTGGCAGATATAGTTGGGAAGATCTGATCTACAAGACAGGTTCCCATGATAAGGATGGACTCAAAGATGTTTGACTGGTGGAATTGAGTTTTGTTGGCCACATCAGCAGACTAGTGAGAAGAAGAAAAAGAAGACTACTCATCACAGAGGAAAGCATAGGAAGCAGTAAGGAAGAGGCACATGATCCTCAACTGTCTGATTCTTTGAGGAAACAAGAAGAGATAAGAGTGCTCAGGTTTCAATTTCTTCTGAACCTACAACAAAGAATGTCCAGTCAGTGACTCCCAATAAGAGAACATTCCAGCAGTGGTAGCTGAAATGGTAAGTGAAAGTATTGTGGACAGGATCTGTGCAAATATTGGAGGGGGGGGGGGGGACTGACAAGCTAGATACTCCTGTTGAGGGGGAGCAAGTTCTGTTTGGTATGCTGGATAAGCTTGACTCTTACCTAGAGAATCTCCAACATAGAATAGATCAGTAATATTAATGCTGAAGGCCAAAATGTCCATATGGACAATGCTGAGGTTGAGGGGGAGACTACCCAGATAGTTGCACCTATTGTGAGAGAGCCGATGCAATCAGTTCAAGAAGAGTTGGAGTGCTTCATTGAAAATCTGCAGAACAGGATTGCTCAAGTCCTGAAGTGAGTCCTTTTTATCCTGAAGTTTCAGGGGGGGGGGAAGTCCTTGATAAAATGACTGAAGATGCTCAAACTATTAATTGATACAAGTCAGCAAATTCCTATGTGAAATGCAGAGATGGAGGGTGAGATTCCAACATAACTCCCTGCTCAAGAAAATGAGTGTCATTGAAATTTCAGAGGATAGTTAACTATCTGGATGAAAGATAGATTAGGCCAAAACTCCCTGACTAACACTGTATATGAAGATGTCATAAGGGGGGAGAAGACAATGATCAAGAGAGAAGACAATGATCAAGAAGGAGAATGTTGTTTGGGTTTCAATGTAATCAAAGTTTCATTGGGGCTTGAACAGTACACATATGACAACATTCCTCCTATTCAAGAAGAACTGTATGATGATTAGTATGGTGATCAAAGGCAAATCAATGTGATGATCAAGATGGTGCTTAGTGGGCCGAACCCTCTTCTGCTGCGGATCAGATAGCTAAAGCCAAAGACAATTCTATTATTAAAGAAGAGGAAGAGATCTGACTCAACAAGAAGAGGAAGTACAGAAGACAAAAAGTTGGGTGCTATGCCAATAGATGTTGTTGAGCCAAGCAAGTAAACGGCTGCAAAGAAACCTAGTAGGGGGATAATGTTCAAGGAGTCTGAAACATTACATGTTTCTTGTTTTCCTTAAGGTTTTTAGGAGTGTGAACATTTTGTTATATGCACACTGTCTATTTTGATAATCATATTTGTGTATGTGTATCAATTTTGCTCCTATATACTGTGAATGTTTATCTTCTATATATGCTAGTGTACATCATTGACTAGGGTTCTGACTTCTTCAAATATGAGGAGATTTTTGAGTCCATTGATCACAATATATTAGATTTGAAGAAGGCCCACAAGTCAATGATATACACATGAATGTATTTAATATATGTTCAAGTTCATTGTATGTAGGTTGTACTCTGTTACATTGATTAGACAGGCAATCAGAGTCACAATGACATCTAGATCAAGACAAGTTGTTGAACAAACAGAAAATTGGCTAAGTCCAAAAGTGTTGAGTGAAGATAGTTCACTCAAAGTCAAGAGGCTAAAAGTGTTGACAGAACCTCAAGCAATCAAAGCGTCAGAGTTGCTGACAAGAAATCTGTCTAAGGACAGAAGCATTGAGTGAGGCAGTTCACTCAACGCCAAGAGGCTAAAAGAGTTGACAAAACCTCAAGCAGTCAAAGCCTCAGTGTTGCTGGCAAGAAATCTGTCTAAGGACAACAATGTTGAGTGAAAACAATTCACTCAATGACAAGAGACTAAAAGCATTGACAAACCAAACAGTCAAAGCCTCAATGTTGCTGACAAGAAATCTGTTTAAGGACAAAAGCGTTGAGTGAAGGCAGTCTACTCAACGCCAACTCATCTGGATTTCAGTTCAAGTATAGAAGCGTTGAGTGAAGACATGCCACTCAATGCCTCATCAAAAGACTGTCAAAGCCAGAAGCGTTGAGTGTTGAGCTGCACTAACGCCTTCATGCAGAGAAATTTTAACTAAGTGCAGAAGTGTTGAGTAATGAAGGATCACTCAACGCCTTAACAGTTAGACTGCAAAAGTCAAAAGCGTTGAGTGTTGAAGGTTCACTCGATGCCTCAAGATGCAGAATTCTGCTAAGCGTTTCTGCGTTGAGTGACAAGGCTTCACTCACGCCTATACAGATTGTCTGAAATTTGCTAAGTCTAGAAACGCTGAGTCATGCTGATGTCATCAAGAATTCAAATGTTGCGGGATTTGCATGCTAGATGACCAAAGGCGCCGCTTGCCTTTAGTACAACATTTAATGCAAAAGAAATATTGCAGTTACCAACTTCGGCTAGTCCATACTGCATAAAGAGCCGTTGAACGGCGCATGATACAAAAGCAGAGTCCTGAGAAAGAAGAAAATGATGAATAAAGAAAAGACAGAGCTTTAGTTATCTTCTTCCTCTCGACGAAGTTGAAGTTTTCAAGAACTTGCTCTTACCGCAAGTTTGTGAACTACAGACAGAAGGTGGTTGTTGAAGAAATAATCACTGAAAAATAAATCTGTCTTCAACATCAAGATCAGAAAGTTCTCTTCTGAGTTCAAAGGAGAAGCAGAGCAAAAGTTAACTAGTTGAAGAAATAGAGAACTGAAGAATCAGTTTGTCTTCAACAACAAGATCAGAAGTTCTCTTTTTGAGTAAGAAGAAGAAGCAGAGCAAAGCCAAGTTGCTGGTATTCTTCAAGGCCACTGCAATCACTCAACCACATAAAAGGCTTGAAGGAATAGTGCTCCACAGGTATCTTTTCAGCACAAGCAGAAACATCCTGAAGATCTATTCTTGGTGTTGTGAAGAAGATAAGACTGAACTTTCTCAGTTCAGGAAGAAGAAGGCTCAGAGAATCATTTATCTGGAGTCAAAGTTAGGGCTGAGTTTACTCAGTCCAAAAAGGCAGACTCAGAGAACATTCTCTCTGGGAGTCATTCATTCTCTCTGGAGTCAATCACAACAACAATCTCTATTTCTGTAGGATCCTAATTAATCGGAGCTGTAAGCCTAAAATATAAAGGCTGAGTTGTAGGATCCTATTGTGGATCTGTGGTAGGGCTTGTGTGCCTGAGGTATTAGATATATTCTCCAAGGTAGGATTCTGTTGAGAATCTGAGATAGGGCTTTGGCCTGAGATAGGATCTGAATCAGATCTGAGCTGTAGGAGAGTTATACTCTCTGAGTGTAGGGCTATCCTCATAGCCTGAGTTGTGGACTTTTTATTAATTCTGAGATAAGTGATCTAAAGGATCACTGAGCTGTAGGAGATATTATCTCTGAGTTGTAGGGCTTTGGCCTGAGTTAGGACTTGGAGGAATTCTGAGAGATCATGCGGGATCTGTGTTGTAAGCTATTTGAGCCGAGTTTGGAGAAGATTTTCTTATATAACATACTGTTAGAAAGATGGAAGGGAAAGTGGATGTACCCATACCTTGGGGAACCACTATAAATCCTGGTGTGCTGAGTTTTATTTCTTGAAGCTAACAAAATAACTTAACACTCAACACACAAAGAAAAAGGTAGTCATAAAAACTAAGAAACCTATTCGCACCTCCTATAGGTGTATAACTACTCTTGAAACAAAAACTTTCAGTGTTAAAAGGCTGTCGGTTCGTGAATCGTCGAGCAGCCCACCATCAAGTATAAATAGGGACCATAGGTGCTTGGATGGGACACAAAGACTTAGACTAGAACCTGCCTAGTTGCTGGTGCAGACACTAAGTCCACTCAGTCTTCTCTCTTTTCTCCCCACTTGTCTCACTCGTTATTTCACCCAGTAACCTCTTGACAGTTAATCAAGAAGCCCATCACAAGGAAGGAATTCGCCGTGGCGAGTCAAATCTAGGTAGTATCCTTTCCAACTCCTAAGTATAGGAAAAGATCTTCTGACTGGAGGGGTCCTAGAGGCGTGGGTTCGAGGTCAACTGACCTTTTAACACCTCAAATGTCTGATCGCACTCTACGTCCACTCGAACATCTTCTTTCCTCAAAGAGTTTTGAAGAAAAAGGCACACTTGTCTTCAGAGCGTGAGATAAAATGGTCGAGCCCCTGCAACCCTTCCTGCCAACTACTGAACCTCCTTCGGACTCTTCCGAGACTTCATCTCAAAGATGGCTCTTACCCCGGTCTTGAAGTTATGGTCAATGTTGAGACGGTGGCAGTTCAACCACTGGGCTAATCCGATGCATGTCAGAGTCCGACCATGTAATACATAGAGGTTGCCGAGCAGACACTGGACGAGCAACGCCTTGCTCACTCCTTCCAATTCAGCATTGACGGAGGCGATCCTACCACCATTCCCCACATGGACTGAATTTCTTGAACTTCCTACGTGGGTTCGAGGTGCAGCCCCTCGCCCATGTCGCAAACCGATTCTGATGCCTGCCCCCATCTCGCGGTCTGCGGCGAGTGCTTGTCCCCATCTCGCGGTAATGCGGCGGTTGCTTGTCCCCATCTTGCGGTCGTGCGGCGAGTGCCCTCTCTCCTAGATGGGCATTCAGCAGCATTTCATGCGAAGGTTTTGGCGGTTCTCTGCTCGCACTGCCCACATGTCGAAAGACTTCACAAACCAATTGAATTTGAGGGGTGATTTTACAAACTACTTGTCCAACGCTCACCCACACCAAATTATGTTGAGCCAAAATATCACAAACTCTATGTGCGCTACCCTGGATCAGTGGTCGCAGAGAAAAAAGAGGTTCGCAAGTGATTGGTTACTAACCATTGGATGGTTTAAGTGAATAAAAGGAGGTGTCCACGAAAGCGACGAACGGTTCGCGAAGAAGGAAAGAAGTAGTTTCCAGTTCATTATATTAGCCATGTTTGAGGGGGTGCCGAGGCTTGCTATCCCATCCTAGAAAGACTGGCTCTGGCCCTGATTATTTCAACGTGAAAGCTCTGACCCTATTTACAGGCCAATTCCATCAAAGTTGCGACCGATCATCCCTTGAGAGCGGTTTTGGAGAAGCTAGATCATTCAGGGCGGCTGGCAAAGTGGGTCATAGAACTCAGTTAGTTTGACATAACATACATTCCAAGAGCCGTCATCAATGCACAAGTCCTGGACACGATTTCCTCATTGTCCTTGCGATGATCACGTCCTCGGGATGAGGTTTCAGCTCCGTTGTGTTGGAAAATGTTTGTCAACTGGCCTCCAGTTTGATTTGGATTGAGACAGGATCGGTCTTAGTTAGCCTCTGTGAATCCAGGATCGAGCATGCTGTAAAGTTCATTTTTCTGTGATGAATAACCAGGTTGAGCATAAAGCCTTGAAAGTAGGGTTGAGCTATCCCGAGAGATAGGCATCAAGGACATAGAGTTAAATACATATTCATTAGTCATAGCATCACATCAATGATGTTTTCGAAATAAGGGAGCCGCTCCTGTAGAAGTATCTCGTCCTGGTCAAGCAATACGTGAGACTTTTTTCGCACTTTCAATATTCACCATATCCCGGAGAGTAAAATGTGGAGGCCGATGAGTTAGCAAAGTATGGACATCCCGCTAGAGGAACTCTCACAGATTTATTTCGTCCTACGATTAAAGAGGCGTACGTCATGGAGATTGATCACATCCGTCCTGGAAGAGCCTTTTGTTGACTACTTTGCGATTGGGGAAGTTCATCCATTTCGGTAAGTGATAAAAGGTGGTTCATGCTAAATGCGACCCATTATTCTCTAATCTCAGGGATTCTCTATTGTAAGACTCTTCTCTCGCCTTTAGCAAGATGTGTGGTGGAAGAGATCCCTCGAATCCTACAAGAAGTGCATTCAGGATAGTGTGACAGTCACTCAGGAGCTAGAACCCTCAAAAGAGAATTGTGCAAATTTTTTCCAAAAGCCCCTACACGTTGCTTGTCAGCAATGAAATGACGACAAGATAAAAAGAAACCGAGGAAGAGCTGAGGTGTAGTCTTGTTTTGATCGAGGAGCTCCGCGACCAGACAATAATCCGAAAGCAGAGGCGAAGCAGAGAAATGGACCAGATATTTTGATAGAAAAGCACGATTGAAGCAGTTCGAGAAGGGGGACCACATGATGAAAAAGTGATGCAACTGGAAGAGTAGCTTTAGGCTTCGTTTGACACAGCGTTTGGAGCTCTCTGTTTTGACACACGTTTGGAGCTCTCCGTTTGGGGCAAACGTCGCCGCACGACGGGTAAACAAATGGCTACCGACGGAGTTTGTTCCGTTTGCACCCCCCGCGCCATGAGAAATGGAATAAAACGTGGGATTCCAACCGCGGCTCCCCTATCCGGTTTTAAAGCCCTCTCCTCCTGCCTCCTTAGCAAAACGCCAAACCAAATGAAGCCTTAGTGGGAGAGATTAGCCTTAACTGGGAGGGGTTGTTTTTCATCAAGGAAGTGCTCAAGAATGGAGCCTACCAGCTGCAATCCATGAAGGCAAGGAGATGTCCAACACCTGGAGTGGTGACGTACTAAAGAAGTACAATTCTTAAGCTATGGTACGCTTCCTCCCTGATGCATGACAACTGGTTCAAGTATTCGAAACAAACATTTGCTCCCCATGAGTCATCACCAAAAACTTCATATCGCTTGGATGGCTCTTAGTACACTGCGACATAAAGGAAGATTTTTGGTAGACACACGCGACGCACATGTCCTCAATTTTGTCGTTCTGGTGAGTCTGAGAGAGCTTGCTTGGACCCCCTCGAACAAATTTGGACGTTAATTAATTCATTTTGCTGCAGGCGGGAGACCTCCTCCTAAGGCTGCCTCAAGGTGAGCCGCACTTGCTCCAGGAACCGCCAGACAACGTTGGTTGTATGTCAGCGACCTCAGGGAGACCGTGGTGCCCTCTGAGCCAGTTGATCTGTGCGGCACACCCCGCATCTCCTCAAGACCACCCTGTCGATGATCGCGAAGGAGACCACCTGCGCGTGTGGAGTCGTCTCCCATCTTTCTCTTCATGATGGCAGTCTCGTGCTAAGCGTGACTGCTCCGTATCCTAGCAGCAGCAACGTGCCACCAAGCCTGTCTGCCAAGGACCCAGATTCATGTGGCAGATCCCGCATGACAAGCCTCGAGAGTCCGCGTCGGCCTTTGGTTTCGATAAGTGGGAGAGTCGCTTGACACCGTCGACTGGCCGGTGGTTCTCGCGGAGGTCTCAGACCCTCGTGCCAGCAGTTTTCCCCTTCTCCATCGCGATTAAGACCTTACGGGGGGGGGGGGGGGGGTCATAGGGTCTTTTAGAGGAAAACTGTAGGACAACTCTAAGTATGGACATTAGAACCGCATGCATGATACTTTTTGTAAATAGGCACTTACATCCGCGACATCCATGCCCTCCACCTCTTCCAGGTGGGGAACATAATGTTTGATATCCAGGGGCACCTTGTCGAAGAAATCCATGATGTCCTTCTCCACCCCTTTGATCATCGACTTTAGGAAGTTTGCCTCCTCCCGCTGGTGAGGGTAAGTGCTCAGCTCCCGAAGTCGCCTTTAACATGGCAAACTAGAACTTCCACTCGAGAACCATGTTTGGAAGGTTCAGTACAAGCAGTATGTTTGACCCAATGTATAACATATCTCTTCACGATCACGCAAATGAAGAATAGTTGTCAGAACACTGTCAGATTGAATATGACCCTCTGAAGCCCCCAAAAAACAAAGAATGTGTTCGCCACCGTGATATAGTTTGGGGTAATTTGCGTGGGAATCAGCCTATAGTGACTGAGCACTTCCACCATCTCTGGTAGGATGGGGAAGTTCATCCCGCACTATAGTGTTCAAAGGGTAATACTAGCTCATCGGCGAACACTGAGTGGAGGTGCTTGCCAGAGTCAGGGAGCCGTACGTTAAACCTATCAGTGGGCGTGCAGATTCTAGCAATGTGACTCGCGAACTCTTCGTCTAATAATCTAATCGTGGTCGGGGCATGTAGTAGGAATGCAACAGTGTAGTCTGCTCATGTAGTGCCCACATGGGGAGCTTCCTCATTCTCCATGAGGCTCAAGAATGTATGCCGAAAGGGAGAGGCTCTGCGGGCCTATTTATAGGGGTTGATAATCTTTTTGTCGAAATGTGAAATGTCGTGAACGGGTCATCACCAAAGAGTATTCACGCTTACTCCACGCTCTCTCTTCCCTATCCTGTAAAAGAAAAGCATTGTGCGTATGTCACTGACAGTAAAAGATATGCGTTGGCAGCCATCATGATGAACATCAGTTAAAAAAAGTTGAAAGTCATTCACACAAAAAAAGTTTGGCGAACACATAGGGTGTCCTCCTATCGGTGTCCACACAAGCATTATCCGCACACTTAAATAATTATTACAGAACCATAAAATAAATTTTCCTTAATCTTCGAAGATGTCCTTCACCG